>CM022709.1:21473999-21866499 GCA_012295165.1 Asparagus setaceus | reverse complement strand
TCAAAATAAATAGATATTTAGTTGTTTAAAATATTACAGTAATTAAAATATATTGTTTTAAATATATTTTCGGGTTTTAAAATTATTTTAGTGATTAATATTTATAAATAAAAATATTTTTGATTTTTAAAATATTACAGCAATTATAATAAATTTTTGAAAATGTATTTAGGCATTTTTGAATATTTAGAATATCTTTGGCAATATCTTTATTAACTAATTCAAATCGATATTCAGATATAAAAAATCAATTTATAATCAATTAGAATATCTTTGCCAATAACTTTAGTAACTAATATCTTTGGCAATATCTTTAGTAATTAATTTAAATCATAAATAAAATCAAATCCCCTCATTTAGGCGTTTCTTTTCACTAGATCCAAATCAGATCAAAAGGTATCTTTGGCAATATCTTTAGTAACTAATTCAAATCAGATATTCAGATATAGAAAAAATCAATTTAGAATCTGATTTTTAGATATAGAAAAAATTAATTTATAATAAATTAGAATATCTTTGGCAATATCTTTAGTAACTAATATCTTTATCAATATCTTTAGTAACTAATTCAAATTACGAACAAAATCAAATCCCCTCATTTAGGTTTCTTTTCAAATTAGATCTTCTGATATAATCAATTTATATTCAATTAGAATATCTTTGGTGCTAGATCCAAATCAAATTAAAAATATTACAGCGATTAAAAAATATTTTTTTAAAAATATTTTTGATTTTTAAAAATGTTACACCTATTATAATAAATTTTTGAAAATATATTTTCTTATTTTTAAATTTTCTAAAAATTAATAAAATTTTGAAAATACTTTGTAACATTACCTTATATAATTGTTATCATTTATTGATTTTTTGAATTTTAACTTATAATTTGGTAGTTTTATTAATTATTAGGGTTTTTCATGGAAACCACCTTATAAGTTCAAAACTTTTATGAAAACCCCATTTAAAGTTTTTTATAGAAACCACCTTATATGTGTGTTATCCTCTCAATGTCACACTTTTGAACAATTTCACTTTAAAAATTATGAAATTACTACAATACCCCTCATTCTAAAAAGAGGAGGAGGAGGAGGAGGAGGAGGAGGTTGGGGTGGAGGAGGAGGAGGAGGAGGAGGAGGAGGAGGAGGAGGAGGAGGAGGAGGAGGAGGAGGAGGAGGAGGAGGAGGAGGAGGAGGAGGAGGAGGAGGAGGAGGAGGAGGAGGAGGAGGAGGAGGAGGAGGAGGAGGAGGAGGAGGAGGAGGAGAGGAGGAGGAGGAGGAGGAGGAGGAGGAGGAGGAGGAGGAGGAGGAGGAGGAGGAGGAGGAATCTGGAGAAAGGAGGGGGTAAAATGGGTATTTTGAAAAAAAATTAGGATGAATAATTGTGAGAGGTGTGACATTGAGAGGATAACACACATATAAGGTGGTTTCTACCAAAAACTTTAAATGTGGTTTTCATAAAAGTTTTGAACTTATAAGGTGGTTTCTATGAAAAACTCTAATTATTATATTGGTTATTTTGTTAATTTTCACTAACATTCCTCTTGTGATGTTTATGCGGATAAAACTTTTCACAAGAGGAATGTGATTTGCACCGATCTATTACCAATTACGAGATGTTAAAGGTGAGTGTACATTTTATATGAACATCAAAATTTTACATAGATTATCATCCGTAGATGTGGTAAATAATTACAGATTATTTTCCTTCGAATTTAATAAATTATCCTTTACTGTTTTGTAATTGATTAAGTGCTATATATCATTAATATTTGCCACTTATGTTAGGGACAATTTAGTGTATGGTTTTATTATATTTGACAAATTTATTTATATATTTTGATATTTATTTAAATTTTAATGTATTGATATTAATTAATTGCAACATTTGCATGTATATGGTGCTAAAGGACGTAGATATGGTGAATCTATCAATATTCACGAAGCTAAACAACGTTCTTCTTGTGTTTTGGCCGAAAGATCCAAATCAGATAATATAAATGATATTTCGTCTAAGCGGAATGATTGTTTGACATACCAATCAAGGTAAATAGATTTATTTATTTTAAATAATTTTAGTTAATTTATTACATATATTATTGATCAAGTAGGTTTTTTTCCTTTTAGTGGATATAGAAATTACACCATCATTTATCCTAGATGGTATATCTTCACCTCAAGTACTCATCGGTCTAGAAAGCGGTAGAACAAATCAATTAGAAAGTGAAAAGGTATTATGATATTTAATAACATCATTTCGATTGTGTATTTTTTTGTTAATTTCATGTTTATATCCCATATCATATATTGTAAAAAACTATATATGTCATTGCTATTAATGTTTATATTATATATATTTTTAATTTTTGGTGTTTAGCCCGTGGATGTGTGGATTCTATGTTGGACCATATTTCTAATAGTTATTCATCGGTACAAACAAAAGGGCCAAATTCAGAAAATAACATGAATGTTTTACCTAATGAACTAGCCATCGTTCTCCATGCAAATCAAGGTAATATCTTTTCTTTTCTTAAGAACCTTCTATGCATCTTAAAAAATAAATTTAATTTATCATTGAATCTTTACCGTGACGATATTAATTTTTTTTCTCAGATGCATATGTTGTTGGAGATGATGAGACTGGAAATTGCCACGTGACTGCAATTGCAGACTTAAATGCAAATATACCTAAGTTATGTGGTGATAACATTAAAAATGCCATTAGACATAGAAAGGCAAAGATGACACTAAATTTATAAATATATTTCAGACACAATTAATTCGTGGATGTATTTTTATTTTATTTTACAACTTTATTAATTTTTATAATGCTTTAGGACGAAGGTATGAGGAATTTATTCTTCCACAACTACCTAAATGACGTTTTTAAAGTCTGTCATCTCAAAGAAAATGAATAGCAAATTAGTTATTGAGAATTGAGACTAAAGGATTATTAGTCTTGATGACGAAGGTAAGATAAACATGCACATATGAACTTCATCATTAAAAGAAGTTGACATATTTGAGCATAATTTTTTATTTTTTAATGAGTAGTATAAATAGAAAGTTATAAAAGCCAATAAATTTCATGAATAATCTAACCTTTAATGTTTAATTTTATTTAAATCATTGAATAATCATGACTTTTGTGGATTTAGTAATACTTATCTACTGATTTTTATATGAATATTAATTTATTTACTTATTTAATATAAAATTATAAAACTGAAATTATATTAATTTTTATTTGCTAATTTATTAAAATATCTCTGTTTTGTTAATATTTTTTAGAAATTTTATACAATATATATATATATATATATATATATATATATATATATATATATATATATATATATATATATATATATATATATATATATATATATATATATATATATATGATTAGTAGTTATCTTGACAACATTATCTATATACTTAAAGATTAAAATTAAGCTAAGTTTATACAGTATTAGAAATTTTTATTATTTTCTTTATTATCAATATATCAATTTTAATCTTAACAAAAACAAAATCAATTAGTGATATGGAATTTTTATAGTATTAGTTATTGATATGGATTAAAATGCATATTATCATATATTATTTATAATTTATTATTTTATTTATTACCAATTATCATTTATTATTTATCAATTGTTAAAATAATTTCAGTTATTTAAAATATTACAGCATTTAAAATATATTTTTGAAAATATATTTTCTGTTTATAAAATAGTGCAGCAATTAAATTTTTTAAAATATATATTTCAGTTTTGAAAATATTATAGTAATTAAAAGTTTTAAAAGCAGGTTTTAAAATCTTACAGAAATTAAAATTTTAAATTGAATATATTTTTTGTTTTTTAAACTATTACAGTATTTAAAATTTTTGAAAATATATTTTTGGTTTTAAAATACTACAGCAATTAGAAAATTTGAAAATATATCCAATTTTTAAAATATTATAGCTATTAATATTTTTTTAAATATATATTTTCAGACTTTTAAATTATATAATTTTTCAATTTATTAAAATATTACAGAAATTTTATTACAAAATATCAAGTTTAAATGAAATTTTTAAAATATTATGTCAATTAAACTATTTTTAAATTATTACAGAAATTAAAATATATTTTTAAATTATTACAGCAATTAAAATATATTTTTAAATTATTTCAGCAATTGCAATATATATATTTTTATTATAGAAAATTTAATTGGGTTTTAAAATATTATAGTAATGAAAATATATTTTTAAAATATATATTTTAATTTTTAAAATATTACGGCAATAAAAATATTTTTTCAATTTTCTAAAATATTTCTGCAATTATAATTTTTACCAAATAAATTAGTTTCCAAATTTGTAAATTTAATATATACTGATAATTGTATTCATATTAAATTAATTTGTGGATATTTTCTCGGGATGTCCGGACAAAATAATAAAATTGCGGTATACAAGCCATTAAAGGAGCTTGAGTATATAAAAATGATATCATCTTGAAAGGAAGAATCACTTTCGAACATGGGTTGGACAAAACGCAAACACCGGAATCTCATATGGAATTAACTTTATTCTCCTTGATAACGATGTACATTTAAGTTTTATATATACTGATAATTATAATTTTAAATAATACAAATTTACTTTAGTTATGATGTGTTTTATCCAATTTTAAATAGAACACTCATGTACATGATTTTTGCCATAAGAATGATGCATTATGACTGAGAAAATTAATACAATAATGAAAATTTTATATTTTCTCAAGCGTAAGATTGTTCTTGCAAGTAATATGAACAAACCAATAAGCGATCCGATATCTATTCATTTGTGTTATCGTGCAAACATCAAGGTTTTAGAGGAGGACGGCGATGACATAAAAAATAAAAATTCAATTTCTTCCTATTGAGAGATTGAATCAATAATCGATTCAAAAGAATTTCTTCTAGGTATATATTAAATTTATATTCCTCATAGATTATCATGTATAACAAATTATACTAAATTTCAATTATTTTCTTTTATAGATGTGATTAGAATAGTTGATGAAATTTATGCGATTGATAGCATGGGCAGAATGAAAAAATGTTCGTTTAGAAGCTTTACAATGCATGATAATGAGTAAGTTACAGTTTTAATAATGTTTATATGAAATATACATAAATATATTTTATAACATAAATTTTAAAATATATCTTATTCTTTTATCAGGTTCAACACCATAGCTATCACTTTGTGGGAAGATTTAGCATGTGCTTTGGAGCAAAAATTAAAATGGGAGAATCAATGTACTCTAGATTTAAAGGTATGAATTATATATATATATATATATATATATATATATATATATATATATATATATATATATATATATATATATATATATATATATATATATATATATATATATATATATATATATATATATATATATGATAATTTATATTTATATGTCTAATTATAAACTTGCAATAATTAAATATATACATAATATTATATTATATTTCTCTTCATTTTCTTTTAAGTAGTGAAAGGATTGACAAGCCTTTAGTCCACATATACTACAAAGTTTTATATAAATCTGAGTGTTAATAAGAATGTTATTCAAATTCAAGGGTATTTTGTAACTTTTGTGAAATAATATAATTCCTTTTAAAAATTTATTCACAATTACGAATTATAAGTAATTATTTTACTTATCTTTTTTCTCAGTTATATTGATGCACCAACTCAATACTAAATTTTCGAGACTGGAACAAGATCGCTAAGCACACAAGTCAAATTTAAAATCAACGATGGTACAAATGATGATATTTTTTAAGTAAAGGAATTGAATTACAGTGATGTAAGTGAATTTTAATTTATTTTAGCATTGAATTAGTTTCTAAACTTTATATATATATATTAAATTATAGTTTTAACACTATATCAATATAAGAAATATGATACAATGATAAAAGTTGTCTTATTATTACACAATATACTTGATACATTTCATTTAAATCGCTAAAATGATGTATATAAAATTCAAATTAAACTTAAAATATAATACAAAGGCTATACAAATACATTACATAGACCTTGAAAGATTAATACTTTAATTGATTTATCATGCACTTTATTATTTTGTTGGTTTTTATAATTCAATTGATGATGAATATATTATTTATCTATACCATTTTTAGGAGAAACATTTCTTTTGCAACGGAGCTCTCGGGTTGGCGATATCCTTCTCATCTTGATTGCAATAACAAGTTGAAAGAGATCAATGGGGTTCTTTCTTGCAATCGTCATAAAAAAATCAAATATGTAGAAGAAAGGTAAACATTATATTATAATTTTTATAAATATAAATTATTTATAATTTATAAAAATTAAATTGAATAATCAATATATAACGAGAATATGTATTTAACTTTAGGTACAAACTTACCTTATAAGTGGCCGGATGGAATAGGCATCACTACATTTATAATATTCGTCCACGGCGTTCTTCGTTTGATAAAAATTGGTCCTTTAGAATTAGCATATTTGCTGGGTTTGGTAAATTATATCAAAATTATATTAAAGTTTTAATATGTTTTCAATTTAATAGATAAAATTAAAAATTAATATATATTTGCTTAAACAGATGCGAAACAAGGAGATTCCGCTTGCAATCAAGAGATTAATCGGTAGAAATATGCATTTCCATGTTAAGGTTACAGAGTTTAACACAAGTAAATGAATTGAAGACTACACCGTTATTAAAATCGTTGATGATGATGTGGACGATGAAAAACTCAACGGGCTATTACTGATAACTGATGGAAATTTAACATTTCCATAATCTTATTAATAAAATTATATCCCTCAATTGTATGCAATGTATTTATTGTTCTAATACTAAATTTATTTTTATAAAAGGATAAAAAATCACTCGATATGACGCTGGTTGATGGCGATGATAGTCAATCAATTAAATATACTCCAGACTTATCGACACCTGAAAATAGTTCTGATAAAAATTCGAAGAAGAAGGTGTTTGTTGAATTTAATATTAGTTTCCTTATTTTAAAAATTAAATCATTAACATGTTATTCTAAAATGAATGTATTATTATCACAGGATGAGAAAATAATTGAATTGAATCATGATGGTACCATTGATAATCAATCTGTTGAATTAACTCTAGACTGATCGACACCGATATTCACCACTAATAGCAAAGGCAAAAAGAAGATTTTAGACGCTTCACCTATTGCTACACTTGACTCTTCTGCATTTAAAATCCCACCTACAACCGTGGAAAAATAAGGATACAATCAGTTGGCTTATTTATACATTAATTAATTTTGATATATAATTTTTAATATTAAATTTACTAAATAAATATGCTTTTGTTTTGTAAAATGGACAAAGAACCAGCTCCTTTAACTTTCAAGAAGAGGATTAAGACTGAGAAAATAATTAGAAATTATTAGAGTTTTTCTTAATGTTTTGCTTATTACATCCTATGGTGGTTGATTGATTGAGAACTTTTTTAGTGATGCATCATTTGTGAATAATATTTTTAAACATTAAACTATCTTATATCTTAATTTCATTCAAGTTGCATTTAGGATATTTTGATTATCTTTATTTTATTTATTTATTATGAAAAAATTAGTTTAAATGATCTTAATTTTAATTATAGCTTTATATAAGTTTTTTAATATTATTATTTCCAGGCGGGTACATATTATCTAACCTCAATGGGGGTGGGTGAGAGTGGGGTTCACGTGTTTCGAAGGGGGTTGAGTCGTTAGATCTTTAAAATTATATTCGGATGAGAGAGAGTGAAACACAATGAAATATAGATGAATTGCGATAAGACCGTGCTTAGCACGGGCTAAAACACTAGTATTTTATAAAGGAAAACCATATGATGATTTTCATTGCAAGCTACAACAGTAACTTAGAAACTTTATACAGCATAGACAAAAGAACAAAAACAGCAAGCTTTGATCTTTTTTTTAATAACTTAGATCTGAAACCATCTGTTGCTTTTGTTTTGGTCCTTTTCATGCTCATTGTTGCTATGTTGTACAGATTGCATAGACTAGATCAGGTAATTCATATAAATTTTCTTTAATCGTCAGAAACAACAACAGGCAGTAATATAATTTGAAGTTTAAAAAATACTAAACAAAATAGATGGAGTTCGCTCTGATACCACATGTAAAATTTACTTGAATAAATAATTATAGAGCGTACACAACGAAATTTAAAATAAATATAAATACTTCCAGCCATTGTTGTCTAGAACGATCTGCAACTCAGATAATTAGATTAAAAGTAGAGATAATCTGAGTATATACAAAACAAAGAGCAAAAATTAGATCACTGTTAGAATAAAGAAAAATAAAGAAATACGGAAAGAGTTTCTAGGCTATGACTTACAAAATAGTCTAAATCTGATGGAGTAACTATGACATAGGCTAGACTAGGACCCTTCTATTATAACTGAAATTCTTAAAAAATAAGACTCTTAAAGATAAGTTTCCATCCATTAGGAAAACTGATGGGTAAATTTTGAGTGATTACCTTAGTTGCAAGTATACAATCTTTATCAAGTTATAGCATTTAAGATTATCGATCCCACGAGGAACGGGAAGTAGGAAGAGTTTTGTTCAAGTTTTGATTCTCAAATTATGTGCATGACAATTAGGAGTTATTCAAATAAAATGAAAGTGAGAAAATGGTGAAAGTGGTTCGTGAGAGATAAGAGAGAGTGGATTGTGGATTATGCGCAATAAAACGAGGAAGAAAATGAGAGTGGAGAGATTTAGAAAATGTGTGTGATAAAAACGAGGAAGAAAATGAGTGTGAGGGGGTTTAAAGATGGAAGTGGTAAAGTGAAAATAAAAGAAAATGAGTATGAGAGAAGGAGGGTGATTGTGATTCGTGTAAATAAAAAGAAAAAGAAATCAAGAGAGGAGAAAGACAATTAAAGAAAAATAAACAAATGAAAAACAAGGATAAGAGGAAAATTAAGAATGTAAAGTATGGATGATTAATTAAAGATATGAGGAATCTAGAGTAGATCCACTTAGCTTATCTCAATCTTACAAGAATGAGTTGGATTTGTTAGCTAGTTTCAAACAATCTCTAGGGATCCCACAAGTATTAGCTCCACACTTAGAAAAGGGGTAATTTCCTAGAGGGTTCTAGCCTCAAGGTGAATTAAAGGAAAGAAAAATCTATACTAGAAAATAAATACAAGAATTAAAGACATTGCATAAAAGTAAATTGCATGAAAGTAAATCTAAACTACAAAGCATATAAATGAATAAGAAATAAAAAAGAAATAAAAAATAAATAAAAGAAAAACCAACAACTCCTGATCTTAATTTAATCCTCCTTTTGGTCCTTGGATTAGAAGAAGCGAAAGGAAATTGAAGGGGTGAAAATTTTCATTTATTATGTAACAAAAGTTATAATTTTTGGAAGGTCTTCTCAATTAAGAGTAACTCTCCTCTCCAAATGGAGTTTTTATAAAATATTTCACAATCTCAAGCCCTCACTCTACCTCTCTATTTATAGATAACAAGAATCTCTCACAATTTTTGGATTTGCCTTGGCCCCCAAGTAACACTCACAACCATAGGATTTACGTTAGCCCCTAAACAACCCTCATAGCCATAGGATCTCTCCAAATAATCTAGACCATTGATTTAATCCTTGAGAGATAGCTTTGTGGGCTTTATTTCTTTTGTATTTAATTTCTTTAAGACTCTTGGGCTTCTCTTAAATGCTCATGGGCTTCTTAGAATTTAACTTGGCCTTCAAATAATTGAATATATATCACTTAAATTCGGATTTCTATTATAATCTACTATTGCTAATAAAATTTTGAGAATCTGGTAATTTGGATGGCTCCGTCTCGTCGAGATAGGCGATTTTCATATATAATATGTTGAATTCTGCTTCCTGGATTGAGAGATATCGCCTTTTCTTTGCGGTTGACCATCCTGAGCACGAATTTGACTTTACTTTTTCCATATTTGATTTGATTCTCAATTGTAAGCCAAGTTATTAATAATTCTGTTCAAAAAAGTGATGTGTGTTGAGATTTTACTTCTTAACTTAGTCGTGGGCTTTAGATTTAGGCATTCTGGGCTTCATTAGAGATCTTTTGAGCTTGAAATAATCTTCATTTGGGCTCTTATTCAATAATACTCCATTAGCCTGCAAATTAAGATAAAAATAGTTATTAGCAGGATATTTATTCATATAAAATAGGTAATGAGGGTATAAAATTATAATTTAATTGTGATTATCAAATATCCCCACACCTAAACTTTTGCTAGTCCTCTAGCAAAGAAAGAAAATGAAAGAAAATTTCTAACTCACTTTCACAGGAATCGCGGTTGTATTTAGCGCATACAACAAGCCTTTAAACCCCTGGATTACCCTAGTGGACGAGTTGTAGTCTCGTGAGGGTTTACAGTGAATATACCCACAAAATTCAGTCAACTTGCCAATTTAAAGAAGTTAATAAAATAATTAATTCATTTGATATATTCAACCATTCCAAATGAAGTTGGTTAATACTTAAGAAAACGTTTTTATCATAACTTCAATGTAATTTTCTTAAGAAAATCCTTCCATTATAGTTATACAAAACCAAGTTTAACTCAAAAATTTGATTTAAAAGTTTTGATAAGAACATGCTAACTCTTTGTTTTAAACAAACTTCAAGTCTTTTAGTCCATTTAATTCTTCAAGAACATATACAAATATAACTATATATAAAAACATGGTTAGTATGAATTTTTTACTTTTTATTCCTTGGTGGTTTTGTTCTTTTAATCGGCTTTCTAAGTGACCATTTAGTGAGTTTTGGGCCAATGAATCCCAACCCAATAGGGTTTAGGTCATTAAGCATAGAAATACTCCTCGGGCTTAATTACTCACCAACTTAGGCTTAGTAAAATAGAACCACCAATGATTTTAAGAGAAATTTTTCTTTTTTTGTTAAGTTAGTATAATATATATATATATATATATATATATATATATATATATATATATATATATATATATATATATATATATATATGTGTGTGTGTGTGTGTGTGTGTGTGTGTGTGTGTGTGTGTGTGTGTGTGTGTGTGTGTGTGTATGTATATATATTCTGAATAATATTTGGATCAAGACAACTTGAAAAATTATTTTCAACTCTAAGTTAGGCATGCAAAAATTTCATTACTTTAATTAAAATCTAAGTTAAAACTTAAGTAAATTATACTACTTTGAAAGTCATTTCTTAAGAAATTTATTTGGAGTTATCATAAAAGGTAAACTTGAGTATAGAGCTAACTAAGGATTAGAAGACTTAAATTCTATCAAATAGATCAATTATTAATCAGCTCTATTAAGTTGGCAAGTGACTATTTTTTATGAAAAGAGGAAAAAATGACATAAAAGATAAAAATGGTAAGAAAAAGAGGAAAAATGACTAAGATAAAGAGCAAAAATGACTAATTCCCACCCCCACACCTAAATTTTGCATTGTCCTCAATACAAATTCTATTATGCACAAAGTAAAATAGATAATAATTGAAACACTTACATTTGTTCGGCTAGCTTCGAACAATAATATAAATGCAAATACCTTCAAGATGAGGGGGTGAAGCCAAAAATTTGTTCTCTCTCTCTCTCTCTCTCTCTCTTTTTTAATATAAAGAACAAGAAACTCTCACATGAGAGAAGAATAAATTCTTTTATTATTATGAGACAAAAATAAAAATGTAGAATAAAAGATGAAGCATGATAAGCTCACATTCTACATTAAATCCTACCTTATTGCTAAAAATTCTACTCCGAAATTTAAAGAATTTCAAAATGATATAATCACTGATGTGCTTAAATGCCAAAAATTTCAGGGTTTTTAGTGATGTTTGTAGCAATGGAAGGTGGTATTAATGGTTGTATGCTTTTTGAACTTAGATTAGTTATTAACAAAAATTTCATCAAAAATAAAATCTTGTTGTTTTCTATTTTCCAAAATCTAAGTTCATTGACAAAGGGTTCTTCAAATGTTGGCTTCAAGATGCATGTATTCAACATAATTCTCTCGTTTTGAAGGACTTAATTATTAACACAGTTACATTTGTTGTGAATGGATTGCATTCACTTGATCTTGAAAAGTTGAACTTGACCCGTGTTCCTTGGATTGGTCACGGGTTGACTTCGAAATGATCCTTTCTCTCTCTCACTTATAGCTAGCTAGTTGACCAAGCGGGTTTCTAATCTAGCTATGGCTTGAGTGTTGGAGTTGAGAATTTATCTGTTGATTGCATAAAGGAGTTCATCGTGCTAGATGTTTGAGCCAACAAGTTAGGTAGTGCGTGTAGAGGTTTTAATCAAGGCTTCCAAACCCCTTTCCAAAACATTAAGACGTTTCTCAACATTTGAAGGAATATGATTTGTAGATTGATGATGAGGAAATTGATTTGGAAATGGCTGATTTGGTTGTGGAAAATTAGTTTGAGAACTGAAAGAAACTGCGTTGCCCCTAGGGAATTGTTGGTTTGAAGAGCGAGTGAAATTTTGATTTCCCGAGAAATTACCCTGATTCTATGAAAAATTCGGATGATTTCTCCAACCTGGATTATAGGTTTGAGAAAATGAATCATGTCGGATCTTTGGAATCGACATTCATCCATTCTAGAGATTGAGTATTTCCTAAGAGTGGACATTGCTCGAAGCATGGGGTAGAAAGACAGTTATGACAACCCGAGGCGTAAACTTGATTGATTTGAGCCGAGCTCGTTCTTTGGTTTCTAAAGTTTCTAACCTGCGTAGAATTGTAGCCATCTTAGCTTGGAGGCTATGTTTGACTCTAAGGAAGGACCTCTAGAACTGAACTGATGAATCACGTTGTTCCCACTGCATGATTTTCTCGGATAAATTCTCTAAAAAGTCCCAAGCTTCGTCAGCATTTTTCTTCATGAAATCCCCTTGACACATTGACTCTAAGGAAGTTTTTGAATAATAATTCAATTCTTTATAAATGATTTGGCATAATCGCCACTTTTCAAGACCATGGTGAGGACATTGGATAAGAAGATCTTTGAATTTGTCAAAATACTTCCAAAAAGGTTCTCCCGGGATAATTTTAAAATTTTAAATGCTGTTTCTTAGTTTGACCGTTTTGTGGATAGGAAAGAATTTTTTCAGAAAAACTGTTACAAATTCATCCCAAGTTGAGATGGAATATGTGGGCAATCTATACAATCATTTTTTAGCTTTGTCCTTAAGGGCAAAAGGAATAAATCGAAGTTTGATCGCATCCTCGGTTAAGTCCCTCATCTTGATCATGAGGCACACTTCTTCAAACTCGGAGATAAAGATATAAGCATCTTCGGTTTCGACTCCTAAGAACTTTGGAAGCATGTTTATAAAATTCAGTCTAAGTTCAAAATTTGCTCCATTAACCTCAGGGAGTTTTATGCAAGAGGGGATTGCATTTCTAGTGGGGTAACAAATATCTTGAAGAATAGGTGGGTTGGTATTGGCCATTTCGTTTGGTTCAAGAGATGGATCAGAACGAATTAAACGATTGGTATTATCCCTAACCCAAGTTTGCATAAACCAAAATCAAAAATTTTTTTTATAAAAAAGGACAAGAGAAAAAGTTAAGAAGATAATGAGAAAAAAGAAAAAGGAAAACTAACTAAAAGCAAATCAAGGCAATCACTTTTCAATCACCCTAACTCTAGAGTCAAGCCTAAACTTAACTTAGACCAGCTCCTAACCAAAAATTTCCTTAGTGAAAAGATCAAAGTTTACTCAGGTAATTAGCCAGGTAAGGATAGTACTAGAGGGAGATCAAAGATCAATTAAGTACCTCTTTCCTTATGAGCTTCACGCAACCCCTAAACCTTGCCTTAGACACCAATTAATCCAAATAAACTTGGACCGATTCACTTAAGGATTTCTTGTTCCTTAATGAGCTCGAATCCTTAGGGGCCAACGTCTAATCAGTTTTAAGAGGCTTGGGTATGTGTAGTGAGGAATTAGTGATTTTTGGGCTAAAAAAAGGGTGATGAAATCCCTCACCTTATCTTGATTAGGGGGTTTTGCCCTTAAGATATTTTCAAGTGTGTGCCAAATCAAGATGCTCAAATCACTTGGTGAATTCCTACTATTATATGAAATGCAACCCTAGGAATTAAAAGTTACTAAAAAGGATGCAAAAACAAAAATCTTTTTATTTTTTATTATGGTCGACAATCAAAGAAATGAAGTTTATTAGGGTCGACAAGGGTAAAAATCTTTTTTTTTAATTTTTTATTTTATTTTTTTTAATCCTAATTGTTTCTAATGTATATGAACTATCTAAAGGGTGGAATTGAAAATACTAGATAGAGAAGTTACCCACGTAAAAGCAACGCAAAGTCTTGTTGGAGGTAAATCCTCAATCTCAAATCTTCAACTCTTAACCTTCAAGCTCCAAGTTCCTACACAAAAGAAAACACATAAAATAAAGAACCAAAGTTACTCAAAATCCTACTTATGCACCGTTCCCCGGCAACGGCGCCAAAAATTTGATGGGTAAATTTTGAGTGATTATCTTAGTTGCAAGTATACAACCTTTATCAAGTTATAAAATTTAAGATTATCGCTCCCACGAGGAACGAGAAGTAGGAAGAGTTTTGTTCAAGTTTTGGTTCTCAAATTATGCACATGACAATTAGGAGTTATTCAAATAAAATGAAAGTGAGAAAATGCCGAAAGTGGTTCGTGAGAGATAAGAGAGAGTGGATTGTGGATTATGCGCAATAAAACGAGGAAAAAAATGAGAGTGGAGAGATTTAGAAAATGTGTGTGATAAAAACGAGGAAGAAAATGAGTGTGAGGGGGTTTAAAGATGGAAGTGGTAAAGTGAAAATAAAAGAAAATGAGTGTGAGAGAAGGTGGGTGATTGTGATTCGTGTAAATAAAAAGAAAAAGAAATCAAGAGAGGAGAAAGACAATTAAAGAAAAATAAACAAATGAAAAATCAGGATAAGAGGAAAATTAAGAATTTAAAGTATGAAGGATTAATTAAAGATATGAGGAATCTAGAGTAGATCCACTTAGCTTATCTCAATCTCATAAGAATGAGTTGGTTTTGTTAGCTAGTTTCAAACAATCTCTAGGGATCCCATAAGTATTAGCTCCACACTTAGAAAAGGGGTAATTCCCTAGAGGGTTCTAGCCTCAAGGTGAATTAAAGGAAAGAAAAATCTATACTAGAAAGTAAATACAAGAATTAAAGACATTGCATGAAAGTAAATTGCATGAAAGTAAATCTAAACTACAAAGCATATAAATGAATAAGAAATAAAAAAAAAAATAAAAAAGAAATAAAAGGAAAACTAACAACTCCTGATCTTAATCTAATCCTCCTTTTGGTCGTTGGATTAGAAGAAGAGAAAGGAAATTGAAGGGGTGAAAATTTTTATTTATTGTGTAACAAAAGTTATAATTTTTGAAAGGTCTTCTCAATTAAGAGTAACCCTCCGCTCCAAATGGAGTTTTTATAAAATATTTCACAATCTCAAGCCCTCACTCTACCCCTCTATTTATAGATAATAAGAATCTCTCACAACCTTTGGATTTGCCTTAGCCCCCAAGTAACACTCACAACCATAGGATTTAGGTTAGCCCCTAAACAATCCTCATAGCCATAGGATCTCTCCAAATAATCTACACCATTGATTTAATTCTTGAGACATGGGCATTGTGAGCTTTATTTCTTTTGTATTTAATTTCTTTAAGACTATTGGGCTTCTTAGAATTTAACTTGGCCTTCAAATAATTGAATATATATCACTTAAATTTGAATTTCTATCTGATTAAATTTTGAGAATCTGGTAATTTGGATGGCTCCGTCTCGTCGAGATAGGCGATTTTCATATATAATATGTTGAATTCTGCTTCCCGGATTGAGAGATATCGCCTTTTCTTTGCGGTTGACTATCCTGAGCACGAATTTGACTTTATTTTTTCCATATTTAATTTGATTCTCAATTGTAAGCCAAGTTATTAATAATTCTGACCAAAAAAGTGACGTGTGTTGAGATTTTACTTCTAAACTTAGTCGTGGGCTTTAGATTTAGGCATTCTGGGCTTCATTAGAGATCTTTTGAGCTTGAAATAATCTTCATTTGGGCTCTTATTCAATAATACTCCATTATCCTGCAAATTAAGATAAAAATAGTTATTACCGGGATATTTATTCATATAAAATAGGTAATTTGGGTATAAAATTATAATTAAATTGTGATTATCAAAAACTATCTAGATATGATCTTCTCTCAATTCACTACAACTCTATATAGGATAGGAATTCAAATACTATAACAAATTAAGATAATTATTATTATGTGGGCCAAAACTTTATCCGGATACAACAATCTATGCTTTCTTGCAAATAAAACTATTAATATGGAATTGCATCGTTTGTAATTGCTGTTGTATTAGTGCCATTGTGACTCTTTTTTATTCTCATGCTTCGGAATAACCGTAACATCAGCTTCATAATGGAAATACAATCACATAGAATGGAATAATTGAAATATTTGATTGGTATTTGTCAATGATAACAATTCATCATGTGGGAAGTTTACAGGTATATAAAATGATTTAAGCCAATTACGGGCACAAAACGCAAGTGCAGTCCCATAGGCAATTGGTTAGTGCCAGTACAAGTTTTTGCGAGTTGCAGTTAACAAGTTTCAAGTGTTGCCCATTGGCAATTTGGTTATACATCATGATTTTTTATGTGACTTGAGGTGGATTGTATCATTGTCACATTACTAGGATTAGCCTTTATGCTTGATTACATTGTGAGGGCATGACCTTAATAGTTTTGCTTCAAAATGGACAAAGAAATATATATGAGATGAAGACAAATAGTGAGCAAATAAAGCAGGGGACATCTATGGACATCGAAAATGGATCTAAAGTATAAATGAAATTTGAAAGAGTGAAATATAATGGCAAATATGGTTGGGCATGGGCATGGGCATGGGCCGAAACTGGAATCAAGGCCGAACCAAACGTTTCAGCTTTGTCGAACTGCCCGACCCACACCGGGCCGGCTCGACCCACACGGGAGGTGGGTCATGGGTCGGGCTGGATTTTGAGCCAGACATGGGACCAAACAGATAGGCTCGGCCCACCAGTGGCCCGCCCTGTGTTAATTATGAATGTTTAATTTTTTTAACATTTACAATTAACATATTTTTTTTCTCTTGTATTTGTAATTTAAATTTAAACTAAATGAAAGTTATTAACTTCTCGTCGATGCAGATCTTGTTCTGTAGTTTGAACCACATATATTTGTATGTTTGCGATGTTTTTATGTGTGATGTTTAATTCTGTGCAACACACACACACACAATATCAAATAAAGAGTTTGAAATAGGAAAAAAAATAAATTAAATATAATTTTAAAAATTTAAATGCAGATTTAATATATTTTAAATAGGAAACATTAAGAAAAATTGAAAAAAGAAACTCGTGGGCTGACCCACGCCATGGGCCGTGGGCCGGGCCGGGTTGGGTCCTATCCTAGATCCGGGATCAGAGAGACAGACTGGGCCCACTCGACCCGAAAGCAGTTCTAGTCATCCCGACCTTGAACCTCGGGCGGCCGTCACGGCCCAACCGGCCTCGGGCCACGCTCACCCCTTGTAGACGTTAAAAATTGCCTATAAGTCCCCGAACGTAGCTCGTGACGACGAGAATGATCGACAAGCCATCCGACGACGTAACGGCGAACCGTTAACGACACAACAAGTGACCGCGAACTGACGTCACGTTAAATGAGTCGGCGAAGCGTGCAATTCAATGAAGCAACGAATCGTGTGCGAGCGAAGGGATAAACCCAACTTTGAAGCTCCGGATCAGCAAAAACCGATAAACCTGAATCAAATCGGACTCGGAACCCTGGAAGACGGCGAAAAAGACCGGAAGACAAGCCGCTTGGGCGGCTCGGCCAAAACCGAGCCACTTCCAAGTGGCTCGGTGGCCGAGCCGATTCCAAGTGGTTTCGGCGATAGCCGAGCCACTTCTGCGGTTTCGGTCGGGCCACTCGCGGCTCGGGGTCGAGCCACTTCCAAGTGGCTCGGCCAAAGCCGAGCCACTTGGAAGTGGCTAGGCGGGCTTTGGGCCCAGTTTCGACCGCTTACCCGCTTTTGAGGCTATAAATATGAGGGTAGGAGCTCATTTGTTCAGATCCGGAATTTTAGAGAGAAGAGGAGACTCTGCCGGATCAAGATCTGACTTTTGGCGATAAAGGCGAGGCTTTTGAAGATCAAGATCTGACTTTTGGCGATAAAGGCGAGGCTTTTGAAGATCAAGATCTAACTTTTGGGGAGGCGATCAACTTCGACATCAGATCTACATCATTTCCTCGAGATTAAA
The DNA here is from genome assembly GCA_012295165.1 of Asparagus setaceus. Taxonomy (NCBI): domain Eukaryota; kingdom Viridiplantae; phylum Streptophyta; class Magnoliopsida; order Asparagales; family Asparagaceae; genus Asparagus; species Asparagus setaceus. The sequence continues at coordinate 21,848,046 of CM022709.1, read as the reverse complement.
CCTCGTTTTGATCTCGAGAAGAGCTTGGATTTCGCTTAGTCGATCTCATTTGCTTGGGCTCTTGTTTCCTTCGTGAAATAACCCCTCTTGATCGTGTAGATCTTGCACCGGATCCGGATTACGCGGTGGTCCACGGACGAAAAAGAAGTCCCCGGCATAGGCAAAGACACCCACGCAAGCGAGGATCCGATAAACGGATCCCGCGTTTGTTCAAAAAGGAGAAAAAATTATAATCTTTTTGACTGTTCGTTGTAAAGCCTTATAAAAAGGCGATCTTTTTTCTGAATCTCGTTTGTAATCCCATAAAGGTGTAACGAATTCAGTCAATGACAATCATCCCGACTTTTCCCGCGAACAAGCTAGCGACCATAGTGGGAGCCAACGATCTCAGATCTCAGATCGTCGTGTCGCAACCGCAGATCGAGATCTTGCCTCCAAAGAAGGCCTTTTCATGGAGGAGGGCGCAAGAAGACAACCCTCATTCAACCGTTGCCGAGATCTCGCCTCGCGACTTTATTCCAGCAATCCAGTAAGTCGGGGGTTCAGATCACAGCGTGTCGACTTTGACGAAGAGGGCACGTCAAAGGCGACGCCAATGCCAAGCTCGTCAACTTGCAAAGACGTTGGAACAGGTTGATGGACTTTGCTACTATGCAGACTTGGAGTCCACGAAGCGTCGGCCACCTCAAATCGCTTGCAATTCCTCTAAGCCATCGACCGACGAATGGGTTCTCGTCAAGAGGACTCGTTCGACCCTGAAGGAGCGTATTCAGAAGCGCCGTGCACGTGCCGCTCAAGCTCGCGCTCTTGCAAGAAAGACACAAGACTTGAACAAGAGGGAAGTGGTCAAAAAACCACAAAAATCCCGTCAAGTTTGGGTGCCAAAGCCCAAGACGACGCAAAGATCAGAGTGCAATACAGCCGAACCCTCCTTCCAACGCCGACGCAGTCCAAGCCGCCTCTGCCCCGAGATTGGGGGTCACGTATGCACTCCCGTCAGACCGATCACTACTCAAAGGTGTCCTGTCGCATCCAAACAAACCAGAACACCTCAATGTACGTGTTCGTGCGCCGTGCATAAGAGAATTCCATTCGCGTCTAGACTAGGGGTTCATGACGAAGCCAAGGAGCTCGTTAAGACTCCACGCTCGCAAGGAGGTGGTCTTAAATGAGCGACTCCTGATGCGACCTTGGATCGTTCAAAGGCGATAACAAATAAGCTCGAGAATGTCAACAAAGTTCTTCATCCCTAAAAGAAGACGTGTCCGTCAAAAGACAACGTTATACTTGGGGTACCGCACCAACAAGTGATGGATTGCTCCAATGAGCTGCACCATCAGGTTGGGGGTGTGAAGAAATCCCAAAAAGAGAGTGTTCAAGAAATCAGCTCTCACTCTCCATACGGGAGACTTATCAGGGCAGTATCGTCAAAATGTAGCTGCCCCAGGACCGTTTCACAAAAGGTCTCGATGTTAGAAACTTCTGGCGGCGTGAAGCCCAAGCCAAAATGTTTCCACCAGAGAAAATCCTCCCTCCAGGATGATGAATTCCTTGAAGTCACCATCAACATGGTTAGCAAAGAAAAGTCGGCAATTGCTTCAAAAGTCTCTAATCCTGACTTTTCTCCTGGAAGAAAAATTGATTTAGGGATAGCTCAACGGATGTCTCAGCTCCAACTAGAAGCCGTCGAACATAGGGATTACTCAGAGATCCATGAAGGACTATCCTCGAGTGATGAACTTTCGGATACTTGCTCTGTAATCGCCTCTGACGATACAATGTCTAGCACGGGACAAGCTCGGGGCGTTTGTGGTCACTCGACCGGTGACCCAAATAATTCGTGACGCCTAGCCGCGTAAAGAGAACTTCAAGTTTGAAATGGAGATGACTATGCAGCAGATGAGAGAGATGCATGACCAACAAATTCGAGCTCTGACGAATCATCAGGGTGAAACGAGTCGCCACAATAACGCCGACCAAGAGGAAAGCGACTCAGACAGGGATGAAGATCGTAACGCAAATAGCCAAAACTCTGGGGGTGGTCCCGTTGTTCTTCCTCAAAATCGTTTGAAGGAAAATGCAGGCGAGGATGAGATGATGAAAGAGCTGGAGGATAAGGTCAACGCCTTGATTTCCGCTCAAGAGGTAAAGAAGACTGGGATGCCACGTCCGTACCCAAGAGAGTGGGAGTCGATCCCATATCCGTCAAAATTTAATTTGATTAACTTCACACCGTTCGACGGAAAGGAGTCCCCCACCCAACATTTGGTCTATTTCAAATCCCACTTAGGGGTTATTTCCGGTAACCAGCCCTTGATGGTTCGGTCATTCGTTGGCACTCTTCGAGGAGCTGCCTTCGATTGGTACCGCCGTCTCAAGCCAGGGAGCATCAATAGTTAGGACAACATGGAAAACTCGTTCCTTAATAATTTCTTTGACGATGACATTGAAGTGTCGATCGGAACCCTTTTGGACGAGAAGAAGAAGGATGGGGAGTCTGTTGACAGCTTTGTTAAACGCTTCCGCAACAAGGCTATGAACTGCAGGGATCCTATCATAGAGGAATTCATTCTACGGACGTGCCACAATAATCTTTCCATTAATGTCTTGGAAATCCTCGGGGTTGTACCACCCAAGATATGGAAAGAGCTGAAAGAGTGCGGGGAGCAAGCTGAACGCTTTCTCAAAAGGAAAAAGGCCGAAAGAGGCCAACCAATGGCTAAAGCGCCTGCAACTGCTGATGACATTCATCAACAGCAACCTTGGGGGCAACAAATGACTCCTAAGTTGAGATTTCAGGAGGAGTATTCTTTCGATAATGATGAAGTTCCAGCCATCTTCAAATATCTCCTTGCTAATAATAAAATTAAGCTGCCACCTATCATGAATAAGGAGAAAGCTAGCAATACTTCGGATCCAAAGTACTGTGCGTACCACAGGAGGGTCCATCACCCCACCAAGGCTTGTATTGCTATGAAGAATAACATCCAAGCCTTAGTTGACACCGGCGTCATAACGCCAAAATAGGCCAAACAAGAATAGCAAACACTCCGATAGGTATATGAGTATAAACTGCTCCCTCTACACTCCGACAAGTATATGAGTATAAACTGCTCCCTCTACACTCAAGCAGTACTCTGAGTATAAAGCGCTCCCTCCTCCGATGAGTATAAGAGGTCAAACTGTTCCTCCCTTACTCCAAAAAGGTATATGAGTCTGTTCGCGGGGAAAGTTGGTTTGTTATTCATTGTGGTTGAATCCGTTTACAGCTTCGTTGGCCTACAACAAAATTCAGAAGAAATGCCTTTTATTTTAAGGCGTACAATGAAAACGAAAATTACAACTTCTTCCTGAGTGAACAAACGCTCGGATCTCTATTATACGGGATCCTCGCTTGTGTGGGTTCTTCGCCTGTGCCGGGGACTTTTTATTCGTCCGTGGACCACCGCAATTCGCATCCCGGTGAAAACCCGAAGTTCGAACTACAGACGGAAGGCTCGCTTCACGAAGGAAACGGTTACCGAGGGGATCACACTCACGAAGGAGAGGATCGCCTTCGGGGATTGTAGACAGTTAAAAAATTCTATGGGCGAGGGTCACGCGCACCCTAGTTGTTAAAGCTTCAAAACGAGACTTGCTCAAGAGGCGAGGCTCGACCTTAATCCGAGGTTCACAAAAGGAGCGAAGCTCGATATTCGTCTTGAAACTTGACTTTGATCTTAAGACGAGGTTCGCCCATTTAGCGAAGCTCGACTTTCATACGAGGCTCGCCACGCAAGAGCGGCTTCCATCTAACCGAGACTCGCCCACTGCAATGAATCCCAACTCTCAAGCGAGGTTCATCCACAACATTGAAGCTCAACTTCCAAGCCGGTTCGCCATAGCAACAAGTTTCCATTTAGTCGAGGTTCGAGGTTCGCCTATAGCAGCGAAGCTCTCCCTTCAGACGAGGTTCGCCAAGCAACGAAGCTCTCCATTCAGACGAGGTTCGCCAAGCAGCGAAGCTCTTCACTCAACCGAGGTTTGCCCAAGTAGAGAAGTTCTCCATTCAGACGAGGTTCGCCAAGCAGCGAAACCCTTCCTTCAGACGAGGTTCGCCAAGAAACGAAGCTCTTCTTTCAGACGAGACTCGCCTACAGCAGTGAACCTCGACATTCAACCGAGGTTCGCCTACAGCAGTGAGCCTCGATATTCAACTAAAGTTCGCCACGCAGCGAAGCTCGCCATCCAACCATTTCATACAAGGTTCGCCTACAGCAGCGAAGCTTACCATCCAACCATTTCATACAAGGTTCGCCTACAGCAGCAAAGCTTACCATCCAACCATTTCATTCGAGGTTCCCAAGCAAGTAAGCTCGCTATCCAACCAAAATGCATAAATGCATTCGATCAAGTTTGCCTAAGCAAAGAAAGCTAGTCATATAGTGAAGTTCATCCAAGTAGCGGACCTCGCTATGCAATCGAATTTGCCTGCATAACGGTTCAAGAAGCTCAAGCTCGCCATTCAATCAAGGTTCAACACGAAGAGCCAAGCTCGCCATCTAACTAAACGCCTCGTGAGCAAAACCCAAAGGCCACGAAAGCCACAACAACCACGTAGGTTAAGTGGCGGGCATCAGTTATGCCCACTAACCCATGTTTCCACGATTTTAGCATGATAGTTACATGCTTAAAGCCCTATAAATAGCCGTGAATAGCTATGGACAAGGGACTTTTGGGAAAATCCAGCACTTGCGCGCAAGAGATATCGAGTTCTTCATCAATCATCAACAACTTTGTTCTGATCGTCAACGGAAAGCGGATCTCTACGTGAGCATTGAGTGAAGCCTTCTTTCGCCACCAAGAACCCACCTTAAAAGAGAAGTCGAACCTATCTTCTCTTCCTCTGTAATCGAGAGAGTGTGATTGTAATTTCTTTTCAAAGTCAATCAAACAAAACTTTTTCGACTCTATAGAAGATGGCGACCACAGTGGGAGCAACCGTTCTTTCCGACGAACTGGTGGTGGCGCAATCAAACAAGGTTGCAGTTGGAACCGAGGTTCAAACCTTGGTCATCGAATTTGATCGAGTAAGTACGAGGAATTTCTTTTCCTCCGGGCATCTAGCCCTGAAGACACGCTAGTGTCGCCGAAGTCTCAGATGAGACTTCAGCCCCATGGCTTCTATCAATCCTCTCGAGTGAACTCGACAATCACCTTTGTCTCTCAAGGACAAGGCTCCAAAAGTCAACCAATGGTTAAGAAATGGGTTGTTAAGCAACCCAAGTCCACTTCGATGTTTTTAGCCGTTTGGCTTCGGCGAGCCTCGCTCGCTGGAGAAGACCGACCTTCTAATGGTCCACTCTCGACGCGCTGCATAACGCCATGTAACCAAGCTCGCCGACGCTCGAAGCTTTGGTCTCGCGGACGGATTCCATTATCGTCCAAGAAAAGCAACGAACCTCGCCATCATCGGGGGTTCATTAAAACAAGATGAAGGTCGACCAGTGAACCTTGTCTACAAGCGACGTCGTCCCGGTGCGAACCTCATCGCAAGGCGAATGTAAGCTCTGCTGCGAGCCTAGTCCAAGTGGCGAACCCGTGCGCTAATCTAGCTGCGAACCTCGTCCACGAGACGAACGTCGCCCCAACTGCGAGCCTCGTCAAAGTGGCGAACCTCGCCTACAACGTGAGGTCCCCTTGAAGGACGAGCCTTGTTTGAGTGGCAAATCTCGCCAGCAACATGAGGTCCCCTTTAAAAGGGATGAACCTCGTCCAAACAATGAACTTCGCCAACATGAGGTCTCCTCTAAACAGGACGAACCTCGGCAGGGCAGCGAACCTCGCCGCCAGAATCAAAGGAAATGGCAACCTCGCCAGGTTCACCAAACTCGACTCAGGAAGCCTCTTTCATATGAGGCTCGTTTTTCGGAATCAATTGGAGGTACAGCTACTTCTGATCTCCGTGATTACCTCACTCGCAAGCGTGATGCTAGTCATATGCAATCTCATTGTTGTTGTGAGAAGCTTATTTAGATGCGCCCAATGTTCATCGCGCGCTCGGCCGCCGGTTTTGGCGATTGCCGACCCGTCAACCGGTGGCGGTTCCACCATAAAAGCGGCGGCCGCGATGGTCATGGAGTGACTATCAACATGGTTGGGAGGGAGAACAAGACCCCATAGGCGGTCACGAATCGTCCGACCACGAGTACTCCCGAGGTTACGAGGCGTTAATCAATAGTCAAAGCGCTATCGAAGCACCGTCTTAAATCGAGGGCGTCAATCCCGTTTGACTATAGCCAATTGGTAGGGTATACGAAGAAGTTGAGAACTACGGCATCGCCATCTCAACAACCGAATCTTGATTCGATGTCGGGCCGGTGTCCTCATGGCGAGCGAGAAGAAGAGATGACACGAAGAATTGAAGAGCAACAAGCTACTATTCTTGCGCCAACAAGAATCTATCGGCGTTTAGAAATAATGATGGAGAAACTTGTAGGCAAGAAGAAACGGGCGAAGGAGGATCCAAATCGGCGAGAGGACTACGAGAGGGATCATGATGTACATTCAATGTCATCAAGGAGTCGAATCCGCGTACAAAGAACAAGATCATACGTTGGGATTTCCAAAAGCGGTTGGATGCTCTTAAACTCAAGGGCAATCTAAGGAGTGGGGTGGCGAGGCCATATCCTATAGAATGGGATGATGTCCCATATCCTCCAAAATTCAAGCCACAACTTTAGTGCGGTTCGGAAAAAGTTCTCCGTCACAACACATATTATTTCCAGCGCAAACCGGGCATATAGCGGTGCGATCCTATTATGACCCGATTATTCATTAGCACTCTTAAAGTTAAGCTTTGAGTGGTTTTGAAGGTTAGAGCCGGTTCTATCAACTCTTGGAAAGATTTGCAAAGGCTTTTATGGCCCGATTTTTGATGATGACAGAGGTGTCTATGGCCACTTTGTTGGCGAAAAACAAAGGAAGTGCAGTCGGCGCACTTCGTCAGCGATTCGAATCAGTCCTTGCATTCCCGGGACCAAGTCTCAGAAGCGACATTCATCACGATGTGCAGAGCCAACCTCTCGATCAACATACTTTCGAAGATGGGTGCAGTTGAAGCACACTCTTGGAAAGACTTGGTGAGGCAAGGCGAGCAAGTTGAAAACATGCTTAAGAGGATTGAGGCAGAAGAACCTCAGGATTATCGTTCTAAAAAAGGAGGTAATCAAAATAATTTTACTCCTCAAAAGCAATCGAAGGGGAAGGAGACTCTAGCTGTGGAGACCCAACCTACTTCAAGGCCTTTTAAGCAGAAACCAAATGCCTCCGATAACCGTCCTATGAAGAAGTATGATTTCAAGGATGATCAGGTTGTCCCGATCTTCAAAACCTTGCTCAAGATGAACAAGATCAAGCTTAGGAAATAAAGGAGGAAGCTTCAAGGACAGCGATCAAAATCGCATGTACCATCGAATGGTACACCATCAAACGGGGTCATGTTACATATTGAAAGACAAGATCCAAGTCTTGTTAGAAGCGAGGGTTATGACTCTGGGGAGGATCAAAAGAAGGTGTCGCAAACATGGTGGCTCTCCATTTGGCGATTTTGCGAAACCAAGTGGGGCGGTGTAAAACGATCCATCAGCGAAGCCGAGTTGTGAACTTTGATCTCGGCCCGGAGAGCACAAGGTATGGTCCCTTACACTACAGAAAGGCGAATTATGTGGGTTCACCACGACTTGGTATCGGATGAACAATGGACTTCTTCAAAGTCAAAAGGGAAGACTTATGCGCCACCTCTGGCTGCTTGGGGAAAGGAGCAAGTCAATGACTCCACCGAGCAACAAATCGCCCGGTCGCACATCTGTACAGCGTTGGCCACCCGGGGGAAAAGAGTTCTAAGGGAGTACCCGGAGGTAACACGGCGTGCGATAAAGAGCAGTTGGTGGGTCCAAGACAAGGAGATCCGCTACAACAAAGCACTCGGGAAGGACATGCGAAACGAAGGCTCCTTTCGGTTCGGCGTGTTAGCCCAACTCTCCAACATCCGTGAGTTACTTTATTTGAGCTCTTGCGTCTCTCTCAATCTACGAAGCTCTGCGGCGAGCGGCGGACAATGAAGCGTTCTCGCTCATTTCGAAAAGACAACGAAGTTTGTGCCCAATGTCATCAGATCTTCAAAGGGCGATACCTTGCATTACTTTTTCATCGGAGGACATGCAAGTGAAGAACCCAAAGCATGATAGGCCGTTGTACTTCGCTATATCGGATCTGTCAGAATCAACCGAGCTCAAGTTGACGGGATCACGTGAGTATCATCCCATTGAGAATTATACAACATCTTGGGATACTGCGTGCATCGGTTAGCGACAAGGACTACCATCTACGGTTTCAATGCTACCAATTCTCGTCCCTTGGGCAAGATCAAACTCAAATGCCAAATAGGAGACTTGAAGGCGGATGTTACGCTATGTCATCGGCGGATACATCTTATAATTTGCTCTTAGGTGACCACGGATCCATGAAAATTTGATCGTCCCATCTACGTTGCATCAATGCATGAAGTATGTAGATGAAGAAGGGATGGTTAAAACATTGGTGTGGAAGGCAACCATTCAAAGGTGTGGAGAATTATTTAGCGGATTACATCCACTACCTTGAGGAGGGCCAGATGAACCACGGTCGAGGACTATGGCGAATGAAGGCGACATAGAGTCCAACAAGGAGTTGTTTTCAATGATGTAAAACCCTTTGTAATCGATCTGAATGATCACGATGGCGACATAGTCGTTTTAATGAAAATTATGATTTAGCTTACGCAGTGTTAAAAGTCATCTTGACTTGATGTCGAAATTCTTCCACGGTTGTATCTTTGAACTGCATTACATGCCCATTCGATCGTCATTTATGACAACTCAAAGGCACTTTAATTCTTCACAAGCGGTTTTGTGATAGTCCGGAATAATGATCGAAGACATTATCTTTGGGCGAGTCAACAAACTATTGCAAGGCGAGGTGGAACAACCCTAAGCAAAAGAAAAGAACCCTAATTTTCGCCGACGCCAACATTTGATGAAGAAAATGGGATATGATTTCCTTCACAAAGAAGGGCTAAACTACTAAAAGGTATCAAAACACCGATCCGACCGCTTATGTCCCTAAGGCCACCGATGATTATTATCATAAAACTCGTGAAGGGTTGGGATATGAGTCACGCCGTACTCATGGCATGTTATGACCGAGGGTGAGTCGATCACTCATCTTCAAGCAACTTCCTCGATTCTCGACAAGATAGGACATGAATTTAAGTCCTTGATGGCCAACATGACCTCAATGATCCAATAGAGATCCAAGAAGATGATCTCTTACCGCTATTGAGGATCCAATGAGTCAACCTTTGAATGCAATGGGAACATCGCTTTGAACAACGAGCCACCCACCGATGACAAAATAATAAGTAAATATGGGGACGAAGCTAATCCAAAACCCATATTCATAAGCTTATAGTTTGATGGTGAAGAAAGGAGAGCCTTATCGCTTGGTAATGAATATATCGATGTCTTCGCTGGAGTTATGAAGATATGCCCGTTTAGACCCTCAAGGGCCATGCATCGCCTTAACATTAAGCCGAGCTAAACCTTAAACAACAATAACGATGATTTTCCCTCGTCATGAAAGCCATCGAAAGAAATCGAGAAGTCATCAGTGGTTCATCCGAAGTGCAGATCCCGACCGGTAGCAAATATAGTACCCGTGGTAAAGAAAACGACGATCCGACCGCAGTGTTGATTAATGAGACTTAAATGCGATGTCCGAAAGACGATTTCTACCATTACGACATTATCATCGACAACATATGTGGATTCGAGGATGTCTTTTATGGATGGCTTTTCGTGGTACAATCAAATCAAAATGCATCCCGATGACAGCACACCGCTTTCCAACACCGCCGTGAATATCCGTTATATGCCTTCGCTGCCTGTACCACCATACATACCACTAAAACCATTTTAAACAAGACAAGTGGAATGCTACGGACGATTTAGTAGTTAAGAGTCGTCACAAAGGTGATCACTTGCATGACTTGAAGACAACATTTGAGATAATGCGCATCGCTGAAGATGAACCCAACCAAGTCTTTTCTGGGATGTCAAGTGGTAAATTCTAGGGTTCGTGGTCACAAAGAGATGGTATACGCCTCGACCCTGACAAGATCAAAGCTATCCAGAACTTCCACCTCCTAGAAGCCTTAGGAGCTTCGTGGTCTCCAAGGGCGGCTTACATTCGCAGATTCATTTCCAATTTATCGTGGAAATGTCAACCATTCTCAAGCTCATGAAGAAAGGTGTATCGCTCGCTTGGGATGAAGATTGCCTAAGGCATTCAAGAGATCAAAACATATCTTTCTAATCCCCCGTGTTAGTTGCACCTAAGTCGAAAGCCCTTCGATTTACATCCGCTACGCAGTATGCTGGCAGTGTCTTTAGCACGTGACGATGACAATGGCCACCAACAGCGCCTATTACCTCGAGGGACGCCGCCGGGCTCAATATCGATATCCTCCCATTCAAGGAATGTTTGGCTTTGGTCTTCGCCATCCAAAAGATGCGGCACTATCTAGTGGGACGCACTCATACACGCCATATCCAAAATTGACCCTATATCGGTATTCATGACCCAACCGCACGCTGAATGGTCGAATGGCTAGATGGGCATTGTTATTATCTCAAGACGACATTCACTTCAAACCTCGCGGCGGCGAAGGGTCAAGCTGCAGTGTGATCTTATGGCTAACCATCCATTGAAAGGAAAGTCAATTGTATCAAGACATGCCCGATGAACCTTATGAAGCTAATCCGTCTCTAAGGAACGTATGGCAGTTGTTCTTGACGGAGCCGCGAGAGCGACCCCCGACGCCCCGCTGTAGCCGGAGTGGGTAGTATTGATATCTCCACAAAACCACGGATACCAGCCGTGCTGTCGTAATCCATGCACCAATAACGAGCGCAGTATAATGCTATTGATTGGTCTCGACATAGCCAAACATTTAGGCGTGAAACACCTTGAAGCATTTGGGGATTCACAGCCAGTCGTGAAACAACTAAGAGGAGATACAAGTCGCACGGGACCTTATCCTCATCATGCCAGCCCATAACTTTAGCTTCCCTTTGAAAGCTTTTACATTGACCATGTACCCCGCTTGCGTAACACTTATGCATCGCCACTGGCGCTCTTGGTACGCTTAGCCCTCGCCGAATGCTACTCAAGAGGTTAGTGTGTCTAGTCGGCAACTATTTTGACCAAAATATGCATTACGATCCAAGCAAATAAGACTAACCTAAGTCACTTGAAGCACGACTGGCGGTTCTCGATCATCAATTATGTCTTGCATGGGATATTACCCAAGACATAAAAGAAAGAGAGTCAATTCATCGACGAGCATCAAGATTTTACTATGATTCCCATTACGTACTTTATATAGAAGGGCATATGATGGGTTACTGCTTCGATGTTTGTCAACTAAGGAAGCAGAGCAAGTCTTGAAAGAAGCTCATGACGGTGTTTGTGGAGCACACCAGCCCGGACCTAAGTTATGGGATCGGCTGCGTAGACTTGGTTATTATTGGCCGACAATGGTGGGATGCCGTGCTTACGCTAAACGATGCCATGCATGCCAAATACATGCTAATTACCTTCACCAACCACCGAACACTTGCATCCTACCGCCACGCCCCGCCATTTGAAACGGGGAATGGATATTGTTGGTCCCATTTCTCCGCCTTCTTCAAAAGGACATCTTCATATTGGCGATAATCGACTATTTCTCAAAATGGGCGGAAGCTATTCCATTGAGAATGGTCAAGACTAGTGATGTGATCAAATTTGTCAAGCATCACGTCATATACCGATATGGTGTACCAAGACAGATTGTCCACGACAATGGTCCACAATTTGTCCCATATGCTTTCACGATTCTCGATAAATTCGAATCCGAATTTAGCATCAACAAACTATCCTCAAGGGCGAACGGACAAGCTGAAGCTTTTAATAAGACGATCATCAAGATCCTTACCAAGATGGTCTCTTCAAATAAGAAGGATTGGGATGATAAGTTGGGACAAAGTTTGTGGGCTTACCGCACAACGGTTCGCACACCAACGGGTACCACCCCATATGCTTTAGTTTATGGTTGTGAAGCTATTTTACCGATGGAGATTCAAATTCCGTCGCTACGAATAGCATTAAACACTGGAATGACGACTGAAGAAAATCATCGTCGACGCCTTGAAGAACTTGAAATGCCGGATTAAAAGCTTACTCACGTGCTCAACAAAGATATCGAAGTTATCGCACTGATTTCTAAAGCATTTGACAAGAAAGTCCGATGTCGTATTTTCAAGGAAGGCGACTCTGCTCGCCGTCCGACGCCAATGATTTTGAATTCCAAAAGAAAGAAATTTCAACCAAAATGGGAAGGACCATTCAGAGTGGAGTCGGTCTACTCGAATGGAGCGCATCACTTAACCAATCAAGAAGGCGATAAAATCATGATGCCTATCAACCGTAAGCTCAAGAAATATTACCCTAATCAATTATCTTATCGTTTCTAAGTATTGACCTACCAAGTCAATATTTTATCTTTACGATGTCCACCATTGGCCTACCAAGTGATGCGCCAATATTCTAATTTTCCGACGTTTGTTATTCGTACCGAATGATGTTCGTCATCCCGTATGGGCTTACTCAACGATGAGCCAATGTTTCGATTCCCCATGAACAACGGCTGTCACCTAATTTTGATTTATCGAATGATGTGTCTTCATGTCAATCACAGTGGTCATACTTTCACGTCATTGAACAATGTGATTGTTTTCGATCACAGTCGTTATACTTCTACGTCACTGAACGACCTGATCATTTCCATATCGTCTCTTGTCCGAGTGAATTTATGTTAGATAGTGGTTAACCAAGCAATATACCCTTATCAACTCCCTCACCGAATAGTGGCCTACTATGCGATGTGCTCCTATTCCAATTATTGTCGCTATAATGTCCAATCCACTCGCTAACCCCACAGAGTCATTTCCTTAAATGACTTGGTTCATAATCATTGTTGTTATACTTTTATGTCACTGAACAACTTGATTGCTTTCTGATCACGATCGTTATACTTTTATGTCACTGAACGATTTGATCACTCCCATACGGTTTTATTCCTGATGGTAGCCTACCATGAGATGTGCTTTTATTTCAACCATAGTCGTTATACTTTTATGTCACTGAACGACTTAACTACTCCTACAAGGTCATTCCTCTAAATGACTTTGTTCACAATCAGTGTTGTTATACTTTCATGTCACTGAACAACTTGATTGCTTTCTGATCACGATCGTTACACTTTTATGTCATTGAATGATTTGATCACTCCCACACTATTTTATTCCTGAGGGTGGTTTACCAGACGATTTGCCCTTATCTTTTAATCCAACGCCTTGAACGGCTAAGGTTAGAGGGGAGATTTTAGCATTAAGCTTAAAAGAAACTCCTCGAAAACTCACCATACTGAGGGGAAAAGTATGGCTAGTCCAACTCAAACGCAGCTGGTAAAGACATACCAAGTCCGCTGATAGTCGGGGTTTGCTAAAAATTCCAAATTGCGATATAAATGACACAAGAAAACATTAAATGGACACCAAAGTCGAAATTTTATAACAAAATCAAAGTACATGAGTTACAAGTTCCCAAGAGTTTACGGATCTCGGCAATCTTGTCCACGCCTTCCTTTTGAGCGACTTTGACCTCCTCCGTCACCGCTTATAAAGATCATCGCCGGAAAGTACGTGCATTTGGCTCACAAAGAACGCCAACCCTTCCAGTCATCGATTCACTTGACCGCGCCTCATGCCGTGACATTGAGCTATCGAGTCCGATGTTTCTCAAGAGCGTACCGCTAGCTCCACTCTCGCCTCCGCCAATTTTGCTCGAATATCGACGAAATTGTAGGAGTCAACCAGAGTTGTTGGTTACGCCGGCGCCAAAGAACTTTTTTCATCATACGAGGCGCTGCCGCTCAAAGAGCTTCCCAATAGTCTTCTTCTCGAGCATTTGACGTTGGAGCTCAAATTGGGTATCATCTCTTATTCTCCTAAGATGCATAGCACGGTCCTCAATCATGGAATGAAGAGACCGGTCACGCCGCTCGCCATTTGTTGAAAGGGTCTCGCCTGCACCAAATAGGTTCGTAAGGCAACAGAGCAGAAGCGCTGGTCGCCTCGTGATCACATCCGTGAGGGGTTCCAAAATAGCCTTGATTCCAAAGAAAGTCCCCACCACGCCCAACACTTGAGCAGAGATTCTTTTAGGATGGCAAAGAAATTATTGCGAATCATAGATACTCCGTAGTCTTCGACAAGTCAAAGAAGAGGGGTACCCGCGAAGGATTTGAGCCCGACGGACAAGCCGGAGGGATTGGCGGAACTTCAATTGAGGGGTGGTGACGATACCAAAGCAAATGAGGTCTCGCACAACCGCCGCAGGGATCGCCAGATCATCATCTTGGGTCCTGGTTCTCGCTCGAAACGACAAAGAACCGCAGAGACTCTTCAAAGATCATCCAAAGATACTTTTGGCAAAGATCGAGGGCCTTCAAGAATGGGGCTCAAACCGGCAGCAGATTCAATCAAGGCTTTCCTTACCCGCTTGACTACACGCTTGGTCCGAGGAGGCCCCGTCTTTTAGATCCTTGAGTTGTTGATAAGGCTTCGCCTCCGTGCTCGGCGGGGGTGGTTTCTGGGGCACAGCCCAACAGATCGGGCGGGTGAGGTAGAACCTTCAAGAGGATCTTGCGGAAGATGTTCGATGGTTCATCAAAAGGAGCAAAATCTCTAGGTGCCTCGATACGTTCACCAAATTAAAGTTTCTTCAACGCCAGAAGAAGGAATGTTGCCGCCAGACTCATCCGTGGCCTCATCTATTTCCTCACTGAAGTTTCATGAGGGCTAGGTGGATGCGTGTCTCCAGACCAACATCCGCCTCAAGACTTAAATACTCCTTCAACCGAATGCGCTCCTCGCTGAAGTCCGACCTTCTATAACGACGCCAATCAACGCAACCCCGATGAATTGATGTTAAACCCGGATCTCAAGGCTTGCCATGCAATGACACTTGCAATAAGCTTAACGCCGTCCGATTGAGGGTCTCGCTGTGGAAGAGAAAACGAGCACCGCATCGCCACCGACGGTCCAAGCATCAAGCCCCGCTCCCACAACTAAGCCGCAACCGCCGGATTGTAATTGAGAATTCGATTACCGACATACGCTTGATCATACCCAAACCGACCCGCAAAATAGGTAGATAAGGCTCCACTCACGACAGACCAAACGGAAGACAAAATACCCCGCCGGATGCTCATGAGCCATAGGAAGCGCCAAGGACAAAGTGGTGTAACCTCGAGCATTAGGTTCATCCACCAAAGCTTGTCCATAGTCGACTCCGTGAAAATGAGGAAGGAACCGCTAAAAGAATAACTCTTATAGTCCCGAGAGCTACCGACCGAAGCCATGTAATGTTTGCTCCAATCGACGCTCTCTAGCCTCGGATGAAAGGAGTGATTTGTCCCTCTATAGGAGCGTAAGGTGTACCCATGAGAGTAGGGCAAGCAGATGACTAACCACGCCATAAGATAGCGCATGGTAATTCCACCTCGGTTTCTCCACCATGGCGTAAGGTATAGCAAAGACGCCGCATCCGCAAAGGAATACGGGCAATCATGGCAGAAGAAGTGCATACCGACGCCCGTGCTAAGCAAACAAGAGGGAAAATCACCTCAGTCCTAATGAATCAAAGCCGCCGGTGGGGACGACGATGTGTTTGAGCCACAACATGAGGTAGCCCGCTAGCACCGCTTTGAAGAAATCGCTCCCCGCCTCGATAAATATAAGTGTCAACGTCAACCTCGCCGAAGCCATGCTCCCTGGAAGTCACATAAGAAAGCCGAAGGTTGTCAAGCACAAGTCACGACAATGTACCCGCCAAGAGGACTCGTGGGCACCACAATACCTTCCTTATCATCCAAATTCTTCAAAGAGGTAGTGGCCCAAATATTATGACTAATGAACTTCTCCCCTTCTTATCGGGCCATCGTGCTACATGTGCAAATATGATAGTGGCACATCACTTCCCAATAGGTCTCCACTACTTGGGGTGATCTTTTCCAAATCCATCACTTTTATACCCTCGATGTACTCCTCAGACGGATACCTTCCATGAGGTAGTCCGTAAACCTCGCCATCTCTGCAAAGCAATCCCCACTCGCCATCCGAGTGAAGAAAGTGTGGGTATCGGGTTATATAACTCCAAAATCCCGAGGAATTGCCGAGTTATTCCTCGTGCCCAATTGAGTTCCCGACGGAGCCCTAAGGCCAAACTTCTCCAATTCACGTTTTCTTTGTATTCATGACGGAGGCCACCATTGAGAGGAACCCCATCGAGACCACCAGAGTCCTGAAATCTTTGGCGTGGAATTGCCCCTCTTTATGGAAAGCACGACTGTGCAGTGGTCCGCGACAACCGATTCGCCAACAGAAGCCCTCCTCGAAAAGCCCGTGTTGTAGACCGCCTTATGATGACCATGGCGGTCCACTGCCACCATCGCTGAAAAGCCACCACACATTACTCCATCCCGAGTGGGAGTTAGATCCCACCATCTTTCTAGAAGCGTATCGCCTTAGTGAAGTAAGGGAATAGTCACGCTCCATTGCGGCAAGAACATGTAGCGGAGTTTACCACCGAGCCACTTGTACTAACCCAAGTCCAACAGATCCGATCTTCAAAGATCATCGCCAAATAAGAAGACAGCTTTATAACTGGTCCCGCTGACGATTCCGAGGGGCATCCGTAATCCAACGCCTAAGTGTGGGTATCGAGGGTTCAGAGCGCTTCAATTCTTCTTCATTCCGCCCGCAATACAGTGATACTGAAGATAGAAAGTCAGGTTCTACCTCCTGGGTACCGTTTGCTCCGAAAGCACCCCGTTGAGGGATGGGGGTAGAGGGATGCTCAACTACACAAAAGAAAAGAGAGAAAAAAATTTAAGTCTCAGAGGTTTAAATCGCCACTTCAAAAGAACAAGGTCATTCTGATGACGAGCCTCGCCAAGTAGATCTAACTGCCATCATCAGCTTAACCTCGCCGTAAAGACGGATTTCGCCTACAAGAAATGAACCTCGCCCAACAAGCCAGACTCATCCTTTAAGAAGACGAACCTCGCTAAACAAAACTCATCATTCAAAGACGACTCGCCAAAACGAGCCTCATCTAAGGAATCAAACCTCGCCAAACAGGCGAGTTTCAAAACAGAGACCCTATGGGGATCTAGAAGATCAAGAACCTCGATGAGGTTTATCAAGCCAAATGAGGCAAGCTCGCAACACGGGCCAGCTTAGAAAGTTATGATCTTTGAGATTGATCTTGTCTCCAGAGTGAAAAATCATGTCATGAAATCAACTCTACTACAGATTATAAAGTCATGTCTTGGCGAAAGCATGTCTTTACGCCTTTACCCGCGGAAAGCGACGGCGTGGGAGAGCCGTAAGTCCCAATGCCTTTTGCCTTTGCCGCCAGCCGTTTTGGGGCCATTGCTTCGAAATAAGGGGATTTCGTGATTTAGATTGGTGGCTTGAGGAAGATGAGCGTGAGGGTTCTTTGGGGCCTCTCTGTCATATATATAGGGTCTCAAGAACCCAACTAATCCAAATATACGGCCTAGATCTCTCAATGATCTTCAATAAGATCTCATGACGATCTTTGGATGTGAAAAGTCACTGAAAGGTGTCAAATCCCAATTTGCCACGTGGATGCGGATTTAAAGAGAAATCGAAACTAAACGCCAAGGGTCGGTGGGTGCGAGGTTCGTAGCCTTGCCCTCATATCTCAACTCCCCGACGGTCATGGCGGTGAGCCTCACGATAGTCAGAAAATTCAGTATTCCGCACTCCCACACAACCCGATTCAAGTCCTAAAACTTTGAAGGGGTCTTGTAGACAGCTAAAAATTCTATGGGCGAGGGTCACAAGACCCTAGTTGTTAAAGCTTCAAAACGAGACTTGCTCAAGAGGCTAGGCTCGACCTTAATCCGAGGTTCACAAAGGAGTGAAGCTCGACATTCGCCTTGAAACTTGACTTTGATCTTAAGACGAGGTTCGCCCCATTTAGCTTAAGCTCGACTTTCATACGAGGTCGCTTACAAGAGCGGTTTCCATCTAACCGAGACTCGCCCCAATCGCATGAATCCCAACTCTCGCCGCAGGTTCATCCACAACATTGAAGCTCGACTTCCAAGCCGGTTCGCCTATAAATGGGCTTCCATTTAGTCGAGTTCGAGGTTCACCTATAGCAAATAAGCCTCCCTTCGCACGAGGTTCGCCAAGCAAAGCTCTCCATTCGACGAGGTTCGCCAGCGCTCTTCACTCAATCGAGGTTTGCCCAAGTAGCGGTTCTCCATTCGCACGAGGTTCGCCAAGCAATAAACCCTTCCTTCGCACGAGGTTCAAGTAAGAAATGAAGATTCGCCACAGCAGCTGGAACCTCGACATTCAACCGAGGTTCGCCTACGCAGTGAGCCTCGACATTCAACTGAGGTTCGCCACGCAATGGCTCGCCATCCAACCATTTCATACAAGGTTCCACAGCAGCTGCTTACCATCCAACCATTTCATACGAGGTTCGCTTACAAGCAATAAGCTCGCTATCCAACCAAAATGCATAAATGCATTCGAATCGAAGTTCTCCCAAGCAAAAAGCTAGTCATATAGCTGAAGTTCATCCAAGTAGCGACCTCGCTATGCAATCGAATTTGCCTGCAACGGTTCAAGAAGCTCGGCTCGCCATTCAATCAAGGTTCACCAACAATGAAGAGCTAAGCTCGCCATCTAACTAAACTCACCAGAGCAAAACCCAAAGGCCACTAAAGCCACAACAACCACGCAGTGGCGGCATCGCTATGCCCACTAACCCACGCCTTCCCATTTTAGCATGATAGTTACATGCTTAAAGCCCTATAAATAGCCGTGGAATAGCGACAAGGGACTTTGGGAAAATTCAAAGACTTATGCCGCAAGAGAGATCGAAGTTCTTCATCAATCATCAACAACTTTGTTCGATCACAACGAAAGCGGATCTCTACGGAGCATTGAGTGAAGCCTTCTTTCGCCACCAAGAACCCACCTTAAAGAGAAGTCGAACCTATCTTCTTCCTCTCAGAATCGAGAGTGTGATTGTAATTTCTTTTCAAAGTCAATCAAACAAAACTTTTCGACTCTACAGGATCACACTCACGAAGGAGAGGATCGCCGAGCGTGAGATCTACTAGAGAAATCACAAAGACTGACCAGAGTCACTCTCGATTCGCTACTTCGCGATTGTCGATCGAACTCGTGGTCACGGCGTTCGAACGCAAGGCCGACGGCTCAGATCTCGCGATGGTTCTCTCGAAAAATCTAAACTCCAAATGAAGTCCAAAATCCCGCCTAAGTCCCGTAAAAATCCCTCATCCAGAAGACCCCCATTTATACTAATCGGTGGTTCGCCACTTGCCGGTGCCGCTGCTTTTGGCGACGCTTCCATTTTTCTGGCCTCTCGGCTTGGTTTTCGCCTCAGATTTGATTCCGAACTAATTCTGGTTCGCTCCGCTCAACGGTCCCAAACCGATCGTCTGCTCAAGTCCGCTTAAACCGTGTTTGTGACGCTTTGGTTTGCCGCCGGTTCGGCCCTAACGATTCGACGTCCGTGATCATTCGATGGGTTGTCATTCACGACTCGCCACGAAGTTGGTTTCGGATCTTGTAAGTATTTTTCAACGCCACAGATAATTCCATCCAGTGTTTCAGCCTCGCTCTTTATAAGCGATCCCGAATACTTTGGACATGATGGTTCCCGCCTTCACGGCAGAGGGTCCCAAAAGTTAGCTTCAAGTCTTCGATTCTTTCGCACTCATCCAGCTTCTTTGTAGGATTTCGATAAGATCATGGTGTGCATTTATTGTCCGACCGCTTGTTAAAATCTTGATTCAAGCCGTGGGTGAGTTTCGCTTGTAACTCGTGGTCGTTGGTTGTTGTTTGACTAACCATCGACTTTTGACTTCTCCGTATGTCGGCTAACTCCTTGTTGGTGACACGCTATCGTGGTCGAATACATGGAATTTCATAACCCTCAATCGGCTAATTCTTCCATCATCACGCAGGTTGTTGGTTTAACCACGCCGAGGACTAATCTTTTCATGGAGATATCCTCCGAGGATTCCTTGTTGAAACAGAGACCATTTGGCTTTCAACCATCGCCCTAGCCTTCACCATGAAAAGACGCTTTGACCGTTGTTGGGATATGATTATCCATAGTGGGAGAAGTTTCTTCGATCGACATGTTGTCCTGTCAACATGACTTACATGCCTCACGTTGTTCCTCTCTTGGATATTATGGTGGGAGGAAATTAAGGGTAATCGAAGTTATCCTTAAGAATATGGGTCTATTCTCCAGAACTCCTCTGAAAATTTGGAAACAGCTTTATACTGTATTCCCATTGAGTAAGATTAGGCGACGATTGATTTGTGCTCTGCATCCAAGACGATCGAAGTTATCCCTAAGAATATTTCTTGTGAGAATATTCTTCCTGAACTTCTACAAATTAGGGACAGCTTTATACTGAATCCTAGTTGGAGTAGGATTGGGCACACGCTGATCGGGCCGATGCAATCCGCATCGATCGAAGTTATCCCTAAGAATATTTCTTGTGAGAATATTCTTCCTGAACTTCTAACAAATTAGGAAACAGCTTTATACCGTAATCCTAGTTGGAGTAGGATTGGCGACGCTGATCGGGCCGATGCAATCCGCATCGATCGAAGTTATCCCTAAGAATATTTCTTGTGAGAATATTCTTCCTGAACTTCTACAAATTAGGAAACAGCTTATACTGTAATCCTAGTTGGAGTAGGATTGGGCGACACGTTGATCGGCGTCGAGGGGATTCGCGAGGTGTTATCCTGCCGAATAAACCTTCAGAATCTTTCCCAATATAGCGGAGGAAATAGGAGCCAATCAACGGACTGATTTGGCACTATTTTGTCATCTGGATAAGGTTCCAATTAGGACTCCTAATTAGGGGCTGATTAGAGTCCTAATTAGGATTGGTTTGGGCCCATTAGGAGTTGTTATAAATACCCATACTCCTCCTATTCCTCTGACCTAGGCCGCCCCCCCTCTGCTCTTTTCTTCTTGTTTATATCTCCTCTCGCGCCGTCTCATCTCCTCCGATCAAGGTATGCGCATAAGGGTTTTGCAAATTCTTTTTCTTCTTTTCTTTTTTTTTTCTTTCTTTGTGCGTGCAGGTGCCGCGAACCGCGAGGGGAGAAGGATCGGGCGGAGGGCGAGGCACCGGCGCCGAAGCGGCGACGGGCGCCAAGGCGACGCTGGGTCGCTATAAGGCTGTTTGCGCTGGGCCAGCTACCAAGGCTGGCGTTACGCCAGCTGCCATGGGCGCTGGCGCTAGCTGGGCTTCTGCCATTGGTTCCAGCGCTGCTGGGCGGCGCGTTATTCGGCATGGCTGGCGGGCTGACGCTTTGTCTTGGCCGCTGGTTGTTATGGCTGACTATAAGCCAGCTCGCTCGGTTCCCGGCTGGGCTAATGAGCCACGACCTGACCAAACGGACTTCGCCGCTGTATTTGCCGCATTTTAGCCATGTATCCGATTTTTGTTGTATTTTTGTACCTTCGATGTCGCCGCTAAGATCTCATGTTCCTGTGGGTCGATCAACTCGCGATACCGCTGCGGAATGCACGCCCTTCTTTGGTGGTGCGCCAAAGATTATCATATTCTCGCATATATGCGGTATCCCCGCTTCGCTTCTTTTGTGAGGCGATTGGGAAGAGCCAAATCCTCATTTGTGGGGACCGACGCCAGATTATGTACTCGCTATGACCCCGCCGTTTCTCCTTTGTGAGGCGATTGGGAAGAGCGAAATCCTCCTTTGTGGGGACCGGCGGCTTCCTGATTGGTTTTGCTTGGTCATCACCCGTCTCGATATCTTTAGCGGGGCGATTTCACACGTACCCTTACTCGTAGAATGGAATATATTGCCGCTTTGTTTACGACTATATTTATCGTTCTCCGGTACTCGATCTGGATGAAATCGTCATACCGATTATAAGGTCGTGACTCAATCTATGTAAGATGAATTCAGCGCCTTTTACTAGCGAATATTTTCGATTTGATTGATTATTCATCGGGAGCTTTTCCGACTTACGGGTTGACGGACTCCATAGTGAATATTATTCCACGTGACGATCCCGCGATTTTTATCTCGCCGATTTGCACCCTCAGATATCACCGAGGCGCATCGTGATCAGAGTTGAGGGAGTTCCCGCATTCTCCGATTATTGGTCACCGATGCGCCACTTGTAAAAGATACCAGCTCCACTGAACCTTTGTGAAAAATAGATTATCTGTTCGGTGACTCAGTTAAGGATCCAGATACAGCTTTTATCGAGAGTGAGCGGTGGTTGAACGCAGATGATGGAGGTCCTTTGTATATTCCCCGGATACCTCGTCAGCTCTCATTGACCGATCTCAGACGCCATGCTGTGACACGCCGTATGTCATGGCGTCTGACCGAGGAGCATGATCATATTCATTGTGGGTTTATTACCCAGCAGCCGGTTCCAGGTTCCAATAGGAATCGCATCATCGGCCTTCGTCCCGGAATTTTAGGGTTGGACACACCGCCCCGTGATGAGCTTTTTGTTCCTGCCTCGACTTTGAAGAATCGCCTCACTAAATTGGGGCGAGAGATGTCGTCGTCCAGTCATAGATTCTTCGGCTGGGTTCACTCGTCAAGTAAGCACTGGTGGGGTCGCCTAACCAACTACGTCCTCAGCGATGGGATGGAGAACCGTGCTTGCGGCTGTATGGCGATTAGTGCCACCATGTATGGCCTTCCAATCAGCCAACCATTTCTTCACCTTATTCGAGCTTTATAATCCAGTTGAATCGTTTTCACTAAACCGCGAGTTAGGTGGCTTTACATGAGATGTACCGTGATTTCAGGTCTACCCATGGGGAAGATGCTATATCGAGTACTTCCCCTCAATGAGGCTAGGCGGTTTGAAGGAACACACGCCCGACCGTTATAAGACTTTATGGGATCTCACTTGTCATTATTATATAGCTCTGGCCCAATCTGAACCTTGCGCCAAAAGGAAATTGCAAGTGAGTGCAGAGCGGTTGCCAATTACTTGTTCGGCATTTGGAGGACAAATCGGCGAGGAAATATGTGAACTGCCACCGCCACTCCTTTGAAGGTTAATGAACCGACGAGAGGTCCGAGGCTAACTCCTATACGCCTATGCCAAAGATGGCTTTCCCCGGGGACCAAGTTTGCAACCTTTCTGTGGCATGCGGTGAAGCCTATCCAGCCGACCACTCTTCTAGCCGGCTATCTTGCAATCTGGCTAAAGAAATGTGTGGTTCCATATCAATCTGATGATGCTTTACCTTTGGAAGTCCTTTACCCTACAGTTCAGCTTGCCCACAAGAAGGAACTCTCTCTCCTTCCGGTAATGGTGGCCAATATTCACCGTGGATTGCGCATATAGTCCGAGCGCTACTCAGAGAAAGGATGAGCCATCATCACGTATTCCTTCCGTCCGGGTAGAGCTCCCATATACTTATTTGATGGCCTGGCTAGTCCTTCATCGCCCCGACATGATGTCGGCACCGGGTTCCACAGATTCGTCTACTCCTTTCTTGCGGTTGGTAGGGGATTGCGATGGAAGGGACGTGGCTTTACGATATCAAGAAACGATGCATTCATAAAGGGTGGATCTTTTGGATGTTTTCCTCGATTCTCACGGTCAATATGGTGAGTCCCCGGTCGACGAGGAGGTGCCAAGACACGCCAGACTTCACTTGACATTGGTCGTTTAACCGGCTAGTGAACATCGGGCTAGGGTATCTCACTTTCCGAGTAAAGGAGGAATGCTTCATTGAGCCTTATTTTCCCTGTCGTTTTGCTTTCGCCCGGTTCGGTTCACGACCAACTTTATGTTGGGAACCCGAACCGACAGCCTGCACTCATGGTGGACTTGTGGATGGCCTTCGAGCATGGTTGTGAAGGCCATGGGATGTACCGGTGCTAGATTTAGTCTCCGAAGCTCGCACCGCCACCGGAGTCGACATTCCTTCATTGCAGCTTGGCTATTAGTAGCTAACGAGCCAGCCCCTCGTGAGGGCTATCTCGCACTGGTGACCAAGCATCGCTATGAAGCCGACACTGACATCCCCTGATGCCGAAGTTCGGGAAGCCAATCTCATCCACCGATTGAGACCGAGGGGAGTTCCACCACTCGGGTGCGGATTTTTAGAAGAGGACCAAGCGAGGTCGCGAACCTTGGTACTCTCTTTTCCCCTTCGCTTTCTCATCCTTTCTATTGATTCCTCATCCAACCTAATTTTCGTGAAAATTTGTTGAAGAAGAAGAATTTCGACCTTCTCGAGGGGTTAAACGAAAGAGATTAGCCCATAAGACTCAAGTGGAATCCTCGGTCCTTTGATATAGACTTGACCAAATGATGATCCAAATGACGGAGGTAACAATTCGCGGATGTAACCTCGGAATTTTCGCTTTGGAGACTAACATTTCTCGCTTGTATGTGGGGTTTTAGAGATTATGATTCCGCTTTGATTTTCCTCACCACAATTCTCATGGGCCCGCCTCCATGGTGAGCCAAGTTTTACTCAACAAATGTATGGAGCTATGGCGAGGAGGCCGATGTAGGACCTGATTCGGTGAACCCAGGTACATCTAACATCGATAATTCCTCTTCTGGATGGCGAATGTGAGAATTGAACGACTCGGAATTCGTACCTCCACTAATTGCCTCTTCGCTTTTTTCTCTTTTAGATAGATTGCAGAAGACAAATGCACAAACCGAGGCTAGGCAAGCTAACCCCACTGTAGGAGGTAAGTAGCTTTACCTATTGTTCGTCAACTCTTAGTTGCATTCGTTTTCCTAATGCCTTCTTTTTCGACTTCAATGGAAGATTTCGTGGAAGCCGGTTTATACGGCAATACTTCCATGGATGACCTGCTACGCACTTGGTCACAGGATGGCGATGCATTTGGTGAAGATTTACCTGAAGCTACCATCCCTGAAGAAGGTATGAATTTTCTCTTTGATTAATTATAGGACCAGCCGTTTGGCCAATACCACTATAATTAAAAGAGGTTGAGACGTTCCCTTTGTGTAGTGGCAGGGACTCCTCTTTCCGCCGCTTTCTCGGAATGAGCTACCACAACGACCGTTGAGATAGATGAGCACACTGAGGGCTCAGCTGCGGTTGACAACATCCCAACGATAGATACGCCTCTGGTAGACTCACTAGCCTCTAAAACTACACCGAAGGAGACGGGTAAGAGTCTTTTAGCCAAATAAGTTTTCGCCAATTTTTTTGACTGAAAATTCTAAAGTCCTCTTTTCTTCTGTGTAGAGCCTACATCTCGACTCCATGATCTGGCGAGAGCGTTGATGCTGGATGTGTTAGTTCCTTGGTTTTGATGATGTTCTAACAAACAATTTATAACTAATCTTGTTTGTCTAGTGTTTGTGTTTTCATGTTTATTCTAGGCAAACAAGGTGTTGGAGGATGGATGGACTTGCGCCTACACGATCATATCCATTGGAGGATGGGAGGAATAGTGGAGTGAAGCAATGCAATTCAAGTCAAGATTCAAGATCAAGCTTCATCCGTAGCCAAGACAAGCTTATTGTAAATCTCAAGCTTGGGTACATTAGTTTAGGTTTATACTTGTGTGTTTATACTTAGAGCTCAAGATTCATACACACACACATTTATTTTGATTTATCACCGCTTTGAATTATAGACTTAACGACATGATTTTATATCTTTTCTCAAGTTTATAAATCCATTGAAAGTGTTTCAAAACGGTTTGAAAAATCTCAAGTTTATATATTTTCAAACATGCACTAACATGCACGATACACACTTTTTGGTTTCTATTGCAAAACAAGTTAAAATTGAGAATTTATTGTATTCATGGTTCATTGACTTTAGCACATTAATTTGTATTTTATATAAAGTCCATAAACCAAATCACAAGATCTCAATACTTGTTCATGTTCAAAATCATGCTTTTCACATATCGTATTTTTCATGATTTTACAAAACAGATGAGTTTTAACAATTGAAAATGAAATTTAAAAATTTCTTTGTTTACATGTTTATCTTTATATATACAAACATTTTCTCAATTTTACTAATTTTGAGTTGTTTTGTTATTTTCAATTAAGTTTACAAAAGAAGTTTTCAGCAGTTTTTAGAAACTGTTTATCTGTGTTCAAATAATTATTTCTCACAAATGGGAAGTGATATTTCAGAAATTATTTTTTAACATGTTTATATATATCTTTATAATCTTCCCTAAATATTTCATAGTATTTGGATTTGATTTACTATGTCAAATTGATTTTACAATGTCAAGCATTTTAGCAGTTTTTCAGAATCTGAAATCTTTCTTGAAACAATTATTTATCACAAATGGGAAGTGATATTTTATAAATTCTTTCTCTAACATGTTCATATACATGTTTAAAAACTTCTCTCAAACTTTCATGATTTTTGGAGTTGATTTACTATTTTAATTGATTTTACAAAACCAGATATACAAATTTCCAGAATGCTGGATTTTGGGGTATTTTGTCTTTTCAGCCTATAACGGCTAGTAACGGCTAGTTTTATTTTTGAGCATTTTTACTGGGATTTTCTGATGTTTTAGGCTTTGTCTCTTCATCCTATATATACCCCATGCCCTCATTTATTTCAGTAATAATCAAGAAGGTTTTAAACACGCTTTTGAAGAGTTTAAGTGTTTGTTTAGTTTGTTTGGAAGTTTAGTTTGTGAAGAAACTTTCACAAGAGCTTGAGGAGATCATCCTTGGTGTTTGAGCATTCAACTCTTCTCCTTCTCTCTTGTCATCTAGAGAAGTTTTTCTAAACTCATATCTACGATTTATATGTTTGATTTTCATTTCCATAAGCTAGAATTTAATTGAGTTTAGTTTTGATTAAATTCATTACACACACCCAATTGAGCTTTTAGTATTTTCATACATAGTATATTGGGGTTGTGAGAGTTTGTAACATTGAGTTGTGCTTAATTGAGTTCTCATCCATAGAGAACAAACATTTATATTTGTGAGCTTTAATTGTGAGATCACATTGTATTACACTAGTACACCGAGAGGAGTGTGTGGTGAGAGACGGGTTGTCCCAAGAGGAGTGGCCGGTAGTAAAGCCTAGGAGAGGTGGTAATCCGAGCACTTGAGGGAGACACGGACTAGAGACCAACACTTGAGGTGGTAGTTAGTGTAAGTACATTGTGAGTGATTGTAAAGTTTTCGTGAGCTAGAAAACCAGATAGTGTGGTGTAAACGCTATTCGGTGAGCGAGAAAACCCGTTGATATAGTGGAGATCTCCTCGAGGTGAGGAGCGGGACGAGGTCGGGTTGACCGAACCTCGAACATATTATTGTGTTTGAAGTTTGCTTACGATTCATCTTGTTCATCTTTATTGCCTTGCTCTCATTTGTTTTATTTCCTATCTTATTTACACTTGTTTACTTTTGTTTACTCTTTGTATATTACATATCCTTGCATATTATTCATTGTATATCATACTTGCTAGGATATATATTTGTTAATTAGTTTTAATTTGGCATTAATTCGATTAGATTAGCATATTGCCCTTCACCCCCTCTAGGGCAATTTCGTGATGAAGATCCATCCCATCTTATTATCTCGCTTGAAGCGCCTTTCTTTGGTGAACACGGTGATCGAAAAGGTTCTTCATGGTGGGCTTTCTTCATCAGCCAGCCACCGCTGATCCTGATGGCCTTGATAATGATATGGGTTATCCCGAAATGCTCAGCCATTGTTGACGACTCGCCCATATGGAGGGAAAGCTTCAGAGATCGCAAGAATCAAGGCAGCCGGGCTTCCTCATACATAGCCGCCGACCGACGCGAGGCATGGCGCGATGCTCGTGTTTTACCGGGCTCGAGGTCCGATGCGAGAGACCGCCGATCAGCTCGAGCTATTGTTGCCAAACATATTCTTCCCTAAACCATATCCGTGACCGGTATTGTGGCGAGTGCAGAGAGGATAATACTGCTCAGGGGAGAGCTCCATGCCGAGGAAGACAAGATGAGCAGTTTGGAGCTAGCTAAGGCTAACAAGGAAGAAGCCCTCGCCGTCGCGTCTAAGGAACTCGACCTATCGAAGCAGAAACTGGTTGAGCTCGAGAAGGCAACCACGAAGACACTGAATACTGATGAGGAGTCCTTCGTATGAAGTTGCGTGGAGAACTCCACCAGGCTTATAGTGATGAAGTATCTCAGCTCGAACAACAAATCCTTTGTCATAGACTTGATGTTTAAACAGTTGTAGCTCCTTCTATATTTATTTCAAATGAATAAGATCTATTCCTTTCATTGTTTATTATGATTCCTTGATACGGGATACGGGTTTGATTAGCCTTTACGAACTACCATTTGAATTGGCTAGCGCAGCAGATTATTCAACTGCTCAAGACGTGACGTTGTGCTAAAAGAATGAAACTTCTAGACTTGTTGCTATGATATTGAATACATAGGCTCGATACTTTTACGGCAAGAGACCACCCGCAACGCCAGACACGACTCATCCCTTCTTAGGCCGGATAAAATACCCTTAATCAAACTCGTGTCTTCAATCTAAAGACTAAACCGCAACGCTGTGAAGGCTGGCTTTATCCCTTCTTAGGCTTCGGATAAAATACCCTGAATCAAACTCGTGTCTTCTTCAATCGAAAAGACTAAACCGGCGACGCTGCGGTGAGGCGCTGGCTTTATCCCTTCTTAGGCTTCGATAAAATACCCTTAATCAAACTCGTGTCTTCAATCGAAAAGACTAAACCGGCGACGCTGTTAGGCGCCTGGCTTTAGGGTTATTGGCCAACCCCAGCCCTCAACGGGTTTGATGAGCCTTTACCAACTACCGCTTGAGTTGGGCTAGCATGTAGATTATCTAAACCGCTCTACACACAACGTTGTGCTAAAAGAATGAAACTCTTAGACTTAATGCTACGATGTTGAATACGTAGGCTTCGCTTTTTCACTCGAAGACTACCCGAACGCGACGCGTTAGGCGCCGGCCTATCCCCTGCTAGGATTCGGATCAAACCCCAAAATCAAACTCGTGTCTTCTTCAATCGGAGAAAGACTAAACCGCAATGCGTGAGGCGCTGGCTTTATCCCTTCTTAGGCTTCGGATAAAATGCCCCGTAATCGAACTCGTGTCTTCTTCAATCTGGAGACTAAACCGCACGCTGGGTAGAGGCGCTTTATCCCTTCTTAGGCTTCGATAAAATACCCTTAATCAACTCGTGTCTTCTTCAATCGGAGAAAGACTAAACCGCAACGCTGCAGGAGGCGTTGGCTTTATCCCTTCTTAGGTTTCGGGATAAAATACCCCAAGAAGAATCTTGGATTAAGGAGTTTTGATTGATAGGATTAAATTGGTGAGAGAGGAGGAACTTTATGTTCTATTTCTCAGAATGAAACCAATAGCTGGCCCGCCAGAGGAATCAAAAGACTCCGTGACCTTCAGCGACAACCCGGTCAAAATCCCTACAAGATACCTTCATTTGGCGCTACCTAGAGAGAGATGGAACTAAGAGTGGATCTCCACTCCAAGAACCGAAGAGACTCAGACCTTCACGGACAACCTGGTTCGAAAATCCTCAAGATACCTTCACCGCTACCTAAGATGAAAGATGGAACTAAAAGTGGGATCTCCACTTCGAACCGAAAAGACTCAGCGACCTTCACCGGACAACCCGGTTCGAAAATCCCACAAGATACCTTCACCGGGCGCTACCTAAGATGAAAGATGGAACTAAAAGTGGGATCTCCACTTCGAGAACCGAAAAGTCTTAGGTGACCTTCACGGACAACCCGGTTCGAAACTCCCAAGACACCTTCACCGGGCGCTACCTAAGAGGAAAGATGGAACTAAAAGGGATCTCCACCGAGAACCGAGACTTGGTGACCTTCACCGGACAACCCGGTCTGAAACTCCCCAAGATACCTTCACGCGCTACCTAGGAGAGAGGTGGAACTAAAAGGATCTCCACTGAGAACTAAGAGACTCGTGACCTTCAAAGGACAAACCGGTCTCGAAAACCTCGGCGCTACCTTCACCGGCGCTACCTAGAGAGAGATGGAACTAAAAGTGGGATCACCACTTCGAACCGAAGAAACTCGTGACCTTCAGCGCGACAACCCGTCCGAAAATCCCAAGATACCTTCACCGGCGCTACCTAGAAA
Organism: Asparagus setaceus; assembly: GCA_012295165.1. Lineage (NCBI taxonomy): Eukaryota > Viridiplantae > Streptophyta > Magnoliopsida > Asparagales > Asparagaceae > Asparagus > Asparagus setaceus. Next base: position 21,817,629 of record CM022709.1, on the reverse strand, counting down.
AGGATGGATAGAACCCTTCCGCTTGTCACGAAAGGATTTTACGCTTGGAGAGGAAGAATTTTATATTCTATCTCCTACAGGAAAGGGACTTTTGAGGGACTCTTGTCCATAGAAGGAATCAAGAGGGATTTGGTAATGTACCGTAAAATTTGTAGACCTACCGTCAAGGAATTTGATCGGTGGGGGAAATTATGATGGAGGATAAATCTAGGGTTATCCTCATGGAAAGTGGGTGAAACATCCCACGAGGAACTTCCCAAAACGGATTATCCCAAGATACTAAGGGTAGTATTTCTTCAGAACTTCCCATTTATCTAAGATTAATTGCCGGTCGCCATTTTGGGTAATTAGGCGATAAGCACCATTAGAGTAGACCGCTTCTATTACAAACGGCCCTCCCATTTAGGTTCAATTTACCTTTCTTCTTGAAGTGAGGATTATTGGTCGCCGAGCAGCGAGGACCAAATTTCTTTGAAACTCCGCTGTCGCGACTCTCTTGTTGAAAGCTCGACATCCTAGCTTGGTAAAACTCAATGCATTGTTGAGCTTCAGCGCCATCCAACATCTCGAAGCTCTTCGAGACGCTTCGATGTTGTTCTTCAATCGCCATCTCCGCTGTGAGGGCGGCGCGAGTGACGGAATCGATTTCCAATGGGAGAACCGCTTCACACCCGAGACCGTAGAATACCGGTCTCTCCAGCTGTGCGACGTTGGCCGATATGCCCGTGAGTGCTTCTCCGAAGTTTATCATCCCAATCTCGCTTGTTATTTTTCACAAGCTTCGACAAGATTTTGATGATTGTCTTGTTGAACGCCTAATCCATTTGGTACCGGATTATAGGTCGCTGACGAGACGCCTTGTATCTTGAATTTCACAAAACCCGATGAAGGAATTGCCGATGAATTGGGACCTTGTCATGCACGATCCGCCTTGGGACACCGCGGTAGATGACATGGTGTTTTATAAATTTGACGACGTGACGCCTTTACTTCTTTTAGGATTGCCCACTTGGAGAAGTAGTCGGTGATCGCTAGAATAAACCGACGCTTTGACCGACGGAGGAAAATGGGACCTACAACATCCATTCCCCATGTCTCAAATGGCCGTGATGTGGTCAAGGATGCAACCGCCTCGAGGCCGATGCATATAATTCGCGGAATTTGACACGCGGGCATCTCCGAAAGCATACGCGATCGCATCATTAATCATTGTTGGCCAAAAGTAGCCCATTCTCCCGATTCGATCAGAGTTTGGGACCAGCCGGTGCGCCACATTCACCTTCATGTGCTTCCCAAGGACCTCTTCTCGCTTCTTTGTTTGAAAGGCATCGGAGTAAAGACCATCGCACTCTCGCGATATAACATCCGTCTCCGTGATCGTAGAAGAATCTTCGAGCTCTTCGCCGATTGACTTCTCCTTCACGCCTTCCGCGTAATACCATGCAAGACGTAGTCGATGATAGGAAAGCCAATCTCGGCTCCAATTTGGTTTGGGTTGCATGTACCTCTTTGGTAACTATCCCTTTGTCTTCTTGTACCTCATCATATATCGGACAAAAGCCGATGAGTCCCGACCGTAACTAGCCGCCGGTCTCTAAGGTTGTGCCAAAGATACAGCTAACGCAGCCAATGCATCCGCATAAGCGCTCAAGGCGCTGAACATATTCGATGAAGAACTCTTCAACGAAGTCCGCCATTTTAACAGCCTACCGATGATAGGGGACCAGTCGGTTCCTAACTTCGTAGTCACCACGACTCGCCGACTATCGCCAGAATCGCCAGACGCCGAGGTACTCAACCCCACTTTGGCGGCTAAGTCCAATAAGTAGCGCATTGTATTCACTCACGCTATTAGAGCAAGGTTCGAGTGAATAAGCACGGGCATGACATGATTCCTGGGAAATCAAGACAACTCCGACTCCGGAGATTTTAGAACATCCGGGGTACTCGCCACATTAGTGGCCCGAGAAGTTCGCCAAAATACAATCGCCATATTTGTTGGTGCGATGTAGTGTTGACTTCAACTTCATCCGAAGATCATCATATAGCTCAATCAGCCCGTCGGGTCAGGCCGCCAAGAGATCGCAAATCGCTTGTCCTTTGACCGACTTTTGTTGTTTGAAGTGCAAGTCATATTGGGATAAGAGCAAGGCCCATTTCGCCAAACGCCAACTCATTGAGGCCGGCCGGTCATAAATATTCGACCGGATTTACGCGAGATAACATAAATCGCCTGTCCGACTAAATAGTGCCGATTTTCAATCGCTAACACTAATGCAAGGCACCGCTTCACCATTGGGTATCGAGACTCGCCACTAATGTTCGCTTAGATAATACATCGCCGCTCGCGGACCGCCGCCATCGCCCCGCGCGAGTAAAGCGCTTAACGAGTGATCCGCTGCCTTGACGTAAATCGTAAACGGTTTTCCGACAGGTGCAATAAGAACAGAGGTTTAGCGAGATACGATTTGATCTCTTCAATGCTCTCTCGGCAAAGGCCGCCCCAAATAAATGACACTTCTTGTTCAACTTGGAGAACGGTTGGTATTTCCCAGATAGGTTCGATATGAACCGTCGGATGTACGCCAATCGCCCTTGTAACCCCCGAAGTTCTCTCAGATTTCTCGGAGGTTGCAACTCTTGAATCGCCTTTACTTTGTCAGGATCGACGTGGATGCCCTTATTAGTGACGACAAAGCCGAGGAACTTGCCACTCGACATCCCAAGGAAGGATTTGGTAAGATTCATTTTTAGTCGATGGGTTCGCATGAACTCAATACCATTCTAAGATCTTTGATGTGATCTCCTTTGTCACGCTTTTCACGCACCAAGTCGCCGACGAGCATTCGACCATTTTCCTGAGATGGTCCCGAAAATTTTCGCCATCGCCACGGGTACGTGCGCCAAAGATTTTTCAGCCGAACGGCATGACCGCGTAGCAATATATTCGATGGGCTGCTCAACGCCGTGTTTGGCATCATCGGGTGCATCTTGATCCGATTGTAACCCAAAACCATCCATGAACGACATTCTTCAAATCCACATGTATTGTCGACTATGACATCGGTGATTGGAAGAGGGAAGTCGCCTTTAGGCAAGCAAGCTCGATCTCTCAGAGTCAATACGCATCCTAATCGAGCCATTCTTCTTCGCGGACCGGACTATATTCGCCACCCAATCCGGATGTTGAATTTCCTTGATGAATCCCGATTCTATGAGTTTCTTCACTTCGCCAACGACACTGCAATATTTGTGGACTAAACCGCCATTGCCGTTGCTTGACAGTTTGACATCCACCTTGATGTTGAGGCGATGTGTCGCCACATTAGGGTCGAGTCCCCGCATGTCCTCAGAGCTCCGTGCTAATACATCGATATACTCCTCGATTTAGGCAATCAACTCTTCCTTCTTCCGAGAAGAGTATTGCTGATGTTTATGAGCTTAGGATGCTCTTCATCACCCATATTAACCTCGACTACCTCGCCCTTAGTGGGGCTCTTTGTTCAACCTATCCCCAAACCGCTTTGAGTTGATGGATCCATGGGTCTTACCATGTTGGCATGTCTTCATCACTCTCAACAGAGCGTGATCGACCGTAGCCATATTTGACATTAAAGCCTTGAAGGCTTCTCCGAGGTCGGTGTCTAATCCCAAGCCAAGAATCGACGAATGTCCGCCCCCTCATCGGGTGGATTATTATCAATCACCATGAGCATTCATCTTCAAGAGGATTCAGATCCCAATCCCCGCCTAAATGCATAATAGTTATCCAGCCTTCCTCTTGGGACATATGCCGCCTCGAGGGACTCGATGACCTCGCCCAAAACATAGACCTTCCCTTGTGTCAAGTCGCACCCCACCTCTTCATGATACCCGTTTCGACTATATCTGAATGTGTGGAGGATAGGCCCATTGTCATCTTCGTCTTCTTCTAAGAAATAATTTGGTGCTGGAACTGCATCTCCTTTACCGTAAACCAAGTCTTTTTCAATACTCGATCTTCGTGGGATGACGAGTGTTGTCCTAAAGGAGTCTCGGAACTGCTTTTGTGTAAAGCAAGATGACCGAGTCGGTAAGTGCAACTCCAGATTGTTATATTAACCTGTCATTACATCATTCAAAGACAAAGGGTACTCTAAATCGTCATTTATTGGTTGGTCAGCAATTTGCCAATTACAATGTTCCTCTTACGATTCTTCATCGTCAAGATTGATTACAAGGGGTACAATGTCATTTAAAACAAAACCACCACTATAATCAAGCCCCGCCGTACGCCTTCTTCACCGCTGTCCGTGCCTTGGGCCGATGATTCAGCCGACTCATTACCGTAGAGGAGAGAATCGCTGAAATAATTCTCCATCCCCTTAAACGGCTGCTTGTCCGCGGACCACCGCCTTGACTCATTATTCGTGTCTACATATTTGAGACACCGATGAAGAGTAGATGGGACTATAACGCTACCATGGATCCAAGGTCCACTCAAACAATAAGTTATAGGAAGTCTCGCCAATCACATAGCAGTGACTTCGACTTTAAGTCCCCATTTGGCACTTTATCCGATTTTACCAAGCGCCGAGACCACCGGTGTTAAACCGTAGATCACCGCGTCTGCTGATGCTAGCTTACCGGGCAGTGGATTCCAAGATGATACATGAGGCTAGGGCATGATGCTCATGCCGAACCCGGATCGACTTGGATCCTGCTAACTTCACTAGAGCCAATATACCCTGAAGTATAGCGCCTATCGTGCTTGGAATTCCTCGTCTGCATGTCCTCCTTTGTAAAAGTGATGCGGGAAGTGTTTAGCCGCAAGGTTGTTGGGTCAATTCTTCTAGACTCTGGCTTAACTCGAGTGAGGAAGACCTCTCAATCGCCTGTGGCTTCTTGAAGAGCTTCTTGTCTCTTTGACAACCGCAATAGCCAGAAGAGTGATCCTTGCGGGAATATTAGCCAATTGGGCCATAACGCCGGTTTATACGGGCGCTGGAGCTTCCCGTTTGTCTCTTCTAATCGGGTGATTGAACCGAGACCGCTTCGAGCCGAACTTTGTGGCTTTTTCGCCGGTGGCTTTGCCCACCGCCGCTGGCGCTTTCTACACGTGAGGGGAATCGCTGGCACCCTCGGGCCGACAAATGTTTGGCATTAGGGTTGGGACTTTCGGTACTTGTATTTGTACTCGGTCCGCCTCCTGGTGGCGTGGCTTCGTGTCTTCTGGACACCGGAATGTTACCACCCGCTCGTCATCTCCCTCTGCACTGGCTGGAAGTAGCATGGCATGCCTTTCCCTTCCGCTTTGATTTTTCTTTAATGAAGAAGAGGCTACCCATTGCTCATCCTCAAGCTGTGTCCGGTGGATCCACAGACTTCGCCATTTGGGGTCAGATATGATACAAGTCCTTTCTCGGCGCTGTTTGTGGGTCGCCATTCACCGCCTTCATTATGACTTTGACCATCGGGTTTGGGTTCAAACCATGTCAATGGCACCGACTCAAAGCTTATGGACACCGCATTTGCTCCGACCTTCTTTTCTTTGACGGCTTCATAGTGATGACCCCTACGCCAATTAAAGCTTGATTTTATCCTTAAGGTCAAACAGATTTAGTGGGTGATGAATTGCCCCGCGGATACGCCGCAGATTTTGGGTCGCTCGTCCTCATTGCTTCCTCTTGATTCGAATCGAGGGAGCTTGATCTTGTTATTTTCGACAAGATATTTGAAGAGACCGGAATCTCGCCGTCCCTAAAGGAATAGGACTTCTGGAATCTGGCCTGGGTCTTCTCTGCTTTCGGCGTGTTGCCACGCGATTGTGCTTGCGGCGCTATTGCTGCGCCACGCCGCCGGCTGTTAGAGTTGAACGCTTGTTCGCGAACCGCCATCTTGGCCTCGCTTCTTTCCCTTTGGCTGGATAAAGTTATTTGAGCTTCATTGTTTACCGGCTTTTTCCGCTTTTTCCTCTTTGAGGAATCTTTTCGCCTTGTTTCCACGAACCTTCAAGTCCTTCCATGTTATAGATGGTGCCGCCCCATTGCTCGAAAGCACGCCTATCGACAAGTTGTTGTGGCAGGTCCGAGGATGAACTCTTCGTTATTGAATCCCGACAGCTCATTGCTTTGTTCCGAATCGCTTGACAAAATATCCACAGCTCCGCCCTTCCGCTTCGCCGAGTAATGTCCCGACGATACTTCGTATCGCCATCAAAGAAATTGGTGAGGAAGCTAGACTCCATGTCTTCCCAAATTGAATGCTCCCCGCTTGAGACGGCGGTACCAATCGGCGCGCCTGTGGTACCAACGAATGACCGAGCCATCGTGGGCTCTTTTCTGATATGACTGAGGTGCGACTTGAAGTAAATCGCGTCTGCGGGAACCCTTCCTCACAAACGTGTGAAGTTTATTAAATTAAACTTAGACGGCACGGATTGATTCCCACTCCCTGTATGGGCAAGGAATACCTGTTTCTTTACCTCTTGAGCGAAATCAATGAGTTGATTTTGCTTTCGAGGTCTTTGATCTTCGTTTCATGAGCAACAAATTTCTACGCTATGTGGGCGCTATGCGGTTCAGAGGGTTATCATCCTCTCGTTTCCTCCCCGGTTCAATCGCCGCCATCTTGATGGATATCGATGCGCCGACTCGATTCACCTCGATGTTTTGTCAAGGCTTGATCTGTTGGTCGCATTTCTCTCATCGTCGCATGGCCAAATCCATCTCTAGCTTGAAGTTTTCCGCTATTTAACCAACGCTTCGCCTAGCATCTTAGCCACTTGATCTCGCAGATCATAAGCGCTTAGCTCCCTTCACTAGATACAAGATGATCGAGGCGACATGGAGCCAATATCCGACGATCATCCTCCGCGTATCCCTTTCGGTTTGTCGATTCGACCGCCGGATAGTCCCGACCGCAAACGAAGTTAGCCGCTATGATGCGCCGGGAATAGCCCGCGGACGATGGTTCTTTGCTGGTCATATTATTAGTGACCTCCGCAATTCATCTTCGATGCCATCCTTCATGGAATCGCTTTGACCTAGGTCTTGACGCGGTCGGTGCTAAGTCTCTCGAAGACCAAACTCTTTCTTGAGTTTCTTGCCGCAATTGCACCGAGAGCACCGTTTTGATGAGCTTAGAGCACAAGCACGACCGTATGAGTTCGGGGGAATCCCTCCAAGATTTCCTCGCACTTCTGCTTGCATACCACGGTGATGAGTAACGAGCAACTCCGCCGTGGTGTCGATACGATCCCCTGTATAACGCCGCTGCCGCCGACGAAAGCGCCTCCTTCCGAATTACCGAAAGTGACTCACCGACTTTCGCTTATGTGAGCGTGAAGTCTCGGCGGACTCTCGAACTTCGACCTTTATTCCGGTTGGTGGGACCATAGGGATCTTCCCCTCCTTCGTGGAGAGGGTGCGATCCTTGATAGTCGGATTGGTGGTGGTGGCGGGAGTTGGCTTCACCACCGATTCAGATGCAGACGCCTTTGACTTTGAGGCGCCGTCGGACTTGGACTTTGTAACGCTTCAGAAGCCTTCGCTTAAGTGCCGTGACAGAACCGGAGTGTGGGCGGTCTTAGGTTTTGGGGCCGTGCCAGCTGAGGTTGGGGCACCGTTAGACTTGGGCCTCCAAACCTGATGGTTTGTTGGCGGCACCTCCTTCTTCAATTCACGAGCTTGTTGTACCAAAGCTCGTCGCTGCGAGGTGAGTGCCCCGATATGCTCGAAAGCGTGGAGCGTTCCGCTGGACACGGACCCACTCGCTGGTTGACGGCTTGGATGTACCGTCGATCACTTGAGGTCAAGCCTCCGGTTAGTTCGATCTTAGATCCGCCATAGCGATCCCATCCATGGATTGCATGGCTTTGGCATATTTGCGCCGCCATGCTCGGCCGCTGCCTTTGGCGGCTCGCTTGAGAGCGCTCGCTGGCCATCGACGCTCATCTCGCACCGCTAGAATCGACTGGCCGGGGATTTTTCGCCACCGCTGCAACGGGTTGGACTCGCCGGCCCCGGGCTCTACATCGGAGGCCCTTCGGGTTCTCCTTGCAATGGAGACCTTCTTGAAGCGGGCGGGGAACTGATCTCGAGGAGGGTGAGGATAGTGATTATCACATTTTAATTACATTTTATACCCTTATTACCTATGTTATATGAATAACGATATTACTAATAATCATTTTTATCTTATTTTGCGTGCTAATAAAGAAATAATGAATAAAAGCCCAAATGACTCAAATTCTCGATTTTCTACCAATATTTGAAGCCCAAATCAAGACAAACAAAGGCCCAAGATACCAAATTGATCCAGAGAAATTGAAGAAAAATCAAGAAAAGACAAATTCGGTTGGGAACCAATCGGTTGACCAACCGTTGGCCAACCGGTTATTAACCGACGCCAACCGATCGGTTTGCAAATGCATTCTCAATTAATGGTGGATTTCTTCCTTTTCGCTAGGTTTGATCCAATGGTTCACATCAACTCGTTGGGCTATAAATAGGTGAAGGCCGAGTGTTTTGAGTGTGAAATATTTTGTAAAACTCCATTTGGAGAGGAGGGTCACTCTTAATTGAGAAGACCTTCCAAAATTGTAACTTTTGTTACACAATAAATGAAATGTTTCAATTCTTCAATTTCCTTTCTCTTCTTCTAATCCAAGGACCAAAAGGAGGATTAGATTAAGATCGTGAGTTGTTGGTTTCTATTTTATTTCTTTTTATTTTCTTCTTTATTTTCTTGTTTGTAGAATAGATTTACTTTCATGCAATTTACTTTCTTGCAATTTACTTTCATGCAATTTAATTCCATGCAATTTACTTTCATGCAATGTATTTAATTCTTGTATTTACTTTCTAGAATAGATTTTTCTTTTCTTTAATTCACCTTGAGGCTAGAACCCTAAGGAATTACCCTTTTCTAAGTGTGGAGCTAATATTCTGGGATCCCTAGAGATTGTTTGAAACTAGCTAACAAATCCAACTCATTTTCATGAGATTGAGATAAGCTAAGTGGATCTACTCTAGATTCCTCATATCTTTAATTAATCCTCCATACTTTACCTTCTTTATTTTCCTCTTATCCTTATTTTTCATTTGTTTGTTATTTTCCTTTATTTTTGATTTCATTGATTTTACTTCTCTCTCAATCTCATATTCCTCCATGCATATAATCTCAAACCTAGTTTTGTTGTTATTTGCACATAATCACAACCACACTCTCAACTTTATTTTCTCCTCTTTTGCACATAATCCACAATCCACTCTCTTATCTCTCCACATCCACATTCACCATTTTCTTATTTTCATTTTATTTGAATAACTCCTAATTGTCACGCCGCATAATTTGGGAACCAAACTTGAGCAAAACTCTTCCTACTTTCCTGCTCCTCGTGGGATCGATAATCTTATATACTATAACTTGATAAAGGTTGCATACTTGCAACTTAGAGGTAATCATTTATTTCCCATCGATAGGTACTCGAATTTCTCTTGGTCGAACTCGAACTCGACCTCTTTGATTATCACATTTTAATTACATTTTATACCCTTATTACCTATGTTATATGAATAACGATATTACTAATAATCATTTTATCTTATTTTTGTGCTAATAAAGAAATAATGAATAAAAGCCCAAATGACTCAAATTCTCGATTTTCTACCAATATTTGAAGCCCAAATCAAGACAAACAAAGGCCCAAGATACCAAATTGATCCAAGAGAAATTCGTGAAGAAAAATCAAGAAAAGACAAATTAGGTTGGGAACCAACCGGTTATTAACGGTTGGCTAACCGACCGCCAACCGACGGTTCCCAACAGATTCCGATTAATGGTGGATTTCTCTTCCTTTTTCGCTAGGTTTGATCCAATGGTTCACATCAACTCCGTTGGGCTATAAATAGGGTGAAGGCCGAGTGTTTTGAGTGTGAAATATTTTGTAAAACTCCATTTGGAGAGGAGGGTCACTCTTCATTGAGAGACCTTCCAAAATTGTAACTTTTGTTACACAATAAATGAAATGTTTCAATTCTTCAATTTCCTTTCTCTTCTTCTAATCCAAGGACCAAAGGAGGATTAGATTAAGATCGAGGAGTTGTTGGTTTCTATTTTATTTCTTTTTCATTTTCTTCTTTATTTTCTTGTTTGTAGAATAGATTTACTTTCTTGCAATTTACTTTCATGCAATTTAATTCTTGCAATTTACTTTCATGCAATGTATTTAATTCTTGTATTTACTTTCTAGATTAGATTTTTCTTTTCTTTAATTCACCTTGAGGCTAGAACCCTCTAAGGAATTACCCTTTTCTAAGTGTGGAGCTAATATTCTGGGATCCTAGAGATTGTTTGAAACTAGCTAACAAATCCAACTCATTTTCATGAGATTGAGATAAGCTAAGTGGATCTACTCTAGATTCCTCATATCTTTAATTAATCCTCCATACTTTACCTTCTTTATTTTCCTCTTATCCTTATTTTTCATTTGTTTGTTATTTTCCTTTATTTTTGATTTCATTGATTTTTACTTCTCTCTCAATCTCATATTCCCTCCATGTGCATATAATCTCAAACCTAGTTTTGTTGTTATTTGCACATAATCACAACCACACTCTCAACTTTATTTTCTCCTCTTTTGCACATAATCCACAATCCACTCTCTCTTATCTCTCCACATCCACATTCACCATTTTCTTATTTTCATTTTATTTGAATAACTCCTAATTGTCACGCGCATAATTTGGGAACCAAACTTGAGCAAAACTCTTCCTACTTCCCGTTCCTCGTGGGATCGATAATCTTATATACTATAACTTGATAAAGGTTGCATACTTGCAACTTAGGAGGTAATCATTTATTTCCCATCAGATAGGTACTCCTCGAATTTCTCTTGGTCGAACTCGAACTCGACCTCTTTGATTATCACATTTTAATTACATTTTTATACCCTTATTATCTATGTTATATGAATAACGATATTACTAATAATCATTTTTATCTTATTTTGCAGGCTAATAAAGAAATAATGAATAAAAGCCCAAATGACTCAAATTCTCGATTTTCTACCAATATTTGAAGCCCAAATCAAGACAAACCAAGGCCCAAGATACCAAATTGATCCAAGAGAAATTCGTGAAGAAAAATCAAGAAAAGACAAATTCGGTTGGGAACCAATCGGTTGACCAACCGGTTGGCCAACTGGTTATTAATCGTTACTAACCGACGCCAACCGATCGGTTCCCAACAGATTCCGAATTAATGGTGGATTTCTCTTCCTTTTTGGCTAGGTTTGATCCAATGGTTCACATCAACTCCGTTGGGCTATAAATAGGGGTGAAGGCTGAGTGTTTTGAGTGTGAAATATTTTGTAAAAACTCCATTTGGAGAGGAGGGTCACTCTTCATTGAGAAGACCTTCCAAAATTGTAACTTTTGTTACACAATAAATGAAATGTTTCACCCCTTCAATTTCCTTTCTCTTCTTCTAATCCAAGGACCAAAAGGAGGATTAGATTAAGATCAGGAGTTGTTGGTTTCTATTTTATTTCTTTTTCATTTTCTTCTTTATTTTCTTGTTTGTAGAATAGATTTACTTTCTTGCAATTTACTTTCATGCAATTTAATTCCTTGCAATTTACTTTCATGCAATGTATTTAATTCTTGTATTTACTTTCTAGATTAGATTTTTCTTTTCTTTAATTCACCTTGAGGCTAGAACCCTCTAGGAATTACCCTTTTCTAAGTGTGGAGCCAATATTGGGATCCCTAGAGATTGTTTGAAACTAGCTAACAAATCCAACTCATTTTCATGAGATTGAGATAAGCTAAGTGGATCTACTCTAGATTCCTCATATCTTTAACTAACCCTCCATACTTTACATTCTTGATTTTGCACTTATCCTTATTTTCATTTGTTTGTTATTTTCCTTTATTCTTGATTTTGATTTTCCTCTCCTCTCTCTCTCTCAATCTTGCTTTCTTTTATTTTGCACTTATTTTCTCTCAACCTCATATTCCCTCCATGTGCATATAATCTCAAACCTAGTTTTGTTGTTATTTGCACATAATTACAACCACATTCTCAACTTCATTTTCTCCTCTTTTGCACATAATCCACAATCCACTCTCTTTTATCTCTCCACCACCACTTTTACCATTTTATCACTTTCATTTTATTTTAATAAACTCCTAATTGTCGCGCGCATAATTTGAGAACCAAAACTTGAGCAAAACTCTTCCTACTTTCCCGTTCCTCGTGGGATCGATAATCTTTTATACTATTACTTGATCAAGGTTGTATACTTGCAACTAAGGAGGTAAACGTTTATTTCCCATCAAGTTTTTGGCGCCGTTGCCGGGGAACGGTGCATAAGTAGGATTTTCATTAAGTTTGGTTTTTATTTTGTGTGTTTTCTTTTGTGTAGGAACTTGGAGCTTGAAGATCAAGAGTTGAAGATTCAAGATTGAAGAATTGCCTCCAACGAGGCTTTGCATTGCTTTTGCGTGGGTAACTTCTCCATCTAGTATTTTCAATTCCACCCTTTAGATAGTTCATATACATTAGAGACAATTAGGATAAAAAAATAAAAAATAAAAAATAAAAGGATTTTTTTCCCTTGTCGAATCTCTAATAAACTTCATTTTTTTTATTGTCGACCATAATAAAAAATAAAAATAAAAAGATTTTGTTTTTGCATCCTTTTAGTTGCTTTTAATTCTTAGGGTTGCATTTCATATAATAGTAGGAATTCACCAAGTGATTTGAGCATCTTGATTTGGCACACACTTGAAAATATCTTAAGGGCAAAACCCATTAATCAAGATAAGGTAAGGGATTTCATCACCCTTTCCTTAGCCCAAAAATCACTAATTCCTCATTACACATACCAAGCCTCTTAAAATTGATTAGACGTTGGCCCCTAAGGATTCGAGCTCATTAAGGAACAATAATTTCTTAAGTGAACGGTCCAAGTTTATTTGAATTAATTGGTGTCTAAGGCAAGGTTTAGGGGTTGCGTAAAAGCTCAGAAAGGAAAGAGGTACTTAATTGATCTTTGATCTCCCTCTAGTACTATCCTTACCTGGCTAATTACCCAAGTAAACTTTGATCTTTTCACTAAGGGAATTTTTGGTTAGGAGCTGGTCTAAGTCAAGTTTAGGCTTAACCCTAGAGTTAGGGTGATTGAAAAGTGATTGCCTTGATTTATTTTTAGTTAGTTTTTCCTCATTTTTTTCTCATCATCTTCTTAACTTTTTCTCTTGTCCTTTTTCAAATAAAAAATTTTGATTTTGGTGTATGCAAACTTGGGTTAGGGATAATACCAATCGTTTAATTCGTTTTGATCCATCTCTTGAATCAAACGAAATGACCAATACCAACCCACCTGTTCTTCAAGATGTTTGTTACCCCACTAGAAATGCAATCCCCTCGTGCATAAAACTCCCCGAGGTAAATGGAACCAATTTTAAACTTCGACCGCATTTCATAAACATGCTTCCCAAATTCTTAGGAGTCGAAACCAAGACGATACATCTTTATCTCGAATTTGAAGAAGTTTGCCTCATGATTAAAATGAGGGACTTAGCGAAGATGCGATCAAACTCAGATTTATTCCATTTGCCCTTAAGGACAAAGCCAAAAATGGTCAGATAGCTTGCCCACGATTCCATCTCAACTTGGGGTGAATTTGTAGCAGTTTTTGAAAAATTCTTTCCTATCCACAAAACAATCAAGCTTAGAAACAGACATTCAAAATTTTAAAATTGTCAGGAGAACCTTTTTGGAAGTATTTTGATAAATTCAAAGATCTTCTTATCCAATGTCCTCACCATGGTCTCGAAAAATGGCGATTATGCCAAATCATTTATGAAGGATTGGATTATTCTTCAAAACTTCCTTAGAGTCAATGTGTCAAGGGGATTTCATGAAGAAAAATGCGGATGAAGCTTGGGACTTTTAGAGTTTATCGAGAAAACCATGCGATGGGAACATCGTGATGACCGTGTTTCATCGGTTTCCCAACCCAAAACCAGTGGTTTGTCCTTAGAAACAAACATAGCCTCTGAAGCAAAGATGGCGACAATCATGCGTAGGTTAGAAGCTTTAGAAGTCAAAGAACGAGCTCGGCTCAAATCAACCAAGTTTACGCCTCGGGTTGTCATAGCTGTCTGTCTCCATCTCATGTTTGAGGAGGAATGTCCTCTTTTAGGGTCCGTCACCACTAGGTCGGATAATGGCGCATTTGTAGGTGAATGATCCATTTTCTCCAACCTACAATCCGGGTTGGAGAAATCATCAAATTTTGCATGGAACCGGAAACTACTCAGGAAATCAAAATTTCACTCCTCTTCAACCCAACAATTCTCTAGGGACAATACGGTTCCTCTCAATTTTCAACAACCAAATCTGTCATTTCAAAATCGGTCTCCTCATCACCAATCACAAATCACACTCCTCAAATTGCGGATCATGATAAGCGTCTTAATGTTACGGAAAAGGGTCTAGAAACTTTGATTAAAACCTCTACACGGACCACGAACTTATTGACTCAAACATCAAACACGTTGAATTCCTTCATGCAATCAGCAGGGCAAATCCTCACTTCCAACACTCAAGCCATAGCTAGGTTAGAAACCCAACTTAGTCAACTAGCTAATGCCATGAGTGAGAGAGAGAAAGGAACTTTTAGAGTCAACCCGTGCCCAACCCGAAGGACACGGATCAAGTTCAACCTACCAAGCTGAAGTGAATGCAATCCATTCACTACGGTCGTAGACAGTCGATAATCAGGTTAGAATGCCTCTAAGTGAAACCCACGAACGAGAACAAATTCTCTCTCCTTAAATCACACCCTTGATGACCCGGAACACGAACGAACGAGTCTAATCAATTTAAACCGGTTGCTCCTTGCAGGATAGACTCGGGCCTAGGAAGCACTCCTCTCGGGAGGAGAAAATTCTAGAGACTTTCAAGCGGGTTAAGGTCAACATTCCTCTTTAGATGTCATTGAACAAATTCCTTCTTATGCCAAAATTTTAAAGGAATTATGTACCAAAAGAGGCAAATAAATGTTCCAAAGAAAGTCTTTCTCACGCCAATATCGGTGAAGTCCTCTCAAGGTGCGTACCATTGAAACATAAGGATCGGGTTGTCCTACCATTCCATGTATCATTGGTAATACTCGTATCGATAAAGGCTTTTAGACTTAGGGGCGGTGTCAACTTGCTTCGTATTCGATCTACCAACAACTAGGTGTCGGGGAACTCAAGCCAACTAGATGCACACTTGATTAGGCGATAGATGCATTAAGGTCCCTATGGGTGAAATAACGGATGTCTTGATAAAGGTTGGAGACTTCATTTTTCTGTTGATTTAGTAGTCACGGAAACACAACCCGCTTCCAATCCCAAAGGACGATACCCGTGATCTTAGGAAGACCGTTCTTAGCCACTTCTAATGCTCTCATCAAGCGTAGAACTGGTCACATGAAGTCGCTTTTGGGAATCATTGCTGAACTTAATATTTTCAATCCAGAAATAATATTGATAAGCGACTTTCAAATCAATTACATCCAAGAAAGTTTAACAGTAGAGAATGAATCGACATTAGTTTTGAGGAAATCTTTCATGAGGAACTGAAAATTTTAAAAATTCGGTTTTATTTTTCAAAATGAGGAAACTGTGTTGAATACATGCCTCTTGAATGCAACATTCAAGAACTCTTTTCGATGAGCTTAGATTTTTGAAAGAGCAACCAAAATGTCAAATTTTCATTAATCAAAATCTAAGTTCAAAATGCATAACACCAATAAGACCTACCTTAATTTCTTTGCAAAACACATTGCAAACCTTGGAATTTTCAGAATTTGAGAACATCATTGATTATATCATCTTGAAATTCTTTAAATTTCGGGGTAGAATTTTCAGCAATAAGGTAGGATTTAATGTAGAATATGAGCTTCTCATGTTTTATCTTTTATTCTACATTTTTATTTTTGTCCCACAATAATAATAAAAGAATTTATTCTTCTCTCATGTGAGAGTTTCTTGTTCTTTTCAAAACAAAAAAAAAAAACATATGAAAAAAAAAAAAAAAAAAGAGAGAATAAATTTTTGACTTCACCTTCTCATACCAAAGGTAATTACAGAATTTTTGTCATTGTTCGAAGTCGACCGAACAAATGTAAGTGCTTCCATTCTTATCTGTTTTACTTTGTGCATAATAAAATTTGCATTGAGGACAATGCAAAATTTAGGTGTGGGGGTGGGAATTAGTCATTTTTGCTCTTTATCTTAATCATTTTTACTCTTCTTACCATTTTTCTTCTTTTTATGTCATTTTTTTCCTCAATAAAAAAAAAAAAAAGAGTCACTTGCCAACTTAATAGAGTTGATTAATAATTGATCAATTTGATAAAATTTAAGTCTTCTAATCCTTAGTTGGTTCTATACTCAAGTTTACCTTTTATGATAACTCCAAATAAATTGCTTAAGAAATAATTTTCAAAGTAGTATACTTTACTTAAGTTGTAACTTAGATTTTTAATTAAAGTAATGAAATTTTGCATGCCTAACTTAGAGTTGAAAATAATTTTTCAAGTTGTCTTGATCCAAATATTGTTCAGAATATATATACATATACACACATATATATTATACTAACTTAATACATAGAAGAAAAATTTCTCTTAAAATCATTGGTGGTTCTATTTTACTAAGCCTAAGTTGACTGAGTAATTAAGCCCGAGGAGTATTTCTATGCTTAATGACCTAAGCCCAATTGGGTTGGGATTCATTGGCCCAAAGCTCGCTAAATGGTCACTTAGAAAGCCGATTAAAAGAACAAAACCACCAAGGAATAAAGAGTAAAAAAAAAAAAACTAACCATGTTTTTGTATATAGTTATATTTGTATATGTTCTTGAAAAATAAAACGGATTAAAAGACTTGAAGTTTGTTTAAAACAAAGGGTTAGCATGTTCTTTTCAAAACTTTTAAATTTTTGAGTTAAACTTAGTTTTGTATAACTATAATGGAAGGATTTTCTTAAGAAAATTACATTGGAGTTATGATAAAACGTTTTCTTGAGTATTAACCAACTTCAATTGGAATGTTTGAAGATATCAAATGAATTAATTATTTTATTAACTTCTTTAATTTGGCAAGTCGACTGAATTTTGTGGGTATATTCACGCAAACCCTCACGAGACTACAACTCGTCCACTAGGGTAACCTAGGGGTTTAAAGGCTTGTTGTATCGCTAAATACAACCGCGATTCTGCGAAAGTGAGTTAGGTTTTCTTTTATTTTCTTTGCTAGAGGACTAGCAAAAGTTTAGGTGTGGGGGTATTTGATTATCACATTTTAATTACATTTTATACCCTTATTACCTATGTTATATGAATAACGATATTACTAATAATCATTTTTATCTTATTTTGCGGGCTAATAAAGAAATAATGAATAAAAGCCCAAATGACTCAAATTCTCGAATTTCTACCAATATTTGAAGCCCAAATCGAAGACAAACCAAGGCCCAAGATACCAAATTGATCCAAGAGAAATTCGTGAAGAAAAATCAAGAAAAGACAAATTGATTGGGAACCAATCGGTTGACTAACCGGTTGGCCAACCGGTTATTAACTGTTATTAACCGATCGCCAACCGATCGGTTCCCAAATGATTCCAGATTAATGGTGGATTTCTCTTCCTTTTGGCTAGGTTTGATCCAATGGTTCACATCAACTCCGTTGGGCTATAAATAGGGGTGAAGGTGAGTGTTTTGAGTGTGAAATATTTTGTAAAAACTCCATTTGGAGAGGAGGGTCACTCTTCATTGAGAAGACCTTCCAAAATTGTAACTTTTGTTACACAATAAATGAAATGTTTCACCCTTCAATTTCCTTTCTCTTCTTCTAATCCAAGGACCAAAGGAGGATTAGATTAAGATCGAGTTGTTGGTTTCTATTTTATTTCTTTTTCATTTTCTTCTTTATTTTCTTGTTTGTAGAATAGATTTACTTTCTTGCAATTTACTTTCATGCAATTTAATTCCTTGCAATTTACTTTCATGCAATGTATTTAATTCTTGTATTTACTTTCTAGATTAGATTTTTCTTTTCTTTAATTCACCTTGAGGCTAGAACCCTCTAGGGAATTACCCTTTTCTAAGTGTGGAGCCAATATTCGTGGGATCCCTAGAGATTGTTTGAAACTAGCTAACAAATCCAACTCATTTTCATGAGATTGAGATAAGCTAAGTGGATCTACTCTAGATTCCTCATATCTTTAACTAACCCTCCATACTTTACATTCTTGATTTTGCACTTATCCTTATTTTTCATTTGTTTGTTATTTTCCTTTATTCTTGATTTTGATTTTCCTCTCCTCTCTCTCTCAATCTTGCTTTCTTTTATTTTGCACTTATTTTCTCTCAACCTCATATTCCCTCCATGTGCATATAATCTCAAACCTAGTTTTGTTGTTATTTGTACATAATTACAACCACATTCTCAACTTCATTTTCTCCTCTTTTGCACATAATCCACAATCCACTCTCTTTTATCTCTCCACCACCACTCTCACCATTTTATCACTTTCATTTTATTTTAATAAACTCCTAATTGTCGCGCGCATAATTTGAGAACCAAAACTTGAGCAAAACTCTTCCTACTTTCCCGTTCCTCGTGGGATCGATAATCTTTTATACTATAACTTGATCAAGGTTGTATACTTGCAACTAAGGAGGTAAACGTTTATTTCCCATCACTCTTCCTCCACTGGGATAAGAATCATGGCATCTAATTTTACCTCCGACCGAGGCCGGTGGCTCCCAGCGTGGTCACCGGCTTGTTGCGGGGAAAGTTGGTTTGTTATTCATTGTGGTTGAATCCGTTCTGACCGTTGGCCTACAACAAAATTGAAGAAATGCCTTTTATTTTAAGGCGCATAATGAAAACGAAAATTACAACTTCTTCTGAGTGAACAAGCGCTCGGATCTCTATTATCACGGGATCTTAAGCATGCGGGTTCTTCGCTGTCTTGGGAATTTTATTCGCTCGTGGACCACCGCGCAATTCGGATCTGGTGAAACCCGAAGTTCAAACTACAGACGGAAGGGGCTCGCTTCACGAAGGAAACGGTTACCGAGGGGATCACACTCACGAAGGAGAGGATCTCCTTCGGGATCACACTCACGAAGGAGAGGATCGCGGGCGGGTGAGATCTACTAGGAGAAATCACAATACCGGGTCTCAGAGTCAATCTCTATTCGCCATCTCATTGTCGACGAATCCTCGTGGCTCTGCTCTGAATCGTATGCCGAGGGCTCGAGATCTCGCGATGGTTCTCTCGGAAAAATCTAAACTCGGTGAAGTCCAAAAATCCGCCTAAGTCCCGTAAAAATCCCTCATCCAGAAGACCCCCAATTTATACTAATCGGGTGGTGGCTTCGACCACTTGGCGAGCCACCTCGACCACTTGGCGAGCCACCTCGACCACTTGGCGAGCCACCTCGACCACTTGGCGAGCCACCTCGACCACTTGGCGAGCCACCTCGACCACTTGGCGAGCCACCTCGACCACTTGGCGAGCCACCTCGACCACTTGGCGAGCCACCTCGACCACTTGGCGAGCCACCTCGACCACTTGGCGAGCCACCTCGACCACTTGGCGAGCCACCTCGACCACTTGGCGAGCCACCTCGACCACTTGGCGAGCCACCTCGACCACTTGGCGAGCCACCTCGACCACTTGGCGAGCCACCTCGACCACTTGGCGAGCCACCTCGACCACTTGGCGAGCCACCTCGACCACTTGGCGAGCCACCTCGACCACTTGGCGAGCCACCTCGACCACTTGGCGAGCCACCTCGACCACTTGGCGAGCCACCTCGACCACTTGGCGAGCCACCTCGACCACTTGGCGAGCCACCTCGACCACTTGGCGAGCCACCTCGACCACTTGGCGAGCCACCTCGACCACTTGGCGAGCCACCTCGACCACTTGGCGAGCCACCTCGACCACTTGGCGAGCCACCTCGACCACTTGGCGAGCCACCTCGACCACTTGGCGAGCCACCTCGACCACTTGGCGAGCCACCTCGACCACTTGGCGAGCCACCTCGACCACTTGGCGAGCCACCTCGACCACTTGGCGAGCCACCTCGACCACTTGGCGAGCCACCTCGACCACTTGGCGAGCCACCTCGACCACTTGGCGAGCCACCTCGACCACTTGGCGAGCCACCTCGACCACTTGGCGAGCCACCTCGACCACTTGGCGAGCCACCTCGACCACTTGGCGAGCCACCTCGACCACTTGGCGAGCCACCTCGACCACTTGGCGAGCCACCTCGACCACTTGGCGAGCCACCTCGACCACTTGGCGAGCCACCTCGACCACTTGGCGAGCCACCTCGACCACTTGGCGAGCCACCTCGACCACTTGGCGAGCCACCTCGACCACTTGGCGAGCCACCTCGACCACTTGGCGAGCCACCTCGACCACTTGGCGAGCCACCTCGACCACTTGGCGAGCCACCTCGACCACTTGGCGAGCCACCTCGACCACTTGGCGAGCCACCTCGACCACTTGGCGAGCCACCTCGACCACTTGGCGAGCCACCTCGACCACTTGGCGAGCCACCTCGACCACTTGGCGAGCCACCTCGACCACTTGGCGAGCCACCTCGACCACTTGGCGAGCCACCTCGACCACTTGGCGAGCCACCTCGACCACTTGGCGAGCCACCTCGACCACTTGGCGAGCCACCTCGACCACTTGGCGAGCCACCTCGACCACTTGGCGAGCCACCTCGACCACTTGGCGAGCCACCTCGACCACTTGGCGAGCCACCTCGACCACTTGGCGAGCCACCTCGACCACTTGGCGAGCCACCTCGACCACTTGGCGAGCCACCTCGACCACTTGGCGAGCCACCTCGACCACTTGGCGAGCCACCTCGACCACTTGGCGAGCCACCTCGACCACTTGGCGAGCCACCTCGACCACTTGGCGAGCCACCTCGACCACTTGGCGAGCCACCTCGACCACTTGGCGAGCCACCTCGACCACTTGGCGAGCCACCTCGACCACTTGGCGAGCCACCTCGACCACTTGGCGAGCCACCTCGACAAAAGCTTGGGGTGGATATAGAAAGTTCTTGGAGAATATTATATATAATATTCTTAAGGATTACCTGAAGTCGGCTCGATGACTCCGGACGAAAGCGGGTCATGTTCCTAAAGATGAAGCGTGTCATATCTTCTTCAACCCTCGTTAGAACAATCGTCGGGATCAACTTCACCAACCCCCACTGAGTGACTTGTACAAATCAACACCACCACTGTGATTTATACTCCCACTGCCATTGTTTATTCGGTCAAACCTTCCTACAGTTAGGACCAAAGCCAAATTCCTCTCTCGATTCCTTTCATGAACGAGAGGTTCACTTGCAAATCAAACGATCAAACCGTCCTACAATTAGGATCGTCTCAAAATTCCCATTTGGTCAAACCTTTAGGGCTAAAATCATAATTCTCTCTCGATAAACGAGAAGTCCGCCTTTAGATTAGGTAACTAAACCTTCCAACAGTTAGGGTAATCCAAGTCTTTTTTGATTCTCGAAGTGGAGATCCCACTTTTAGTTTTTTTTTTCACCGGAGATAGAATATAAAATTCTTCCTCTCCAGCTCCTTTTCCAGGTCATGCCTACTGAAGGTGTAGGCCGGAATTGGAGTTTCATCTTTCCTCCAGTTTAGTCTTTTCTCCGATTAAAAAAGACACCAAGCTTCGTCTTGAGAAATTTTATCCCGAAGCCTAAGTAGGGATAAATCGCCTAACAGGCGTTGCCAGTTAGTTCTTAACTGTGAAAAGAACAAAAGCCCACATATTTAATATTGTGGCAGGTAGTTATTAATAACACCACAATCCACGCCTTACACATGTGGGGAATTTTATCCCGAATCCTAAGTAGGGATAAGCCAACGCCTACCACGCGTTGCTGGTTTAGTCTTTTCTCCGATTGAAGAAGACACCAGAAGCCAAGTCTGGGGAATTTTATCCCGAAGCCTAAGTTGGAATAAGTCTACGCCTAACAGGCGTTGCCGGTTAGTCTCTTGCCCATAAAAGACGACAAAGTCTACGTATTCGATATCGTAGCACTAAGCCTAAAAGAGTCTCATTCTTTTAGCATAACGTCACATGCAGAACGGGATCAGATAATCCGCACGCTAGCCCGATTCAAACGGTAATCGGTAAAGGCACATCAAATCCGTTGATGGCTGAGGGTTTGTCAAAAATCCTATAGGTATTGTGATTGATTATTTCAAATGAGAAATCGTAATTCAACCGATGAAGGGTCAAGTATTTCAATGAGGAGATTACGGTTATCCAAACATCAGGTTCACGGCAAAAGATTGGTTGTTGAACGACTCATCGTCGTTGGAGCTTATTTTGCAACTCAGCCTCGAAGGACTCCTCGCTGCCGTTCAATATTTTCAAAGCTGCCTCCTCAACTTCAGCAACTTTTGTTCCGAGAGTTACAGTTTCTTGGACATGATGGTTAACCGCTACCTCCTTCGCTGACAAGGTCATCACCAGCCAGGGCCCCGGATATTTATTCAATAGGACTATCACCCATCAAGGATCAATTTTCATCCGGTTTGGTTTGTGCGGGCCTCAATCATACTCCAACTAGGTGTATGAGTATAAACTGTTTCCTAATTTTTGTCGAGAAGTTCCTGGAGAATAGTTTCATATTCTTAAGGATAACTCGACAACCCCCATTTTCCTCCCAACTGGGATACTCCAATAAGGTGTACGAGTATAAACTATTTCCTTTTTTGGCGAGAAGTTCCTGGAAAATATCTTAAGGATAACTCGACCACCTCCGAATGGGTATATGAGGATAAACTAATTCCCGAAACTCCAGTGAACGCATGAGTATAAACTGTGTTGAGGCCACCAATGCGTCGTAATGAAAAATCGCCGGTTGGAGGTTGAATGTCAAGAGAAAATTTCTAACGCCGGTCAACACGTCACATCTCAGGAGAATTCCTCCTGCTGTGGTCAGTCCTGCAATGAGCGTCACAACGGAGAGTCCACCGATTAAAGGACGAACCCCCAATCTCCTTCCACTGTGGTTAGGCCTACGCTAAGCGACGCAACGGAGAATTCGCCAATTCAAAATTAAGCCTCACAAAATTGGATGGTCGGTTCGACGACAACTCACCAACGCGAGCTAAAATAAGAAAATTCATTCATCAGCTTTCGATTCAAGACTTCAACAGCGGTCAGACAATAAATGCAGAGCCGTGACACTTTCAGTCATCCTACAAAGCACTGGATAGTCCGAAAAAATTGGAGAAGTCAAGATTCGAAGTGATTTTCAGGTCCCGTTATATCGACTAAAGGTTGGGGCCTATCATGTCCAAAGTATTTCAGCTCCTTCTATAAAAGAGCGAGACTGAAACACTTTGGAGGGGATATCTGTAGACGTTAAAAATTGCCTATAAGTCCCCGAACGTAGCTCATGACGACGAGAATGATCGACAAGCCATCCGATGACGTAACAGCGAACCGTTGATGACACAACAAGTGACCGCGAACTGACGTCACATGAAATGAGTCGGCGAAGCGTGCAAGTCAATGAAGCAACGAATCGCGTGCGATCGAAGGGATAAACCCAACTTTGAAGCTCCGGATCAGCGAAAATCGATAAACCTGAATCAAATCGGACTCGGAACCCTGAAAGACGGCGAAAAAGACCGGAAGACAAGCCGCCATGTTTAAAACCGAGCCACTTCAAGTGGCTCGGTGTGAAACCACTTTCAAGTGGTTTCTGCCAAGGCCAAGCCACTTGTAAGTGACTTCGGTGGCCGAGCCACTTGGAAGTGGCTAGGCGGGCTTTGGGCCCAGTGTCGACAATTTACGCGCTTTTGAATCTATAAATATGAGGGTAGGGGCTCATTTGTTCAGATCCGGAATTTTGGAGAGAAGAGGAGACTCTGCCGGATCAAGATCTGACTTTTGGCGATAAAGGCGAGGCTTTTGAAGATCAAGATCTGACTTTTGGCGATAAAGGCGAGGCTTTTGAAGACCAAGATCTAACTTTTGGGGAGGCGATCAACTTCGACATCAGATCTACATCATTTCCTCGAGATTAAACCTCATTTTGATCTCGAGAAGAGCTTTGATTTCGCTTAGTCGATCTCATTTGCTTGGGCTCTTGTTTCCTTCGTGAAATAACCCCTCTTGATCGTGTAGATCTTGCACCGGATCCGGATTACGCGGTGGTCAACAGACGAAAAAGAAGTCATCGGCACAGGCAAAGACACCCACACAAGCGAGGATCCGATAAACGGATCCTGCGTTTGTTCAAAAAGGAGAAAAAATTATAATCTTTTTTATTGTTCATTGTAAAGCCTTATAAAAAGGCGATCTTTTTTCTGAATCTCGTTTGTAATCCCATAAAGGTGTAACGAATTCAGTCAATGACAATCATCCCGACTTTTCCCGCGAACACCCCTAATGGAAAATGCATGTATGATCACTGTTTAGGGAGAAGGAAAAACAAAAAACCCTTCTTAGAATATTGAATCCAGTAGAATCTTCTTATGATTTTATGTTAGGTGATATCCAGAAAGGATATTGTAGGTGATAACGATATGAGATATACAGCCTTAAAAAAGGGTAAATTACACCAAACTCCCATGAACTTTCAGCATTTTGCAGTAAATCCCTATGAACTTTCAAAATCACACTAAAACCACAATAACTTTTCTATTTTGTAGAAAACCCCAAATAAATTTTTGCATTTTGTAGATAACCGCCATAAATTAGAACCACAAAACAACATTAAAGTCATTTTGAAAGTTATTGGGGTTAATTTTAATTTAATCAAAAGATACCGCAAAAGTTATTGGGGTTAATTTTAATTTAATCAAAAGATACTGCAAAAGTTATTGGGGGTTTAGTATGATTTTGAAAGTTCACAAGAGTTTATTGCAAAACGCTGAAAGTTCATGGATGTTTAGTGTAGTTTACCCTTAAAAAGCATGGAACACTTTTACAAAAATTACAATAAGTTATTCAAGTGAACTTTAATACTTTCATATAATTTAAGAAATATGTTTAATACACGTAAATTGTAGTGTGTAACTCAAAAGAGAGAAGGAGTTATTAACATAACTCGTAATTAGACATATTTTATTCAATTCTGTAAGGATGTTTTTATTTATTACATTTATCAAGTAATAAAATCCAAGATCACATGCATTTTTATTCAAATTATTCAAATTAGAATTTTATCAAAAATATATGAGCTATTAAAAGAGTATAAATATGGGATCCTATTAGTACTGATTTAGACACAGAGTCTAGAGTGGTGACATGTCTTTAATGATTGTACTTTGCACCCAGCAATGGAAAGATTTAAACTGTGATCGGCAACTCCACACTAATCATATTAAGGTCGAGGTTGGATCAAAGATAATCGGGTAATTTTAACCGAAAAAAGTGATCCAATTCTCAATCAGTTTTTGCCGAACATCTTTAAGTCCTTAACCATCTTAGTTCCACTAACCTCATTAGTGAGGGAGAGTTGCCAAACTGGTAACCTTCTACCCAATAAAGCTAATATTTTATGATAGAAATTTTGTATTCATCACAAAGTTGGAGCATTTTGTTTCCACATTGGACACTACATCACTAATCCAAAATCTTCGTTCTTATTTATCGTTGTTCCAATGTTACATCATTCAAGATCTGGTCATCTAAATTTTACAAAAATACCCTACTAACATAGATGGATTTGTTTCCTCTAGATGTGAGAAAATGCAAGGCTACAACAATTTTTTATTTTTTTTGGTCTCCAGGGCAAAGGAAGAAATTAAACGGTCTCGTCTGAATAATGTTTTCTTCGCATCCTTCAGGTTAATAATTCCCAATTATTTTAAGTTGTAAACTCACAAGAGAGAATTTCCTTCTAGATGCATCAATCTTATTCTCAATCCATCTTACAAGCTCATATAACAACATATGTATCTCAAGCAAACGCTAAGTTAGCAAACCAAAACGTGAGTATTCAGTCACTATACAATTAAGAAATAGTGTAGTGTAAAGAACACGGCGATTATCTTGCAGCTCAAAACTGCTCTCCAGCGAAAGCAAAACATCAGAATGTATATAACTGGTTTAAAAGAATAATGTGCTATTCAACCTATTATATATTATACTCAGCAAAAGATAAATAACAAACAAGTACAGTTCTACACAGGATAAACTTGAACATTGCAGCATGCTGGTTTCTGAAGAACATGAAAATTACATGAATTCTGATCAAACCAAGTGAGGGAATGACCGCAATGTTTCATAATGAAACAAGTATATGGAAATTTTGCAACAATCTCATACTACAGGGCTCATTATTATATGATGGAGCAGCGATTGACATAGAATTTCATAAATTTCTTGTCCTGAAGGATTTCATGGATAACCTCAAGTTTGATTATGATGTTTTCAAAGCTGGGGCGTAACTGGGGATTCTCGTGCCAACATTCACGGAGCAATCTGGGGCATTACAGAATGTATTAGAGCTAAGAAAACTGGGAATTAAACGATCAAGAATAATAAAATAAAAAACCGATTTATAACTAAAAAGCCAATGAAAAAACTCAATTATATGGTTCATTTTCTCTGAATGCATTTAGTGAAATTGGTTCCTAATATCATAAAAACAACTTCAAACTAAAAATGGTGTAGAAAATTATAAAAACTTTTAAACATTCGGATTCAACAGATTCTACTCTCTACAAGCAGATGGCTCTAGGATAAGACATAATACAAAGAGTTGGTCTTAATTTCAGTGAAGTGTGAGGAATCAATAATTTCCCTCGCAATTTTTCAGACTTTAATTTGTTTGACATAATGACATTCTTAAGTGTCTTTGAATAATATCATCGTTCTTATTTCTCAAATTACAGCACGGTCATTAAACCATCTAACAACATCTAAACCGAAGTCTCTTAGTAATTCTGATAAATTTTATTACTTTTACTTTGAAATCATTTGCATTTTTATTATTCTTAACTCATGGTTGTTTCATTCATTATGTAGACATGCATCTAGCATGAAAAATATTAGTACAAATGAAATACACAGTTCAAAAGGTCCCACAACAAGCACAGACAAAGCTAAAAATAGGTACATAGAGGAAACCTAGGAGGTGAACTCACAAAAGGTAAAATGATAACTGATTGAGATGGTACACTTGTACAGCAATAAACTATGGAAGACGCTATTAGCGAAGAAACTTTGTGATAATTCCTAATTAGGATTTCACTGCCTAAACAAGAACCATAGAAATCAGAAATTAATTTCACATATAATATGGGAGGGGAAAAGGTTTAGTCTCACGTTTTAATTTTTTCTGGATATGCAACTGACGAAAGAGATGGTCTCGAGTGTTCATAAGCTCGCTTGTCTGCTACAACCTCTGGTGACTCTGCCCTATTTGCAGGCCCCCCATGCAACATCAGCAACAAGTCATCTCAGTCAATGGCAAAGTGTTCATGTAATAACAAGAGCAATAAGAGAGGAAAGACAATATTTAGGCTTTTACAAGAGGACAAATAATAAAATAATCACATTCATTAACCAAAGATGCATGAAAGTATCTTCTCCAGCAACTTGAGTTTAATTCTTCCCATGAGCAAAGTGGCGAAGGGATTTCAGGTTAGTTCACGTGAATATTATTGCAATCCTCAAGGCCAAGATATGTGTTTCATGGAACATAATTGTGTTGGGATTTTAATGCCCACCCCACCCCAACACACACATGCACACAAAAAAGTAAGCAGTTACCTCCTACCCACCTGGTCGCCAGATGCACGACAAATTCAGTCGCATAAATATAAGCACCAAACCAGCCTCCCCCCCTGTTATCATCAATTTTTTAAATCAGATGAACAAAGATGAGATAAGATAATTGATTGATTGTGATCTCATCTCCAAGTTCAAATATCTAATCCAAACAAATCATTATCTCATGAATTATTGAAATCCCAGTTATTAGATTAAACCTTATCTAGTCACTAAATGATGATAAGATGATAAGATTTGAATGCATTGTCTTTTGATTTGAAATTTAATCTTATCTATAAGTCACTTCTGCTATAAATACATACTGAAATACATTAAAAAAGACAAGAGGGAAGAAGCAAAATCTCTCATTCTCAAAACCCTCATCTTCCACATCACCCACAAAAAATAAAATAAAATAAAAAATAAAAAAAAAGACTCTCTGCCCTTTCTCTTGCCAAGCAACAAAGTACCGAAAAGAAAAAACGGCCAAAAATCCATGATCCAAAGGCATTTTCCTCAACTTGTGGCCTTCTCTTCCTTACAGCCAACTCATAAGAAAGAAACCATCTTGTTTCTTTCTCACCATGGCCACCATCTTTAACGCCACTCCTGCATGAAAGTCTGTTTTCAAATGGCTTTTAGTTGAGTTAAAAAGGACCATAATTGTGGAATCCATGGATGTGGCTTTCAGTCCCTTTGCCGTTACCGCAAAAGGGTAAGCTAACTGGAAGTGTTCTTCATCTCTTGAGAATGAAGTGACTAGGGAATGTGTGTTCTCAAGGCTTTTCGTAGCTCAATCACAAGAGGAAAATAAGACAGAAGAAGAAATTTCGGCTGATAGGTTAAAAGAGAAGTGTCTTCGCAATCGAAGGAACAAGAAGCAGATGGTCATCCCTAAAATAGACTTCGTGCAATTTGAGGGGAACGATCATCTTGTTGTGGCTGTGAAGCCCAACATTGATGTTCACAATTCTTTCGAATCTCTCCAAGAGGATCAGAAGAATAAGAAATAAAGAGCAAGCTCCACCAGTCAAATCGAAAGTATAATCAGTTTCTGCTCACATATGAAAGACATATGCCACTATCCGGAAGCAAAAGTGATTGGCGTCACAACTCCAAAACGTTGATGGGGCCAACTCTACACCATTGGAGAAACTTGATTAAGATGTCCATCAAATATTAAGCCAAACCACAGAAGAGCCAACAAATGGTCCCTCGAAGATGAGATTTTGATGCAATGCATAGACATAGAAGCCCCATCTGAACTCGTAACCGAAATAAAAACGAGACGGAGGCATTGAAGGACCAAGAAAAAGAGGATGACGCTGGGACTTTCCATGCAAATCAAAACAGTGAGAAGCAAAATGACGCAATGATTGAAGAAGATGTGGATGATGATGAAAAAGAACCAATATTTATTCTGAAAAACCAGAATACTTATGTGTCCTTTTGGTTTTGGTAAAGGGCACTATGATTGAAGAAGATGCGGACACATAATTGATATCTGCTAGCTCAGCCCTAAAACCTACTTGTTAATTCATCCACCTTTACCAACTCTCTAGAGTATCTTCATCTGACAACTTATGTGTCCTTTTGGTAAAGGAAGTATTCTGATTTTTTGGAATAAATATTGGTTCTTCTTCATCATCGTCCGTATCTTCTTCATCATTGTGTACTTTTGCTTCTCACTGTTTTTATTTACATGGAAAGTTTCATCGTCATCCTCTTTGTGTTTGTCCTTCATTGCCTCCGACTCATCATTATTTCGGCTATGAGTTTGGACAAGACTTCTATGTCGATGCATCGCATCGGAATCCCCTACAGTTTATACAGTATGAACCACTAATCCTCCAGTTTCATCAGCCTTTGTCATTCTCATCTTGAAGGGAGCGTTTTTTAGCTCTTTTGTACTTTGGCACTTAAGATTTGATGAACATTTTAAAAAAGAAGTCCAGTCAAGTTTCTCCAACAGTGTAGAGTTGGCCCCCCTTTAGGAGCTGTGATGCAAATCGCTTTTGCTTCCGGACAACGACATATGTCTTTTGTATGCGAGCAAGGACTGATTGTACTTTTAATTTGATAGGTGGAGCTTGCTCTTTAAGAGGTTTCACATTCTCTGGTCCTCTTGAAGAGGTCCGAAAGAATTGTGAACATGAATGTCGGGCTTCATAGCCACAATAGGATGTTTGTTCTCCTCAAATTGCATAAAATCTATTTTAGAGGTGACTCTTTACTTCTTGTTCCTTCGATTGCGAATGTGCTTCTCTGTTAATCTGTCAGCCTTATTAGCCAAAATTTTTTCTTCTATCTTATTTTCTTTTTGTGATTGAGCTACAGAAAGCCTTGAGAACATGCATTCCTGTAGTCACTTCATTCTAAAGAGATGACGAATGCTTCCATTTAGCTTCCCCTTTTGCGGCAATGACAAGAGACTAGAAGCCTCGTCTATGTCAATGCTGGTCCTTTTTGGCACAGCTAACAGCCAATCGAAAACAGACTTTTATGTAGCAATGGTGTTGAAGATGGTGGTCGCGGTGAGAAAGAAAAAAGATGGTTTCTTTCTTATGAGTTGGATGTAAGGGAGAGAAGGCCATATGTTAAGGAAAGGTCTTTGGACCATGGATTTTTGGGCTTTTTTTCTTTTTGGTGCTTTGTTGCTCAGCAAGAGAGAGGGCATTTATTTTTTTTTAGGTGGAAGATAAGGGTTTTGGGAACAAGAGGTTTAGCTTCTTCCCTCTGCTCATTTCAATGTGTATTTATAGGAGAAATGACATATAGATAAAATTAAATTTCAAATCAAATGGCAATGCATTCAAATCTTATAATCTTATCAACATTTAGTGAGTAGATAAGGTTTTATTCAATAATTAAGATTTCAAATAATTCATGAGATAATGATTTGTTTAGATTTGATATTTGAAATTGGAGATGAGATCACAATCAATCATCTTATCTCATCCTTGTCCATCTGTAAAAAATTGATGTCAAACCCCCCCAACCCCCAAAAAAACCCCACCACCCCACCACACAAAAATAGAAGGAAGGTTTTTTTGGGGGTGGGGTGGGAAGAAAATTACAACTCCACATAGCAAGTAGGCACATAGGTTCCAATATGAAGGTGGTTATTGTGGCAGACTCTACTATAGAGTAAAAGCCCACTGAGACATCCAGCTAAAGTAGCTGTAATTGGCTCTTCAATTTAACTAATGTCTTGAATTTTAAATATTGGTTCAAAATGAAAAGTACCATGCAGATACATTATTCCACATATTTTCTGTTTGAGAGAAGTTCTCCACTGTTTATGAACGAAATCCATATCTGCAACTCAGGCCCCATGAGAGTCACAATTAGTTTATGAACACTTAATGAGAGCAAGAACCTGAATCAAACAAGTTGAACCTAATTAAATCATTAACTTGGTCAAGAAGCCTAAAAGGTTTAGGATCTAAAGAGTATTAAGACTTGTTCTTATCAAATCAGAATTATGCATGACATATAAAGAACAAACACAAAATAATTGATATTGATCCTATTTAGACTATTTAAATAGCCCCCTGCAAAACTAAACCTTGCAGAGAAATAATTAGCCAACATTTCTAGAAAGCACTTTTCAAAGTGGAAAGTTTCAAAATAAATGGATCTGCATATAATCTCGATAAAGAGTTGAAAACTAACAAGTAGTTATAGGATTCAGTGCTAGTGTAAAATGTCAAGACTACTAGAGTATTAGTTAGTCAGAATCAAGTGTAATGCTCAAAGTATCAGTTAGTCATGTTTTTATAATAACTCGTATACTATTAGAGTGAAAGAAAAGACATCTACACTTTTGCCATAAGATTCCTGGCGGTAGACCTCAGGTGCCATGTATCGATCTGACAAGTTTATACAAAGATAAGCACTAGATTGTTGTAGTTTAAGAAGAGTAGAGTGCATAAGAAGCAGACAACTTGAAAACTCACATGATCCTATTCCTAACAGAATATGACAGAATATATTGACAGAGAATATAATTAAAAGAAGATAATATTCTTCCAATCATTGTTTATTTTCTTACCGTATATAGTTGTTACCTTGTATAGTGGTATTCTACTTAACATACTTGTAATTGTTACCTAATAGGTCTCTACCCGTGAGATCTATATATAATCATGTATTCTTCTCATATTAAATATAAAAGAAAGATTGGAAATCATATTTGTCCTGTTCCTTTCTATATGGTATCAGAGCCTCAATGATCTGAGACCTAATCCTATCTCCTTCTCCTTCTCCTATCTTTTTCCGATCGCCAAACCGCCACCCCCTCCTCTCTTTCTCCATGTCGACCGACAACGAAGCTTCTTCCACCATAGCTGCTCCGTCTGGCATGGTACCCAACCCACATGAGACCGCCAAGCCTCTTCTTGCGGTCAACCTCAATCACTGCCTCAAACTCACTGCTACAAACTTCCTGTCGTGGCAACTTCAATTTGTCGCCACCCTAGAAGGATATAGCCTTGAAGGTTTCATCGACGACTCTCATCCACATCCACCGCCAACAATCACCACCAACGAAGTGGTTTCTGCCAACCCCGCCTTTCAGACATGGAAACGTCAAGATCGTCTTCTCTTCAGTGCTCTCATCGGGACACTCACGCCCACCATTGTTCCTATGGTCAGTCGTACTCATACTGCTCAAGAAGCATATGAAACCCTCGTAGCCACCTATGCTACCCCTACTCGAGGTCATATCAAGCAAATCAAAACTCAACTCAAGAATCTCACCAAAGGCACCAAATCCATCTCTGAGTATCTTCATCAAGCCAAAACCCGCTATGATGAACTTGCACTAATTGGTAAACCCATGGATTACGAAGACTTCATTGACACCATTTGCGACGGCCTTAATGAAGGGTACAAAGGTATTGTTGATAATGTTAAATACCGTGAAACTGCTGTCTCGATTGATGAACTGCATGAAAAGCTCCTTAATCGAGAACTTGAGATTCAAGCCACCCTACTAGCCATTCTCCCACTTCTAGCCACAGCCAACATTACCGAATCCCGCTTCACGGCGGGTAACACGTTGCGGTGGTCGCTCCTCACAAAGGCTCGTGGAGGTCGTTCCTCTCCCAGGCCATACATGGGCTATTGTCAGGCATGCAACACACAAGGTCACACGGTGAAATACTGTCCTACGTTCCGACTTCTGGCTGCTCAACCGACGGAGCCGCACCCTGTCACCTCCACCCACGGCCCTCCTTGGCGATCCGCGACCAAACAGCGTGGTCTACCCTCACCCACCACCACGGGCAAACTTCGGCCACCAAACCCGGTACACAACAATGGATTATGGACAGCGGGCGAAGTCATCACATAACGCCGGACCTTCGAACCTCTCCTCAGACGCACCCTACAATGGCTCCGATGAAGTCATCGTTGGCAACAGGAATGGGATGCCTATCACTCATGTCGGTTCTGGTAAACTATCTACACCGTCTCACACTTTTTCTCTTCACAATATACTATGTGTCCCATCCGTTCGTCAAAACTTAGTTTCTATCTCTCAATTTTGTCAATCAAATAAAGCTCTTGTTGAATTCTCACCCACCGCTTCTATGTTAAGGATCAGCGTCACGGGGCAATTCTCTTCCGGGAAATCTAAGAATGGCATTTATCCTTTGGTCATCTCTGTTCTGCGTCATCCACCAACTCCTCTCTTTGCATTCTCGGTGTCAAAGCCTCCCTATCTGACTGGCATGGACGGCTAGGGCATCCTTCTAGTCAAATTCTCAATAAAGTTTTAAATCAGTTTAGTTTAGACACTACCGGTGCTGCGTCAACTTTATCAAATTGTAATGCACTCGGTGCAATAAAATGCACAAACTACCTTTCTCGCTTCTACCGTTGTCTCCTCTCATCCCTTACATGTTATTTATTCGATGTTTGGACATCTCTGTCTTATCGTGGATGGTTTTAAATATTATGTTGTTTTTATTGACCACTTCACACGCTACTCGGCTATATCCACTAAAGCGAAGCCCATGTCCATCGACTTTTCTTTCATTCCGAGCATTGGTGGAAAAACAATTTTCCACGACCATTTGGACTCTCTACTCTGACAACGGGGGTGAATACAAAGCTCTTACTCCATATCTCACCTCAGTTGGCATATCTCACCTCACCTCCCCGCCACATACCCCTGAACACAACGGCATCTCCGAACGAAAACACCGTCATATTGTAGAAACTGGCCTTACACTCTTGCACCATGCCTCAATGCCTCTCTCCTACTGGTCTTATGCCCTACCTGCGGCCACCTATCTCATAAACCGCCTTCCAACACCCACCCTCTCAATGAAATCACCATTTCGGTGTCTCTTCTACACCCCAAATTATGCCAAACTTCGGGTCTTTGGTTGTCTATGCTACCCATGGACTCGTCCCTACGCCTCTCACAAACTACAGACCCGCTCCACTCCTTGTGTTTTTATCGGGTACTCCATCACTCAAAGTGCTTATCTATGTCTTGATCTCTCCACAAACCGTATCTATGTCTCCCGTCACGTCAACTTCGTTGAGGCACTATTTCCGTTCATCTCTCGAAAATCACCTCACCCCATGAATGCTACCCCACCTACTGACCCGTCGCCCTCTTGGGATATCCCTCATCACTTTGTTCCTCAACCACCTCCCAACTACTCACCACCGGTCATCCCCACCTCACCTCAAAGCCCAAACCCCACTTCACCACCTCTGCCCACCTCACCACAAAGCCCAAACCCCACTTCACCACCTCTACTCGAGCCATCTCCACCCCCCAGTCCTCCATCACCCGATGCTCCACCTCCCACTCGTAACATCACCACTCGGTCCATGATTAATATCTCTAAGCCTATTCAAAAACTTAATCTCACTGCCCAACTTCCTACTCTTTCTGACACCGAACCGACAACTGTGTCACAGGCTCTTTCTCATTCCTCTTGGCGACAAGCCATGTCTGATGAATTTATGGCTCTTGTTCGCAATGGAACATGGACATTGGTTCCCTCGTCTCTGCTCAAAATGTTGTAGGGTGCAAATGGGTCTTCCGTATCAAAAGGAAACCAGATGGTTCTGTGGATAGGTACAAAGCCCGGTTAGTGGCTAAGGGTTTTCATCAATGGCTAGGGGTGGACTATAGCGAGACATTCAGTCCGATTATTAAACCAACCACTATCCGCCTGGTTCTATCTCTTGTGGTCAGCCAATCATGGCCTCTCCGACAGCTTGATGTCAATAACGCCTTCCTGCAGGGCACTCTCCTTGATCAGGTTTTCATGATGCAACCTCTAGGGTTTATTGACCAGGATCACCCTGATCATGTTTGTTCTCTCCGAAAAGCTCTCTATGGCCTCAGGCAGGCTCCAAGAGCTTGGCACCACGAGCTGCGTGACTATCTGCTCTCCCTTGGATTTTACAACTCTCTAGCAGATGTGTCTCCTTTTATCTTCTTTGATGCAGGTACCACTCTCTATATTCTAGTCTATGTGGATGACATTGTTGTCACGGGTAATAATCTGGCCAAGGTTAACTCCATTATTGCCTTACTTGGTCCACTTCATTTCTCTTTGGGTGTAGAAGTTGTTCCACACTTTCTTGGTGTTGTTCTGTCTCAGCGCCGCTATATTTTGGATCTTCTCACATGGACCAAGATGGCCGCGTCACGTCCTGTCCTTACCCCCCTAGCGACAGCAAGCTCACTCGACATGACGGCGGTGTACCTCTCTCGGACGGTCATGACTACCGCGGCATTATTGGAGGCCTTCAGTATCTTGCTCTCACTCGTATTGACATCTCCTATGCTGTTTACAAGCTATCCCAGTTCATGCAAGCTCCCACCACTGATCACTTGAATGCTGCAAAACGGGTCCTTCGATATCTCCAGGGGACTGTTGATCATGGTCTTCTTCTTCGTCGTCAGAGTCCTCTCTCTTTTCATGCTTATTCTGACGCTTAATCGGGCCGGTGATAAGGATGATTTCTCCTCCACCAGCGCGTATGTCATTTTCTTGGGCCACAATGCTATCTCCTGGAGTTCCAAAAAGCAACGCACTATTGCCCGCTCATCCACCGAAGCCGAATACAGATCAGTAGCGTCCACGGCTGTGGAAACTAGATGGATCCTCTTGCTTCTTACAGAACTTGGCATCACCATCCCACTTCAACCTGTGATTTATTGTGATAATGTTGGTGCCACTTAGCTCTGTGCTGTTTACGCTGAGAACGGGGCTCTTTGTTGCTTCCATTACAAAATGTTTTGACAATGAAAATAGTGAAAGATTACACGTGTATATCTCTCAATTACAAAGAAAATTTAATCGCTCTCTTACAAACACGAACAAGATACACTACGTAGCAATCTCCTGCTTGCGTGGGTTCTTTGCCTGTGCCGGGGATGCATCGTCCGTGGACCACCGAGCAACAATCGTCGGATTGACGGGGTTGAGTTGGTGCTTCGCAAAGGAAACAAGAAATGAAGCAAATATCTTAGCAAGGTAAGATATCTACTCTTCCCAAGAATTAAGGCTAAGCTTAATCTCGAGAAATGTCCACGTGGATGACCTTCTTGAAAATCTCCTTTGATTGTGTTGAAGTTCGAAATCTCCTTCTCTCTATCTG
This sequence comes from Asparagus setaceus, assembly GCA_012295165.1. Lineage (NCBI taxonomy): Eukaryota > Viridiplantae > Streptophyta > Magnoliopsida > Asparagales > Asparagaceae > Asparagus > Asparagus setaceus. Next base: position 21,781,145 of record CM022709.1, on the reverse strand, counting down.
CGCAAGGCTCTAGCTCAAAGTTTTGATCTCCGATGTTTTCTATCTCCCCAAAACTCTGATCACCTTCCCAGGTTGACATAGGGGGATATTTATAGCCTTCAGGAGGCAAAACTGCCGAAAAGAACGTGTAGAAGATACGTAGTGGCCGAGACAGTTATTAGTGTCTCGGCCCAAAATTGTTGCGCCGTTGGCACGACAGTTTGGGCTGTCTTGCCAGCAACTGTCACGCCAATGGCATGACAGTTTGGACTGTCTTCAAGTTGTTGTAACGACTTCCCTTTTTTTTAGGCACGTCTCAATGCCCTACTTTCACGCTTAGTGGGCGCTTTTTCAGCATGTAACCGCCCACTAACGTGATTGAATATCCTCTTACGTTGAAAAAGTTAAGTGGGCCTCACGAGCATCAATAGAACACTCAAGAGCACGATTTCAGACACTCTTGGTGTCTTGCTTTTGGCGAGACACAATAAAGTGTCTCACCAATGGCGAGACACCACAAAGTGTCTCGCCGGTAGTGAAACACAACAAAGTGTCTCGCCAATGGCGCGACACAACAAAGTGTCTCGTCAATGGCGAGGCACAAGGAAGTGTCTCGCCTATGGCGCGACACAACAAAGTGTCTCGCAAATGGTGAGACACAAGGAAGTGTCTCGCCTATGGCAAGACACAAAAGTATCTCGGGCATTGGTTTCACCCTGTGGTCGACTTCTTAAGATCTTGACGACGTCATTCTTCAATCTTCTTTTGATTAAGTCACATTTGAGGCTCTTCAGCAATTTTCGATGCCTACAGATACCCCCTCCAAAGATTTCAGACTCCGCTGTATTTTATCGAGGGGTCTGAAATACTTTGGATAAGATACACCTTGCTTTTGTTCAATGTTGAACTTTATAGAAGAGGCCTATATCTTGCTTCAGCTTTCGAACCCTGGCTACGTGACGTCGCTGACCATATTCTGGGGTCAATAGCTATTGCATCTGTATTTGAACTTGTTGAAATGACGAAGTCGAATTTGAACTGATCATCTTCATCTTGAGGGTCACCACTTGGGTTGTGATTGAGTTCCTCGAGAATTTAGAGAAAAAAAGCATCGTCCGGCTTACTAAACATCTTGGGACATATATTACCCATTGTCAAACTTCCGGGAAAGCTTCCGAATGTAATCTGTAATCAAATTGCTTTGAATGTACTGCCTTGAATCTCATGCGGGGGATAATCGTCGAGTCCTAGAGTTGTCGAAATAGTTTGGTGTCTCTCTCCGTGCGTGGCAGTTTGGGGTGTCGCGCTCAAAGAGATTGTGTGTGGTAGTTAGGATGCCGCTACCGAAGGGTGCTGCGCTTAGGATCGCAATTCGGGCCGAGACAGTTTAGCCCTATATAAGCCGACAGTTCGGGTCTTTCTCAACACTTCAACCCGCCTCTTGGAATTCAAAACTCCTCCAAAACCCTTCCTTGCCTTTGTAGAAGCTTAAAGATCCTCTTTAGCCCCTCAAATCTCACAGTTTGCTCGAGAATCCTCTCTAGATCTAGGGTTTTCTTTCGGTTTTGTTAGGGTTTCTCCAGTTTTGATCGATTTTCTTCACGAGATCGGTCTTTTTCTTGATCCAACATCAAAGCCAAACCCTAGCCTCCCATTTCCCGGCCTTTTGAGCTTTTCTTGTTTCTACCTTCATCAAAACCGGAGTTTTTTCTTTGTTTAAGCCAAAAAAAACTCAACTTTTATCATGTCTCCCAAGAGATCTCGGGTTCCCAAGGGCAAATCTGTCCCCCAGGCTTTCAAAGTTGAAGAACTAACTACCTCGTCCTTTGGGGGTGAGCTTTTTCTCGCTTTTTGTTAAAATAAGTTGTGTTTGTGTCGAAAAAATTGAATCTTTGTGTAGATATCCCTGATTGTTCTCCTTAGCGAGGCATTCGGAAAGAGTCGAGGTCCTCCTTCGTGAGGATCTGGGCTTAAATGAGTGTTTTGCATTGTCAAAACACTCGAAAAATCAAAAGTATGAGATTCTCGACCGTCCTGCACTTGGCGGGCAAGTTGGTCGTCTCGCCACTAGCGAGGCGGTTTGGGCTGTCTCGCCACTAGCGAGGCGGTTTGGGCTGTCTCGCCACTAGCGAGGCGGTTTGGGCTGTCTCGCCACTAGCGAGATAGTTTGACTGCTCTACTGGCCGCGAGGCGCTTCTCTCATTTTTGATTTTAACTAAGTGCTCTTTACACCCAGCATTGCTCTTTGGGCTTATTGTGACGTATCTTTCTGTATTTTGCAGTTGAGTTTCCCCCTACGGCATTTGCTGCTCACGAGTCGAGTGGACTACATAGTACTATTTTCTCCTCCTCTCGCGAAGTGCCGTTGGTGAGTGATGTTCCTCTGCTCGGCCCAAGTGCTCCTCCAGAGTTATTGGAATTGCTAGAACATGGGGCGTCGTGATTTGTGGAGGCCGATGACTGATGCTCCACTTATAAAGGGTGCTGGATCCACCGAAGTTATGAGGAAGTCCAGTTACTTGTTCGGGGACTCTGTTGTAGACCCAGAAGTCCTATCCTCCCGCACTGAGTCCTAGCTGTATGAAGGCGACGGCACTCATCTACACCTACCTTCTTTCCCTCGCCATTACTCGCTGGTGCACTTGCGCAACTTATCGATCGAGAGGAATATGTCTTGGAGGTTGACCAAGGACCAGGAGCACGTACATTGTGGGTACGTTAACCAAGGTGCTACCCCAGGCTCTAACGATAGGGATTATATTCGTGGGCTTTACCCTGGAATCGCTAGTCAAGACAGTCCGCCTCAATGAGCTGATGGTTAAAGCTGATATAGTGAAGAATCGCTTGGCCCAAATAGGAAGGGAGTTGCCGCCCAAAAATCTTCACCGATGTTTTGGTTGGGTCCACTCTACCGGCGACCGATGGTGGATGCGGATGACTAAGTACGTCCTCGGTCGGTGGAGCCAGGAGCTTCAGGCGAACGGCTTATATATCCCCATCCAAGCGAGCATGTACGGGCTTCCTATCAGCGTGAATCACTTCCTCGCGCTTCTAGAGATCTACAACCCGGACACCAATACCTTCTTGACAAGGAACGGAGAGTTAGGCCTGCCACTCCATGAGATGATGAAGGTATCTGGCCTGCCAATGGGTGACGCGGCGTACCAAGAGTATTTCCCCACCAACCGCCAGCTAAAGCAGATGAAGGAGAAGGGCTCTGCGAGTTACGAGATTTTATGGGATTTGACCTGCCATTACCAGATGGCGATAGCGTCAGCTAAAGTGAGGGTCAGGAAAAGTCCGCGGGTCAGCTTGAAACAGTTCACCGATTATCTATTCAGGAATCTGAAAGGCGATGATGACGTGAGCGAACTGGATCCTCTGACTCCTTCTGTCATCAATAAGCTGATCGAGAAGACAAAGGCTCAGTCTTTTACTACCCCATTTGTTGAGGGTAAAATTCCCAAGGGCACCAAGTTTGAGACTTTCTTGTTGCAAGTGCAAAAGCAGATCAAGCCACAAACTCTTCTGGCGGGCTACCTGGCAATTTGGTTGAAGAAGTGCGTAGTCCCGCATCAAGTCTCAGACGCTATGCCTTTGGAGGTACTTTTAGTCGTCGGTTGCCGACTTTCTCTTCTTCCGGCGATGGTGGCAGACATTCATTGTGGGCTTCGACGCTTAGTCGCTGGCTTCATCCAGAAGGGCAAAGGGTTCTTCAATGAGATCCCGGCTGTCAAGGTGGAGCTACCATATACCTATTTGATGGCTTGGCTCGTGCTCCATCGCCCAGACTTAATGACGGCGCCCAAGACAGCTTAACCCCGAAGCCTCCGTCAGAACTTTGGAGAACTGTAAGTGGGGAGCAAGACAATGGCCGAGGTAACTCGCCAATTCAAAGTCTCCAAGTGTTGGGAATTTTTCAAGTGTTTCCCACACTTTTCGGGACATTACGATGAAGTACTCGTGAATGCGGCTGAACCCAATGGAGGCAGGACCATATTGGACCTTGGGTACTTTCGGTGGTTGATAAACATCCGGCCCGGCTACCTCATATTTTGAGTCAAGAATTCCTGCGACATCGAGCCTTATTTTCCATGCCGATTCTCTCATCAATTCGGCTACGACCAAATTTATGTCGGGAATCCGAATCGAGGGATGAAGACCCACGGAGGTCTCATTGATGGTGCGCTACCGTACTGAATATCACGCCGCACCAATGCTAAGTTCCACCTCCCTGCTGTAGAGCCTAAGCTTCAGATGACTTTCTTATACTGCAAGTGGCTTATCGCGGCTAACGCCCCTTCTTCAAGGATCTCAGAAGTTGAAGTGGAGCGTAAGAGAGAACCAACGCTGACTCGTGCTTCCCCTCCACGAACCAAACCATCGTGAAAGTCAAAAGGCAAGAAGAAGGCTGCCCGAGAGGAGAGCGAGGAAGAAGAGTTCGACGACATAGTCCAGACTTCTGAAGATGAGGAGGAAGAGACTGTTCGTCCCACAGGGATTCGGATACGGAGTGAGGTAGTAGTACCTCCTCCTCGTCGTTCTCCAACTCGACAGGGGGAACCAGTCCGGGCCTCTCGCCGTGTTCCGTCTCCTCCCAGGCATCCTGTGAAATGTCCTCGAATGAAAGTCGTTCTCACTCAACCCAATAGAATGACTGTCGAGACCGGGGAAGAAGAAGAAGTAGAGGAGGAGGCCTCTGATCTCATTCTCCGGAAGAGAGCCCGCACGTCGGCGACTGATCTTACTCCAACTTCTATTGCCAAGGCATTGATGCGCACGAAGAAGGTCGCACATAGGTCTCGGCGTCCAAGATCTCTAACTCCTGAGGGATCGAGCACTGATTTCCCACTTGGGGAAAAAGGTAAAATTTTGTTAATTTGAACTTTATGGTTTCGCCTGCCATCGATACTTATTACTTCACTTTCTTTTCTCAGAACACTCTGAAGAAGGTGAGATTCTGGCTGACCCTACTCCTCTGTCACCCCTTGGCCGTGAGGAGTCCAGCTTTGCAGATCAAGTGCATGCAGCCATGGATGAGGGTGGCCCAGATGCTGTCACTGGCGCCGACATTGAGGTCTCTCATGTTCCTGAGACTGTTGCTGCAGGTACGAATACCTCATCTGGATGGCAACTCAAGGAATTGAGAGAGTCAGACTTTGTTCCTCCGCTAATTGCTAACGCACTTCATGTTCTTTTAAAAAAACTTCAAGAAATGGGCGCAAGTGCCAGTTAAGTGGAGCCAACTTTCGGTATGAAGCCTGATCTTTACTTTGTTTTCTTTTCTTCATATTGAAAGTCTAATATGCTGTATTTATAGCAATAGAGGAACAGGCTGAGGAAAGGGCCACTCCAGGCGAAATGCTTGGGGCATTCACTGAACCCGCGGACTCAGCTCCAGGTATATACATATGTCGTCATGATTTTAATATACGTACATATATAAATACGTATACTAACATTAGGTATGTTTTGCCAATGTCACTGCGGAAGGACAGATGGAGACAGAGCCCGCGCATGAAGAGGGTCTCGGGGAGATTTATGAACCGAGCCTAGCTCAGATGATCTCTGTTTCTGATTTCAACCACGACCTGATTTCCTATTTGTTATCAGAGCAGACTCAGAGAGAATCTGTTGTAGAGGCCAGCCCTTCTTCAGGTACGTGTCTTATTATTTAGATCCTCTCAATTATCTAGCCGATATGTGATATTTAACAATATTATCGATTGCAGGCCCCGTTACTACTGTTGCGGAGCAAGCTAGAGGATCTCGGGTTCCCAATTTGGAGACTCAACCTCTCGTTTTCCAAACCGAGTCCATTATCGTCTCGACTCTTGCTGAAGACCCTCTTGTCCAACCCGGACCACCGGCTACTCAAGCCGAATTTGAATTAAATCCGGTGGTTCCCGAGGCTGGATTGACGAGCGTGGGGGAGACAAAGCAAGCTGAAGGATCTTCTAACCGTATTGGTACATCCCTCGATCCCGTCTTTCTTAAGAGTTCTAATAAGATCTTTCGAAACTTATGTCTCCTCTTTCACAGCGCCTTCTTCCATATTATATGATTCCATTAAGGCGTTGATGTCGGACGAAGATCCGGAGAAGGCGATCATCGGTGAAGAGCTTGAAGGCTTCATCTCTCTCCTCCATAATGTCATCGAGAGAGTCGTGAATAAGGGTTTCTCTTTCAGTTTTCTCAAGCGACCTCTCGATCGGCGCGTGACGGCTATAAGAGAAGAGGGCTTCTCCGATTTAGCGGATTCCATCACGGAGGACTTAGCTCAATTAGAACAGGAGCTGGAGAAGTTTCTGAAACTATGATCCGAGGGTGCTTCCTCTTATATTTCTTCTCGGATTGAGTCCGTCATAAAGGCCGAGGAAGCTAAGCGAGAAGCTATTGTGCATGAACTACAGCAAGTGCAGGCTCATTCTGATTGTATCAGGGCGAGTCGGAATACTAAAAAGAAAGCCAAGGCTGACTTGCTTCATTCTATTGAGCAGCAAGCTCTCGAGGTTGCTCGCTTAAGGAAAGCCCTCGACGAAGCCGAGGAGATGCAGAGCCTTCTGGAGCTTGACTTGGTTGAGGTAGAGAAGTCCTATTCTAGACTATCCGAGGAAATGAAGACTTCTGATGAACGGTCCACCGGAGCAGAGCCGAGATAATTCAAATGACTCGATGATTTCTCGAGAATACTCTTGGAGGGGGAGTTAGAACAGGAATACAAGGAGGAGCTTTCAAGCTCGGAAGCACGGATCCTCCTTCGTCAATTGTCTCACTAAGCGCCTTTTGTTGTCCCCCTTTTTTTGTTTTGTTTAGCCGACAATTATTTTGTATTTCATTATTCAATGAATAAAATTTTAGTTTTATCGACTTTCATTACGTCATCTATTCTGCTTTGAACAAATGAGCATAATCTTGATAGGATTTTTGGCAAACTCTCAGCCATCAACGGATTTGATAAGCTTTTACTAACTATCGTTTGAGTTGGGCTAGCATGTAGATTATCTAAGTCCGTTCTACATGTAACGTTGTGCCAAAAGAATGAACTCTCTTAAACTTTATACTACGATATTGAATACGTAGAATTTATCATCTTTACAGGAATTGACTACCCGGCAGCATGTGTTAGGTGCAGACTTATTCCTGATTTAAGGACAGGAATAACACCTACTATGCATAAATAGGCATAGATTTAATAAATCATTAAGTCAGTAATGAGACTGGCTATGTAATGAATACATAGACTTTGTTGTTATTGTCTTCTCTTGGGGCAAAGACAAACCCGTTGTGTCTTCTCTTGGGGCAAAGACAACCCGTTGTGTTTTCTCTTGGGGCAAAGACGAACCCGTTGTGTTGAAGAAGAAGAAGTTATTTTCTTATCTTCCGCTTCAATAGAGAACTCCTCGTTTATGTGAACTGAGAGTCAGAAGATTCTTGACGCACGTGCGTTAGGGAATCTATAAAGAAACTCGAAGTTGGATCTCCACTTTGAGAATCAAATTAGAGTATGGCCACGTGGCTTTGACTGGGAAAAGGGGGCCTTTTCACTCACGTGAGTAAAAGGTAAATATTGGAGAAGCTTAGCTACTCAAAAAGGATTTGGTTGTTCAACTTTGTCTCCTCTTGGGGTAGAGACAAACCCATTACTGAATTGGAATTCTCATTCGCGAAAGGAATCGAGAACCGATTTTGATATTGGCGGTGGCCTTAACTGTTGAGAAGTTTGGCCAAGTGGGAGTAATGATAAAGAAATTTTGGCTTTGGTCCTAACTGTTCAAAGGTTTGACCAAATGGGAGTGAAAATTTAAAATGACCCTAACCATTCAAAGGTTTGGTCGTACTGAACCTCAGCGGGAGTTTAGAGAACATGACTATTCAGGAGTCTGATCATCCAAAATTTGTGAGGGGTATTTCTTGGCTATCGGAATATGATAAGCATGGGCCCTTCATCATAAAACGGGTTATCCTGAGTACACTAAGGATAATATTTCTTCAGGAACTTCCCGTTAATTGGCATCATCATCTTATCACCGTCTTGGGTGATCAAGCGATATGCTCTATTCGAGTAGACCGTATCAATTGCAAACGGTCCTTCCCATTTGGGCTGAAATTTGGCCTTTCTTCTTGGAATTGAGGATCATTGGTCGCCGGACGGCGAGTACCAAGTCTCCTTCCTTAAAGACCCATTGCCGGACTTTCTTGTTGAAGGCTTTGGAAATTCTTTCTTGGTGTAACTCGATTTGTTGTTGAGCTTCCAATCGTTTTCCATCCAACATCTCAAGCTCTTCAAGACGCTTCTGATGTTGCTCATCATTTGTCATTTCCGCTGTGCGCGAATAAGTGACGGGATTTGTATCTCCAATGGCAGGACGGCTTCACACCCGTATACCAAGAAATACGGGGTGGCCCCGGTGGGTGTCCGGATCGTGGTGCGATAGGCCCAAAGAGCCTCGCCGAGCTTGTCGTCCCAATCTCGTTTATTGGTCCTTACTAGCTTTGCCAAGATCTTGATGATGGTCTTGTTAAAGGCTTCGCCTAAACCATTTGCGATGGGATTATAAGTCAGATGAAACGCCTTGGATTCTCAACTTGCCGCAGACCACAAAGGCGCCGATAAACCGGGGCCATTATCATGCATAATTCATCTTGGGACACCGTATCGATAGATGATATGGTGTTTTATGAATTTGATGGCATCACTTGCCTTAACCTCTTTGAGCGGAATTGCTTCAGCCCATTTGGAGAAGTAATCCGTGATTGCTAAAATAAAGCAATCACCTTTCGCCGACGGGGAAGATAGGTCCTACCACGTCCATTCCCTAGGTTTCGAATGGCCAAGAAGTGGCTAACGGATGCAGGTCTTCTGGCGGTTGATGCATGTAGTTAGCATGTATTTGACACGCGTGATACCATCTCGCGTATTCAACTGCGTCTTTGATCATGGTTGGCCAATAATAGCCCAATCTTTTCAGTCTATCCCCTAGCTTAGGACCTGGTTGATGTGCGCCACAAGCACCATCATGCGCTTCTTTGAGGGCTTCCTCTGCTTCCTCGGTTGAAAGGCATCGGAGTAGCAAACCATCATATGTGTGACGATAGAGTGTTTGAGTCGCGGCGTTATAATAAAATCTTGGTGCCCTTCTTCGGACTGATTCCCTTTCTTTTATGTCTTCCGGTAAAATACCGTGCAAGACATAATCTATAATGGGAAAACGCCAATCTCGGGGCTCGAGTTTGGTTAAAGTGGCATGCGCTTCTTTGACATCCAAAGCGCATTCCGGTATGAAAAGCCGAGCGCGCCCCGACAAGGATGAACCGCTTCTGGGTTGCACTAACGAAACAGCTAACGCCGCTAGTGCATCTGCATAGGTGTTTTGGAGACATGGTATATATTCGATGAAGAAACTTTCAAAGGATTCCGTCATCTCTATTGCCGCTTCATAATACGAGATCAAATCCGGGTTTCTAACTTTGTAGTCTCTACGGATCTGTCTGACTATGAGTTGGGAATTCCCGAAGGCTTCGAGATATTCGACCCCCAGCTCTTTGGCGAAACTGAGTCCAATAAGTAGCGCGTTGTATTCGACCACATTATTGGAGCACGGTTCGGTTAGCGAATAAGCTCGAGGCATCACATGCTTCCCCGGGGAAACTAAGACCACTCCGACTCCGGCAGAAATCTTAGAACATCCAAGGGCACTTACCACATTGGTTGCGCGAGAAGCTCCATCAAAGTACAATTGCCATACATGCTCGTGAGAAGTATGGTTGGCCTCGCATGTTTCGTCGGGCAAATCTTCATAAAGTTTAGCTTTGTCTTTGCCAGGTCGGACCGCTAAAAGGTCACAAATTGCCTGTCCTTTCACCGACTTCTGTTGTTTGAAGTGGATGTCATATTGCGAGAGGAGTAATGCCCACCTCGCTAATCGCCAATTCAAAGAGGCCAGTTGCGTCATAAATTCCCGAATTGGGTTAACGTCCGAGATGATATGTATCGTCTGTCCAACCAGGTAATGATGCATTTTCTGGACTGCGAATACCAAGGTCAGGCACTCTTTCTCAATATCGGGATATCGAGACTCAACCCCTATCATTGTCCTACTCAGATAGTAGATTTCCTGTTCGTGATCGTTATCATCATCTTGTACTAACAAGGCACTTAATGAATGGTTCGTCACTCTGACATAGATCAAGAATGGATTTCCTGATTTCGGTGCAACGAGAACAGGAGGATTTGATAAATATGCCTTGATATCTTCAAAAGCCTTTTGACAAGCGTCATCCCATATGAACGAAACGCCCTTCTTAGTGAGCTTGGAGAACGGTTGGCATTTTCCTGCAAGATTAGAAATGAACCGTCTGACATAAGCCAATCTCCCTTGCAACTCTCTAAGCTCTTTGAGATTTCTGGGCGGTTGTAATTCGCTGATCGCCTTCACTTTGTCAGGGTCGATATGAATTCCCTTTGATGTGACAACGAAATCGAGAAATTTACCACTGGCCATTCCCAGGAAAGACTTAGTGGGATTCATCTTCATTGATGATTTCGCATGAGGTCAAACACCGTCTTGAGATCTTTGATATGATTACATTTATTATGGCTTTTCACCACTAAGTCATCGACATAACACTCAACAGTCTTTCGGAGATGCTCTTGAAAGATCTTCGTCATCGCTCGTTGATACGTAGCGCCTGTATTCTTCAAACCGAAGGGCATGACAGTGTAGCAAAAGATACCAAGAGGCGTCCTAAACGAGGTATGTTTTTCATCATTGGGATGCATCTTGATTTGATTGTATCTGGAGAATCCATCCATAAATGACATTCTTTCAAACCCACAAGTGTTGTCTATAATGACATCTGTAATGGGTAGTGGAAAATCATCCTTTGGGCATGCAAGGTTCAGATCCCTGAAGTCAATGCACACTCTAATTGTCCCATTCTTTTTTAGAACAGGGACAATATTCACCACCCAATCTGGATGTTGTTCTTCTCTGATAAAACCCGATTGTATGAGTTTCTTTACTTCAGCTACAATTGCTTCCATAATTTGTGGACGAAACCGTCGCTATTGTTATTTTACGGGTTTGGCTTTCGGTTTAATATTAAGGCGGTGCACTGCCATATCTGGGTCAAGTCCTAGCATATCTTCATAATTCCAAGCGAAAACGTCGATATATTCCCGGACCAGAGCAACCAATTCCTCTTTCTCCTCCGGGGGAAGACTGCCACTCATGAATATGGGCTTCGGATTAGCTTCGTCGCCCATATTGACTTGAACCACTATATCTTCGGTCGGAGGTTCTCTCTGTTCAAACTTGTCACCGTATTGAATGTTCAAATGGAAAGTCCAAGGGTCTTCCCAAATTGGTGAGTGATCATCTTCTTCGGGCTCTGCCGGGTTTATCGTGGTCATATTAGACATTAGTCCTTTGAACACTTCATCAAGACTAACATCTGAATCCCACGTTGAAGAATCTTATGAATTGCCGTGATCATCAATTTGCTAACAGCATTCGTCGGAGGATGAAGAGACATAACCCAGTCCTCTTTTGTGTTCATAATAGCGGTCGGGTTTTCCTTTCGGGACATGCGAAGGTCTAGGTGGAACTCGAACCCCGCGTCCGAAGCCAAGGCCTCGTCATTGTACGAAGTTGTATCCCCATTTCTTCATGTAATGGCGCGCTTGCGGGCTATACTTGGAGAAATATTTGCAGGGTCCTTCATCACTATCGTCAGCTTCCCAAAAGAGGCTTCACTGTGGAGATATTTCCCCTTTTCCAAAGATTGTCTCCCTTGCACCTTTTGAAGGAACAACGAAAGTTGATCCAGTCGAGCTTTAGAGGCATTTCTTTATCTGATTGGATGACGAGAGCGGCACATGTACATGGTAATCCTTATACAAGACTGCATTACACTATGCACATACTCTAAATCGTCATTTATTATATGTTCATCGGCAAGTTGCCAATTACAACTTCCTCCTGATGATTCAGATCCGTCAAGATCGATTACAAGCGGTTCAATATTATTAAGTACAAAGTTTCCATCGTAATCGAGCCCGGCTTCGATATCAGCTTCATTTCCGCTGTCCGTACCCTAGGTCGATGGTTCAGTATCGGATTCAGTACCATATAGGAGGGAGTCAGTAAAGTAATTTTCCAACCCCTTGAATGGCTGTTTATCCATGACCACCGTCTTGACCTCATTATCAGTGTCAACATACTTCAAACACTGATGCAATGTAGATGGGACTATGAGATTACTATGGATCCAAGGTTGACCCAATAGTAAATTGTACGAAGTCTCTGCGTCGATGACATAGCACGTTACTTCGGACTTGAGATTCCCAAGTTAGCACTTTATTTGGATTTTAGCCAAAGGTCTGGACCCGCTGGTATTGAATCCGTAAATGACAGTGCCTGTAGAAGCCAATTTGCTAGCCAGAATTCCGAGATGATACATCAATCAGAGTGGCATAATGCTGACTGCAGATCCAGGATCAACTTGGATCCGATTGATGGCAATTGAGCCAATGTATCCGGTAAAGTACAAAGGCCTGTCATGCTTTGAGTTTCTCACTTGCATATCATCTCGGGTGAAGGTTATGCAAGGGAATTGCGTCGCCGCCAAGTTGCAGTGTTCGGGCTTCTCTGAAACCTGCTTGACTTGCGTGATGAAAGCTTCTGAGTTAGCCAAAGCTTCCTGTAGAGCCTCTCTAGTTTCTGTGGAGAGGCGGAGCAACTCGTAAAGAGTTATCCTTGCTAGGATGTTGGCTAACTAGGCCATGATATCGAAGCGGTACGAGGAGCTTGAACTTCCCGGTTTATCCCTTCCAATCGGACGATTGAATCGAGACTGCTTCGGGACTTGAACCTCTTTTTGCTTAGGTTCCTTTTGCCGGTCGTCATCAGCAGGAGGCCGTGAGGACGACTCCTGTGGTTGAGTCTCGTTTTCAGGATATTGAAAGCGATACTCATTTCCACTCCTAGTAGCAAGAACTTTCTGCTTATTTTCAGAAGGCGAGAGGGTGGAAGTTTTCTCGTCTCCTTCCTCCAGAGCTGCTGAGATATGCCCACACGACCTGCCTTTGCTCCTAGATTTCCGTGCTAAGGAAGACCCGGTCCATTGCTCATCTTGAAGAAGATCTGGATGAACCCAAAGTATCTCGCCATTAGAGGCTATGTGTGATACTAATCCCTTCTGACGTTGCCTATGTGGATCATCGTTGACCGTCTTGACTTCTACCTCTGGGACAATCTTTTGCTGCTATAGCATGGGTGGCATGGAACCGAAGTTGATGACCACCATGTTCGAGCCGACTTTCTTCTCTTTCTTCGGTGTGATGATACCGGCATCGATTAAAGCCTGGATCTTGTCCTTGAGCACGAAATAGCTCTTGGTTGGATGATGGACCCTCCTGTGATATGCACAATACTTGGGGTCCGAGATCTTATTAGCCTCCTCCTGGTTTGTGATTGGAGGTAACTTGATCTTGTTATTATCCAAGAGATATTTGAAGATGACCGGCACCTTGTCTTCCTTGAAAGTGTATGTTCTTTGGAATCTTGCATCCGGAACCTTCTGTGACTCTTGAGGTTTTTGTTGAAACCTCAAGCTGCGTTCTTCTTCTTGCGGTGATTCTTGGCGTTGTTCTTTGGAGCGTCGATTTGCATCCATAACGATGGTGGCCTTTCCCGCCACGGGCGAAGTTTGATTTTGACGGAGCCGCTGTTGGTTCACCTCTCTCGTTCTTCTTCCTTTTGAGGAATCTCTCTGCTTGTTCTCCTCAAAGCTTCAGTTCTTTCCATGTGGTCGGTGCTACGACCCCCATGGCTTTCAGCAAGTCCAGAGAAAGGTTGTTGTGGCACATCTGCAGGATGAATTCCTCGGTGACCGGATCCCTGCAGTTCATGGCTTTGTTGCGGAAGCTTTTGACGAAGGCGTCGATCGTCTCTCCGTTCTTCTGCTTCTCATCTAAGAGGGTCCCTATCAAAACTTCTGTATCATCATCAAAGAAGTTGTTAAGAAAGGAACTCTCCATGTCATCCCAGCGGTTGATACTCCTAGCCTTGAGTCTTCGATACCAATCAAAGGCAGCCCCGTGAAGGGTGTCGACGAATGACCGAACCATCAAAGGCTCGTTCCCCGAGATCACCCCCAAGTGCGACTTGAAGTAGATCAAGTGTTGCATGGGCGAGCCTCTCCCGTCGAATGGTGTGAAGTTAATCAGATTGAATTTCGGCGGGTAGGGAATTGAGTCCCATTCTCTCGGATATGGATACGGGATGCCGGTCTTCTTGACTTCCTGAGCGGACATTAGAGCGTTGATTTTGCCTTCAAGCTCTTTCATCTTTTCGCTGTCGTCCTCCCCTTGCTTCGGATTTCTCCCAGTGGGATGGGTTAGGCCATCTCCACTTTGAGCACCAGTTGGAGTTTTCTTCGGAAGTTGGTCGGCAAGGATGTGTTCATCCACTTCCATATCGCTATCTTCTATATCGTGGGTGATACGGTGACTGGATCCACCTTGTTAACTGGACTCGGGCTGTGCAGCTTTCTGCCTTTGCAACTCCCTCATCTGCTGCATGGCTAGCTCCATCTCCGTTTTCATTTCGGCCTTAAGCTCTTCTCTCTGTTTAGCTAAGGCTTCTTACAATATTTGAGCCAGCGTCTCAGGAGTAATGGTATAAGCTTCTCTAGCTTGACCCACGCTCGACATCGTGTCATCGGATGCCAGGGCTAAGCAGGCGTCGGAGGTCTCATCTTCAGATGAATCTCCCTCATGCATCCTCTTATAGTTTATGCGTTTCGTAGCCTGCAGTTGCAATCGAGACATCCTCTGGGAAATCTGAGTGCTGACTCTTCCTCCAGGAGTGAAGTCAGGATCTGCGTCCGTCGCTGCCCCTCCTTTTTCTTTGCTTACCATGTTAATGGTAACTTCGGGGAGTTCGTCTTGTTGAATAGCAGATTTTCTTCTTCTTCGGAAGCGTCTTGGTCTTGGCTCCGATTCTTCCGTTGCTGGCAGGAAAAGCCTCTTGAATACTAAAGCTCTTTGTGGATGAGCGTTCGACTTAGAGAAAGCGCATCCTGATAGCAACGTCTTGATTAGTTGCACACACGAGCAAGAACAATTTATTTCGTCAATTGTCCTCTTTCGTGTGTTGCCACCCCCAGCCTGATGACGCGGTTGGTGTGGTTTGTCACGGGTTGCACTTCCACCCCCAAGTGTAACGTTGCCTCTTACTGGAGGACATGTCTTCATTTGGGGGCGTCGACCATTCGACCTAGGA
Source organism: Asparagus setaceus (assembly GCA_012295165.1). Lineage (NCBI taxonomy): Eukaryota > Viridiplantae > Streptophyta > Magnoliopsida > Asparagales > Asparagaceae > Asparagus > Asparagus setaceus. Next base: position 21,765,876 of record CM022709.1, on the reverse strand, counting down.
GACACTTTAGCCGTCATCACGAAATTAAGCCTCTATATGTATTACAAGTTAATGCGGTCATCTTTTGTGACTTTGCGAGTCACACGCTTCACTTGTCCCCTTGGCCGGACTTCGCGGACCCCGAGGGATGCTCAAGCGAGGCAGCGGGAACTCTTGAGGCTTAGGATGTCGGGTTGTTTGGGCCGGATATTAATTAGATGCGGATTCGACCCCGGTCTATTGTTGTGTGTGGAGTGGGTGACCCAAAAGTTCCACCACTGGTGCCTTGTCTTTGCTTTCAGGCTGTGGACCAAGGCGACTGAACACCGAAGTTGAGGGATCACCAGGAGAAGTGGACGGATGGTGAGGAGAAGAACCCCCTAGGTCGAGACAGTTGGGAGTATCTCGGTCATGGGGTCTTTGGGCGCGATAGTTTTACTATCAGCGGTAACGAACAGTTTAGGCTGTCGTAACGGCCGTCGATCTGGAATGTCTCACGGCCGGCGAGGCGGTTTACCTTGTCGGTATTTGACGATTTGATGTCACATCGAGGTTCGGGATCAAAGCTGTTTTGCTTCAATTTGATTCCCCGGTTTATCTTGATTCCTGAGCTTTGCGTATGATGGCACGTGTACGTGTGACACGCGCGCGACGCTTTTGGGCGCGCTCCTTCTTCGTCAAACGGGTCCTCTTGACAAGGACCCATTCTTCCTTGGCGGAGTCTTGTGGGTTGAGATTGAGGCAGCGTAGTTTGTTGGCGCCTCGATCCGCAGCGAGTTCGTGTGATAGTAAACTCCGTCCGTCGACTCGGGGCCTTGGCAAATTGGCGAGCCAACCGTATTTGTCTCGACAAGCCCTCTTCATCGAGGCGGTAGAGATCTTGTAGGATGACTCTTTCTTACGAGCGAGCCACCTTGGCGAGCTCCGGCTTTGAAATTTTCCGGGTGTTGTTGCGGGGAAACCACCTCCGTCGCGAGTGGCGAGATTCGTTACACCTCTGACCAGCGAGCGTCCCTCCTTAGAGACGAGATCCTCCGATGCTTGTGGGGCGAGGAGGACTTCGATGAAGAGGAGGAGAGATATTCTTTGAACTTGGCTTGATCGAAGACATAATCCAACCCATCGACCATGAGGTCGGCTTGGTCGTTGCTAGGCTGCGACACCATGGCCTCAACGTTGAGACTATTGGCTCCCAGTGTGGTCGCCATCGTGTTTACGCCGAGAACGGGGCTCTTTGTTGCTTCCATTACAAAATGTTTTGACAATAAAAATAGTGAAAGATTACACGTGTATATCTCTCAATTACAAAGAAAATTTAATCTCTCTCTTACAAACACGAACAGGATACACTACGTAGCGATCTCCTGCTTGCGTGGGTTCTTTACTGTCTTGGGGGCGCGTCGTCCGTGGACCACCGAGCAACAATCGTCGGATTGGCGGGGTTGAGTTGGTGCCATAAAACAAGCTGAAGCAAATATCTTAGCAAGGTAAGATATCTACCCTTCCCAAGAATTAAGGCTAAGCTTAATCTCGAGGAATCTCCGTGGATGACCTTCTTGAAAATCTCCTTTGATTGTGTTGAAGTTCAAAATCTCCTTCTCTCTCTTTGCAAGGCTCTAGCTCAAAGTTTTGATCTCCGATGTTTTCTATCTCCCCAAAACTCTGATCCCCTTCCCAGGTTGACGTAGGGGATATTTATAGCTTCGAGAGGGCAAAGCTGCTGAAAGAGCGTGTAGAAGATGCGTAGTGGCGAGGCGATTATTAGTGTCACCGGCCCCACTGCCGCCGTTGCGCGGATTTAAGGCTATCTTACCCGACAAGCTGTCGGCGCCAATGGCTATAGTTTGGGTGTCTTCGGGTTGTTGTAGCGGCTTCCCTTTTTGAGCGCGTCTCAATGCCCTACTTTCCGCGCTTAGTGGGTGCTTTTTAGCATGTAACCGCCCACTAGCGTGATTGAATATCCTCTTCGTTGAAAAAGTCAAGTGGGCCCCACGAGCATCAATAGAACACTCAAGAGTGCGATTTGAGACACTCTTGGTGTCTCGCTTTGGCGAGACACAAGAAAGTGTCGCCAATGGCGAGACACCACAAAGTGTCTCGCCGGTAGCGAAACACAACAAAGTGTCGCCAATGGCGAGACACCACAAAGTGTCTCGCCAATGGCGAGACACCACAAAGTGTCGCCAATGGCGAGACACCACAAAGTGTCTGCAAATGGCGAGACACCACAAAGTGTCTCGCCAATGGCGAGACACAAAATGTCTCGGGCATTGGTTTCACCACGTAGTGCGACTTCCTTCGATCTTGACGACGTCGTTCTTCGATCTTCTTTTGATTAAGTCGCATTTGGGGCTCTTCAGCAATTTTCGATGCCTACATGTGCCAACCCAGTATTCCACTCTAGAATGAAACATGTTGCTATTGATTATCATTTCATCCGACAACATGTTCAACGTGGTATCCTCCGCGTCTCTCATGTCCGATTCGAAGATCAACTCACCGATATGCTTACAAAGCCTCTTCCATCCACGCAGTTTACAAATCTATGCCCCAAGATTGGACTATCTTCCAGACACTCCATCTTGCGGGGGCATGACAGAATATGACAGAATATATTGACAGAGAATATAATTAAAAGAAGATAATATTCTTCCAATCATTGTTTATTTTCTTACCGTATATAGTTGTTACCTTGTATAGCGGTATTCTACTTAACATACTTGTAATTGTTACCTAATAGGTCTCTACCCATGAGATCTATATATAATCATGTATTCTTCTCATATTAAATATAATAGAAAGATTGGAAATCATATTTGTCCTGTTCCTTTCTATAGTTCCACCAGTCATCTTATATGAACCATAATAATCCTTTTCTTGAGCAATATTGCTCAATCCAAAATTTGTAACCTTCAGGCGACCTGCCTCATCTTGTAAAACATTGCAGTTGCATTCAGAGCATAAAAACAAGATTAAGTATCCAAATACTTAGATGGATAATCTACAAGCTAACAACCAACTCATAAGCGATCCATTGGGAGAAACCATTGTACGACCTTGGCGTCAAATCCCTGTGTACAATGGGATGTGGTTTATGCTAGTGAAGATAGTTCATGCCCCTAAAAATTCACAGCACATCAAAAGCAACCTTCATTATAGCATATAATAACAGCTATAGCAACAAAGAGATTGTTTCAAGCATTATGGAAGGTTGAGAGAATACGATTGCCCTTCCAAGTATTAAAATCTTTCAATACATATTGAAAAGCTAACACCTCTATATATCCCAAATGTTGAATGTACCTGATGTAACTGTATGCAGTCATATCAAACTAATGCCGTTTACCATCCAATAATTCTTATCTTAAAACGCACAAAATTTACCAAATATAGTATCTGATATTGAAAGCTTTGGATGATCAAATCTAATCATATAGTGAGTGTTTAAGATAACCATAGCAATAAAAACTAGAACATGGCGGCCTAGTCCACAATCATAGCCAATACCATGCTGGCATCAATGGGTGTATGAATTTCACGCAATTCATCAGGTCAGGTTGATTTCTATGATTCTATCGCGTTTAAGTCATATTTTAGAATGTCAACCTATACTGTTCATGATAGATGATTGTCAGAGAATTTTCAAGAAAACACAAAAGACGCTTATGAGCAAGGACATGGCAACATTCCAGCTTCAATATACTTGATAAAGCTTGAAACTGGTGAACGCACTAACTATCTTATCATTTTGATCAGTTGATCCCAGTCTTGTAAAAAACCAGTGTAGGTGGCTGCATAAGTGGTTCAGTACTCAAGGAGCTTCAGGTAGGACTGCCTAGATGAATCTGCGCAGCATATGTGACCACCTAGCAGATTTAAGCGATGTGTGCCCCCAAGGTGAACCTCCTCCTATTTTTCGAAACATTGATTGAACCAGTTAGTCAGTTATAACACCAGGAACTTTAAGATTTTTCCTTTTCTCTTACTGCTAGGTGGTTGTGTCTGTGTGTGTGTGTGTTGGGTGGGGTCTTGAAGTGACTGTCGGTCAGGTGGGGGTGCAATGGTGGATGATGCTAAAATTTAAAAAGTGAAAATATAAACTTAATCACAAAGTAACAGTACAAATATTACCCATTAAATGCTTACATATTATTATCAATTTACACATATGTCTAAGATCAAGATTCGAAACTATTTCTGTGATCTTTAATTACCATAGTATCAAGCTAGATATTTGTTCTTTTAGTCTTAAGAACTCAAAATGAAAAGTGTGGATCCCAGGATATGGCCAGAATGCTCTTGGTAAGGCTAGGTGATCTGCAGTAAAGTAGACTACATTTGCCACTGCTCTTCATGAGTGCCCAATGAGCCCCTATGAAATTTGCCTCCAAATATCACGTATGGTAGTTGTAGTAAAATCAGGATTTGCAACCAAATATCATATACGAACCTATGTAAATTACATAAGAAATGCGCAATATTCAACTGATGCTGAAGAGTATAATAGACGATGAGCTAATGTTTACCATCATAAGATCCCCATGTATAACTGGTTTAATTTAAATATGCTTGTAAAATTTCTCATGCCCTGTAAAGCTGAAAGAAATGATAAGTACCACTAAGATATGATTTTCCAGTTCTTGCTGAACATTGGCCCCATGTTGAAACAGGATAACTTAGAAAGACAAACAACTCAATGGGTTGCAATGGAAACTACACATAGAACAGTGGCAAGGGCAACCGTATTGTTGTTTGTCTCGTTTGCAGCACCCTTCTTGATCTCCACGTTTCACTAATTCATGGTTTCAGATATCCCTTCTCGTCCTTAACATTATCTTGCATCATCAGACCCTTGACCCACGTACAATCCTTTGAAAACCATTTTTATGTGTGTAATGGAGTCCAAGACCATAAAATGAGTTGCAAAGCATATGATAGCAAGCTTTAGTAGCTCTTGAGTTTTAGTTCAAAGCTTAAGAGCCTAACAACCAAGCCATGTTATAAGTAAACTAGTTCGCTTCTGGGATCGGAGATGACAAACCTTACTTCTTCCACTATATCATCCAACATTACACACATACAGTGTGTCTAGGGAGAATAACTTCTCAACTTCAGCATTTGAATAAACTTGGATATGAAGTGAATCTACCATATCCCTTTAGGATGTTAACTTTATCTTTGTAATTGGTTAGCACATTTACCTTAACCATTACTTGAAATTGATTTAGTTTTATTTATATATATTATCTCTATGTTTTTTACCTAAGGTCTTCATTGAGATTGATTTGAAATTTCGGACATATCTTCTTGGCTGGAGATTGCTATAAAAGGAAGCGGTTTAATATGAAATAATTTGCTCTGTTTGATGAAAGAAACTGATTTATTTTGATCTTAGCTGGGATCAGTTTTTATTGACTTTGATTTTCTTTAGTTTGAAGTTCCTCCATTCTCATCCCTACTCAAATTCCACCACATTCCCAAAGTTCTCTTTATGTCTCTACCATCTCCTTCGACACTCAATAGACATACGTCTTGCACTTCTCAAACTTATACTGCCTGGAAATTTTACGTCAGATCAAGCATTCCTTGTATAGATTATGGGTATAGAAAATAAGCACCTGTCCATCCAATGTCATTATAGAACTTTCACTTAAAAATGAGATGGATTCTATAATTGTAAAATACTAATAAAATCATTTGTTGACACCAAGATGTCCAGAGGAGAAACAGTGGTTCTAGTTTAAATTAATTAAAAAAATATGTAACTTAACATAAATATAGAAAATTAGACAAAACTATAGCAAAACATTAGCGATTATATGGAAATTGGTTTTAGAATAATTCAGTATGATATTTTGAATTTAAAAGTGATGCTATAAGCAGATGAGTTAAGAACAATTCATGGTAAAACTTTAGGTTTATAAGACATCCTTAAAATAACATAAATCATTTGCAATATAGAAATCCTAATTCTAATCATAATCACCCCTCTTGCCTCTGTGAATAAACAACAAAAATAACAACAACATGTTGACCGAACAAACACTACCCTCCCAACGGTCACTCATGGAATACGCGAGGCATAGTACACAAAAAGAAGGAAAATTTGTGCCTAAACCACAAATTTAAAATCTCATGTTAAAAAGCCCTTGCACTTTTGGGCCATGTGTAAAAGTCCTAAGAACCCAAACTAATTGTGTTTCAGCCCTTCCACATAAGCGGTTTACACTTTGTATATTGCATTTGCCGTAATCCCAAATTTACCCCTCTTTCTTTCTCCACCCTCCACATTTATTCTCCGTTCTCATCCGATTCCATAATTATTAAAGCATTGAACCCCCCCCCCCCAAAAAAAAAAGCCCCGGTTCTCTTTCCTCGTTTCCCATCTTCTTCTTTCTTCTTTATTCAATTCCTTCTCAAGCCCAATTTCTTCTCCTCTCTGATACCCTTCAGAACTTTCTCTTCAACCCCTTGTTTTTTCAGTTATCTTTGGGGAAAACTTTACATAGCTAGTTTTATAATTAAAAATAGTGGCTTTTGTAAATTAACGATAGATCCAGTTGGGTGTTTTAGGGATCTAGTTATTGTGGTTCTGAATCTAAGTTATCAAAGACTGTAGCCTCTTTTGGAAGTTTGCTGAATATATGTATATATATTTGAATTTGAGTTCTTTTGAGTTGTAATCTTCGAATCTATGTTGTTATTGGGCTTGTTTTCTAAATTTATGAAAGCATTGCACTCTGTTCCTCCTACTATGGTACTATCACATCATGGAGATCAACTAGTGTCTCCCTCTACGGCCAACAACACCACTGACTACATCGTTGCCGGCAGCGTAATCAGTGTCCTCTGCACCATCCAAGCCCTCTGTAAATCTCATCTTCTTCGCTATGACGTGCACTCTAATGTAGTGAAGAGGGATTTTTCTTTCTTCTCTAAAGCTCGATCCCACTTTTTATAGAAATTTTAAATTCATTTTGAGCACTCTGGGGCAAGCAAAGTTGGGGTCATTAGAATTCTCACAACTATGGTTCCCTATTTCTAATGACAGCAACCGTTGTACACGAGCTTAGTTGGTGGGAATACAAATTTATCTTAAGGCTTTAAGTATATATGTGATTAACTATATTACAAGTGTTATCGATATCAATTAGTTGTTAATTTTGATTCAACTTTGCGCTTGTTGGGTTGGTGGCCGGCATTAAGGTCGACCAACTCTGCCCTTCTTTCTTCAATGAGATTGGAGGGTGAAGGAGCCACTGCATTACATTGTGCAGAGAAGATGAAGTTAAGAAAAAAGAGAGAGAGAGAGAGAGGGAGAGAGAGAGAGAGAGATTGCAATTATGTGGGGTATTTTTAGAATATATTTAGGTTTTATTTCTCAATGTTGAGTTGGCAGTGTTTAAGGGGTTTAAACACAAAATAGCAAAGTATTAGAGGCTTTTGCACATGGAAAATAATACCAAGGGCTAGGTCACATGGGTTTTATAATTTTGGGGCCTTGACACAATTTTTCCCTTTTATAATCTTCATTCTATTACTAGGTTGGTGATAGGTAAATAATGTGAGCCTAAAGTTGCAAGTATACAACCATCAAGTTATAGTATAAAAAGTTATCGATCCCACGAGGAACATGTTGTAATGAGTTAATCAAAATTGGTTCTTATGTTGTGTGTGTAACAATTAGGAGTGATAAAAGAATATGTGATGGATTGTGGAGAGATTTGAGAGTGTTTGTGATTGAGTGCACAATAAAAACAAAATGAGAATAAAAGTGGCGTGGAGGGATTAAGAGTGTGGAAGTGATAAAGTGGAAATAAAACAATATGAGGTTGAGAGAGGAAAAGTGAAGAGTGGTTGTGAATATGTGCAAAATAAAACAAAATGAGTTTGAGAGAGGAAAAATAAAGAGTGGTGAATAAAATGAAGGAATCTAGAATAGATCCACTTAGCTAATCTCAATCTTATGAATAAGTTGAATATGAAGCTAGTTTCAAACAATTTCTAGAATTCCAATAAAATAAAATAAGTTTGAGAGAGGAGAATGAATGATGAATAAAATGAAGGAAAAATAAAGAAAGTAGTAAGGAAAAATAAAACAAACAAATAAAAAGAAACAACAAAGAGGAAGTTCAAGAAGGTAAAATATGGAGGATTAATTGAAGATATGAGGAATCTAGAATAGATCCACTTAGCTAATCTCAATCTTATGTGAATAAGTTGGATATAAAGCTAGTTTCAAATAATTTCTAGAATTCCCACAAATATTAGCTCCACATTTAGAAAAGGGCAATTCCCTAGAGGGTTCCAGCCTCAAGGTGAATTAAAGAAAAGAAAATCTAAACTACAAAATAAATGCAAGAAAGTAAAGACATGAAAGTAAATACATGAAAGTAAAGAAATGAATGTAAATCTACTCTACAAAGCATTAAATAAGTAAGAAAAGAAAATAAGAAAAGAAAATAAGAAAAGAAAACATAAACCCACATATTCATTTCTTCATCTTCATCCTCTTTTTATCCTTGGACAAAGAGAAGAAAGGAATTATAAAGGGAGAAAATATTTCTTTTATTGATTGCAATAAAAGTTACAATTTGGAAGGTCTTCTCAATTAAGAGTAACCCTCCTCTCCAAAGGAGATTATAAAATATTTCACACTCAAACCCCTTACCCTCTATCCCTATTTATAGAGTATTATAACCAATATCAACCCTTGGATTAAACTTGATCCCCAAGTTAATTAATTTTAGCCTCTCAATCGTATCAAAACGGGTATCAATACGGTATTGATATGAGTATCGATCTCGGTATCGATACCTATCGATACAGTATCGATACCGATATCGATACCGATATCGATACTAGTATCAAAATTTTACTTGATGATGGTTTCTCGTCCGAGATAGCGATTTTCATATATTACATGTTAAATTTAAGCCTTTGGTTGGGAGATATCGTCGTTTCTTTGCAACTAATCATCCCGAATATGTTTTGACTTGATTTCATTTCATTTTCGATCCTTATTTCTTCGGCTTGTGTAGATGATTATCACATTTTTATTACATTTTTATACCCTCATTACCTATTTTATATGAATAAAGATATTACTAATAATCGTTTTATCTTAATTTGCGTGTTAATGAAGTATTAATGAATAAAAGCCCAAATGACTCAAAATCTCGAATTTCTACCAATTTTGAAGCCCAAATCGAAGACAAACAAAGTCCCAAGATACCAAATTGATCCAAGAGAAATTCATGAAGAAAAATCAAGAAAGACAAATTGAATGGGAACCATCGGTTGACTCATCCGGTTGCCAACCTACGGCTTAATTGGCATAACCGATCGCCAACCATCGGTTTGCAATGATTCAATTAATGGTGGATTTCTCTTCCTTTTTGGCTAGGTTTGATCCAATGGTTCACATCAACTCCGTTGGGCTATAAATAGGGTGAATCTGAGGGTTTTGAGTGTGAAATATTTTGTAAAACTCCATTTGGAGAGGAGGGTTACTCTTAATTGAGAAGACCTTCCAAAATTGTAACTTTTGTTACACAATAAATAAAATTTTTCACCCCTTCAATTTCCTTTCTCTTCTCTTTGTCCAAGGACCAAAGGAGGATGAAGATGAATTAGGAATTGTGGGTTTCTTTTTATTTCTTTTCTCTTCTTTATTTTCTTGTTTGTAGAATAGATTTACTTTCATGCAATTTACTTTCTTGCAATTTACTTTCATGCAATTTAATTCCATGCAATTTACTTTCATGTATTGTCTTTAATTCATAGATTAGATTTACTTTCATTGCAATCTTTTTTTCTTTTTCTTTATTTCTTGCCCTCTTTCATTCTTGTAATTATGTTTCCTCCCTCTCTTGATTTCTTTTATTTTTCTAAGATGTGGAACTAAACCTCTTGTGGGGATCTAGTTTTGCATGAAACTAGTCTAATTTCTCTCTTATATTTATGAATCACTCTCTTATGCTTAAAAGATCATGCTTAGGATAATCAACTAGAGAACTAATTGGTAGAAGAAGTATCGGATAGTCTATGCTTGCCTTAAAAGTGGTAGGATAGAGTATGCTAATGAATTCTAGGATTATTATCTTGTTGTTATTCTCCTCATGAGTATTGATTTCATTTAGGTGATAATTTGATAGGTTATGCTTTCCTTAAATGGTTTGATAGTCTATGCTTAATAAATCTAAAATGAAATGTGATAAAAGAGAATGGTTCATATTTTATAAGTAAGATTAGCTAGTGGATTCAATTCTAGATTCCTTCATATCTCTAATTGAATCCTTCATCTTTTGCCTTCTTGATTTTGACTTCTTTGATTTCTTGTTTTCTTGATTTTGATTTTCCTTTACTCTCTCCTCTCTCTCAATCTTGCTTTCTTTTATTTTGCACTTATTTTCTCTCACTCTCTATCTCTCCATTTTCACTTTCATTTTGATTTATTAGCACTTAGTCACAAATCACACTCTTAATCTCTCCACACACATTTTCTTCCTCGATTTCCTTTTTATTTGCACATAATCCACATCCACTCTCTAATCTTTTCATGACCACTTTCACCATGTACATAAACTCCTAATTGTCGCGCATAATTTGAGAACCAAAACTTAAACAAAACTCTTCCTACTTCCCGTTCCTCGTGGGATCGATAATCTTATATACTATAACTTGATAAAGGTTGTATACTTGCAACTTAGGAGGTAATCATTTATTTCCCATCAAGTTTTTGGCGCCGTTGTCGGGAACGGTGCATAAGTAGGATTTTTATTGACTTTGGTTCCTTATTTTGTGTGTTTTCTTTTGTGTAGGAACTTGGAGCTTGAAGATCAAGAGTTGAAGACTCAAGATTGAAGAATTGCCTCCAACGAGGCTTTGGATAGCGATTGCGTGGGTAACTCTTCTTTCTAGTATTCTCAATTCCACCCTTTAGATAGTTCATTCACATTAGAGACAATTAGGATAAAAAAAAATTAAAAATTTAATTAAAAAAAAAAAGTTTACCTTTGTCGACCCTAATAAACTTCATTTCTTTGATTGTCGACCATAATAAAAAATAAAAAGATTTTTGTTTTTGCATCCTTTTTAGTTGCTTTTAATTCCTAGGGTTGCATTTCATATAATAGTAGGAATTCACCAAGTGATTTGAGCATCTTGATTTGGCACACACTTGAAAATATCTTAAGGGCAAAACCCATTAATCAAGATAAGGTGAGGGATTTCATCACCCTTTCCTTAGCCCAAAAATCACTAATTCCTCACTACACATACCCAAGCCTCTTAAAATTGATTAGACGTTGGCCCCTAAGGATTCGAGCTCATTAAGGAACAAGAAATCCTTAAGTGAACCGGTCCAAGTTTATTTGGATTAATTGGTGTCTAAGGCAAGGTTTAGGGGTTGCGTAAGGCGCTCCGAAAGGAAAGAGGTACTTAATTGATCTTTGATCTCCCTCTAGTACTATCCTTACCTGGCTAATTATCCAAGTAAACTTTGATCTTTTCATTAAGGGAATTTTTGGTTAGGAGCTGGTCTAAGTCAAGTTTAGGCTTAACCCTAGAGTTAGGGTGATTGAAAAGTGATTGCCTTGATTTATTTTTCGTTAGTTTTTTTTTATTTTTATTTTTTCTTTTCTCATCATCATTTTTTAGTCTTTTAGTTTTCTTTTTCTTATAAAAAACTAACTTGTGTTTTCTTAAAAATTTAATAAAAAAAGAGAATTGATTTTGGTGTATGCAAGTTTGGATTAGGGATAATACCAATCGCTTAATCCGTTTGAACCAATTTTTGAAGAAATGGCTAATCTTAATCCACCCATTCTTCAAGATGTGTGTTATCCAACTAGGAATGCAATCCCCTCTTGCATTAAGCTCCCGATGTCAATGGAACTAATTTTGAGCTTGACCGCATTTCATAAACATGCTTCCAAAATTCTTAGGAGTAGAATCAGAGACGGCATATATTTTTATCTCCAATTTGAAGAAGTTTGCCTTATGATTAAAATGAAGGACTTATCGAGGATGCGATCAAGCTTGATTTATTCCTTTTGCTCTTAAGGACAAAGCCAAGAAATGGTATAGCTTACCCACTGATTCTATCTCAACTTGGGGTGAATTTGTCACCGTTTTTCTGAAAAAATTTTCCCTATCCACAAAACGGTTAAGCTTAGAAACAGCATCATGAATTTTAAAATTATTCCGGGAGAACCATTTTGGAAGTATTTTGATAAATTTAAGGATCTTCTCATTCAATGTCCTCACCATGGTCTAGAAAAATGGCGACTATGCCAAATTATCTATGAGGGATTGGATTATTCTTCAAAAACTTCCTTAGAATCTATGTGTCAAGGGGATTTCATGAAGAAAAATGCCGATGAAGCTTGGGATTTCTTAGAAAGTTTATCCGAAAAAACCATGCAGTGGGAACATTGTGATGATAGAATGTCATCGGTTCCCAATCTAAACCTAGTGGTCTTTCCTTAGAGTCAAACATAGCCTCACGAAGCAAAGATGGCTACAATCCTGCGTAGGTTAGAAGCCTTGGAAATCAAAGAACGATCTCCATCACAAATCAATCAAGTTTCTGCCCCTGGTTGTCATAATTGTCTTTCTTCAACCCATGTTTTAGAGGAATGTCCCCTCTTAGGAAACACTCAACCACTAGAGCGGATGAATCTTGCATTCAGTCCTAGAAATGATCCATTTTCTCCAACCTACAATCAGGGATGGAGAAATCATCCTAATTTTGCATGGAACCGGGTAACTACTCGCAAATCAAAACATCACTCCCACTTCAAACCAACAATTTCCTAGGGAAACACAATTCCATTCAACACACCAAACAATTTTCCACAATCTAATCTGCCTTTTCCAAACCAGCATCCTCCTCATCATCAAACAATAAATCCTCAGAGTTCGTCATGACAAGCCTTAGTGTTTTAGAAAGGGATTAGAGGCTATGATTAAAGCTTCTACACAAACCACTAACATGTTGACCCAATCATCCAACACTCTAAATTCCTTCATGCAAACAACAGGCCAAGTGCTCATCTCGAACACTCAAGCCATCGCTAGGTTAGAAACCCAACTTGGGCAACTAGCCTGGTGAGTGAAAGAGAGAAAGGAAAATTTCCAAGTCAACTTTGTTGTCAACCCTAGGGGCGCTGGATCAAGCCCAAATCAACTAGCTCAAATAAATGCAGTTCACTGCGTTGCGTCACGGGAAGCAAATAGATAACCAAGTTAGAATGCCACGGATCAAACTCCTTCTCTGTCAACACAAACCTTACGATGAAACAACTCCATCGATGACCAACTGGCCAAAGCTGAGCCTAATTTAGATAGGTACAAGCCCGTTGCTCCCTTTCGAGATAGACTTAGACCTAGGAAACACTCTCTCGGTAGAAAATCCTAGAAACTTTCAAACAGGTCAAGGTCAACATCCCTCTTTTAGGCCTTAATTGAACAAATTCCTTCTTATGCAAAATTCTTAAAAGACTTATGCACTAAGAAGAGAACCACCAATGTTCCTAAGAAGGTCTTTTTAGTGCCAACCTCGGTGAAATGTTTTGAATCCTATGCCCTTAAAATATAAGGATCTGGTTGTCCCACTATTCCATGTGTTATAGGAAATACCCACATTGATAAGGCACTCTTAGACTTAGGAGCTAGTGTAAACCTTCTTCCCTATTAGGTCTATCAGCACTAGGTGTAGGAGAACTTAAACCAACAAGATGCACCCTACAATTAGGTGATAGATCCGTAAAAATTCGAGGAGAGGTAGAGGATGTTTTGATAAAAGTTGGAGAGTTTATTTTTCTGTTGATTTCATTGTCTTGGAAACTGACCGTTTTCAATCTCAAAGGTCAAATCCGGTTATCTTAGGTAGACCGTTCTTAGCAACCTCAAAGCTTTGATCAATTGTAGAACTGGTCAAATGAAGTTATCTTTGGGAATATATTTGTTGATCTCAACATTTTCAGCTTAGGAAAACAACCCAGTGATCCATCTGATCAACCCATAGAGGTGAACTTCATTCAGGGAATTTCCAGTGAGCAACAAGAGGGAGAGTGTGAGTCGGATCTTTGTTTTCGACTTAGTCTTGGAGGAGACTTTCGATGGTGAAATTAGGATGGATCCAGATTGATCATGTTTACGCAATTGGTAACGCGTGAACCCTTGGATATAGAGCCTCGAACTCAACTTAGCCCATCCATTGAGGAACCCCTAAGTTAGAGCTCAAACCTTTACGAAAATCTTGAGTATGCCTACTTAGGAGAGAATGAGAGTCTACCATCATCATTTCTTCGATTTGACACCGGTCAAAAGGATGCCCTCTTAGCTGTTTTAAGAGAATAGGAAGCTATTGGATGGACCATGGCTGATATCAAAGGGATTAGTCCAACAATTGTACAACAGAATCCATTTGATAGGCGATGCCAAACCTACTAGAGATCCTCAACGTAGGTTAAACTGAAAATGAAGGCACATTGGAAAGACATTCGAAATGTCTTGATCATGGGATCATTTATCCCATTTCCGATAGTTCTTGGGTAAGTCCGGTCCAATTAGTTCGAAGAAATGCAGGATCACCAGTGATCCAAGCGATGCTAATGAGTTGATTCCCTCGAATCCAAAGCGGATGGCGAGTGTATAGACTATAGAAAACTCAATTTGGCTACGAAGATCACTTCCCCTTCCGTTCATTGATCAAATGTTAGAACGTCTAGTGGTCACGAATTCTATTGTTTCTTGGATGGATATTGAGGATACAATCAGATTCCCATTGCCGGAAGATGGGAAAAACCACCTTTACATGCCATATGGAACCTTTGCTTATCGGCGTATTTTGGGCTATGTAGCACCGCCCGTTCCAGCGGTGTATGATTAGTATTTTCTCCGACATGGTAGGCGTTTCCTAGAGATCTTCATGGATGATTTTCCATTTTGGTGACTCATTCTGGAATATGCATCATCTTAAAGCTGGTCATGTCGCGATGTAGGGAGAAAAATCTAACTCTCAAGCTGGGAGAAATGTCACTTCATGGTCAAACGGCATTGTCTTAGGGCATGTAGTTTGAATAAGGGTATCGAAGTAGACAAAGCTAAGGTAGATCTCATTTCTAATCTTCCTCCTCCTAAGAGCGTCAAAGATGTTAGATCATTTCTTGCCATCTTGGGATTTTATCGACGTTTCATCAAAGATTTTAGCAAAATTGCTAGACCTTTGACCAATCTCTTAGCGAAACACCATTTGACTTCTCCCGAGTGCTTCAAAGCTTTTGACTATCACGAAAAAGGAGCTAACCACGGCCTATCATTCATCCACCCATTGGACCATACCCTTTGGTGATGTGTGATGCATCCGATTCATAATTGGTGTCTTAGGACAACGAATTGAAGGGAAACCACATGTGATCTACTATGCGGTAGAACTCGAATGATGCCCGGTGAATTACTCGTCACCGGAGAAAGAGTTTTTAGGCGTAGTTTTTGCCTTAGAAAAATTAGGTCCTACCTCATTGGTTCTTTGACCAAAGTCTTCGATCATGCAGCTTAAGTATCTTTTGACCAAGAAAGATGCTAAAGCTCGGCTCATTCGATGGATCCTTCTACTTCAAGAGTTTGATATCCAAATTCTTGGCGAAGAGGAAGCGAGAAAACCTAGCGGATCATCTTTCTAGACTCGAGCGCACCAACTTCAATCGTTCCAATCAATGAACATTTCCCGGATGAACAACTCCTACAAGTCCAATCTTTCCGTGGTTTGCTGATATTGTAAACTACTTGATAAAGCGAATCCCTCTGTTGGTCTAAGGATAGATCGATTTCTTTCCGGCAGATACTTCTCTTGGGATGATCATTATCTGTTCAAGTATTGTCTGATCGGATCTTTAGGAGGTGCATTCAAGTGAAGAAATTAGGAGTGTTACGTCATTTTGTCACGAACAAGCTTGTGGGGCCACTTTGGCTCGAGAAAAGCATTTGAGAAAATTCTCGGTGTGGGCTATATTGGCCAACTCTGTTCAAAGATTCTTATGAGTTTTGCAAAACACGTAACATTTGTCAACTCTTAGGAAAAATTACTAGAAGAAATATGATGCCCCTACAACCCATCTTAACCGTTGAACTCTTTGATTTGTGGGGTATCGATTTCATGGGACCATTTCAAATTCTTTTGGAAATATCTACATTCTAGTAGCCGTAGAATACATGTCAAAATGGGTTGAAGCGGTTGCTTGCAAGACTAATGACAACAAGGTTGTTGTCAAGTTCTGAAGGAGAATGTTTTGCGGTTTGGAGTGCCAGAGCAATCATTAGCGACAACGGTACACACTTTGTAACCGTTCTTTTGAGGCTTTGATGAGGAAATATTGATCACACACAAATTATCGACTCCTTATCACCCCAAACCGGTGGTCAAGTAGAGGTCACAAGCAGACAAATCAAACAAATCTTAGAAAACCGTTAATCATAACGAGAAAAGATTGGTCCGTTAAATTGTGTGGCTCATGGGCATACGCATTACGGCATTCAAGACAAATTTGGAGATGTCACCGTCTGACTTGTGTTTGGAAAAGCTTATCATTTGCAGTTGAGCTAGAACAGAAGCGTGTGGGCTATTAAGCAGTTGAATCTTGATTTAGACCGGCGGGAAAATAAGAATTCTCCAATTGAATGAGTTAGAAGAAATTGAAATGATGCATATATAAACTCAAAATTTACAAAGAAAAACCAAGATTTTTCCACGATAATTCAATTTTACGGAAGAACTTCTGCAGGGACAAAAGTTTTTACTCTACAACTCAAGATTGCATCTTTTTCTGGAAAATTGAGATCAAGATGGTGGGTCGTCTTGATCTCAATTTCCGTAATCTTAATTGTAAATACTTTTGTCGGTATTCTTCGTATAATTATCGTAATACGAGTTCTATAATAATTTGCTATTCCCCTCATTCAGTGGAGAACTAACGAAATCTAAATCGAATTCAACTTAACTTCTTCCCCGCTCGCTATGTTCTAACTCAGCGAACAAATTTAGCTCGAGCACAATGCATCGCGTTATCGGCGAATGTTGTCTGACCATGCCCATAGGCATCTTTATTTAGCGGACCAATCTTTACCATGATGAGTTTCTCTAGATTTGTTTGATTTGTTCTGTTTGTGACCTTCTACCGACGGCGGTTTGGGTGATGAAGTCGAATATTTGTGTTAGTATTTCTCATCAAGCCTCAAAACGATTTCAAAAGGTGTACAATTACGTATGATTGTCGCAAAAGCGTTATCGCTCCGGCGCGACAACAACCTTGTTGTCATTAGTCTTACGGCGCAACGCTTCAACCCATTTTGACGTAACGATTCACAAAGTACTGATGTGTATTTCCGAAAGAATGGAAATGTTCCGTGAATGCCTGGAAGTTCAGCGGTTAAAATCGGGTTGTAGGGGCATCATATTTCTTCAATTTTTCCTAAGAGTTGACAATGGCCATGTTTTACAAAACTCATAAGAATCTTTGAACAGAGTCACAATATAGCCCACACGGAGAATTTTCTCCTGTTTTTCTCGAGCCAAAGTGGCTCCCAAGCTTGTTCGTGACAAAATGATGCACTCCTAATTTCTTCACTTGGAATGCACCTCCTAAAGATCTGATCAGACAATACTTGAACAGATATCGATCATCCCAAGAGAAGTATCTTGCCCGGAAAGAAATCGGATCTATCCCTGCTTAGACCAATGAGAGGGATCTGTTGCGGACTAAGTAGTTTACAATATCGAAACCACTGAAAGATTACTTGTAGGAGTTGTTCATCCGGGAAATGTTCATTGATTGGAACGACAGTGAAAAGGCCTCGAGTCTAGAAAGATGATTCACATGTGGTTTTCTCGCTTCCTCGGCCAAGAATTTGGATATCAAACTCTTGAAGTAGAAGGATCCATCAATGAGCGAGCTTTAGCATCTTCTTGGTCAAAAGATACTTGCGCGATGATCGCTGAAGACTTTGGTCAAAGAACCAATGAGGTAGGACCCGAATTTTTCTAAGGCGAAAACTACGCCTAAAAACTCTTTCTCCATGACGGTAATTCGGCGGGCATCGTCAGTTCGGCATAATAGAGATCATGTGGTTTCCTTCAATGTGTCTAAGACAGCACCAATGGCATCGACATATCACATGTCAAAGGTATGTCGACCAGTGAATGATAGAAACGTGGTGCTCACGATAGTCAAAACTTTTCGAGAAGTCAAATGGTGTTTCTGGCTGAATTGAAAGGTCTGCAATGCTTTGATGGCGTCGGCATGGCTGAAAATGATCTAACATCTTTGACGCTCTTAGGAAGGAAGATTAGAAATGCTACTGCTTTGTTACTGCCGATGCCCTTCCGGCTACATGCCCTAAGACAATGCCGTGTTTGACCATGGCCGATTGAGAGTTAATTTTTCTCCGCACGCTAAGATGATCGCGACGATGAGTCACCCATGAAAATCATCCATGATCTGGAACGCATAATGGGAAAATACTAATCATAAACGGGCGTGTATGCTATGAAAGGCATATAAAGGTTCCATATGGTATGTATGGTTTTCTTCCATTTAATGGCCAAAAACTTGATGGGAAATAAATGATTACCTCCTAGAGTTGCAAGTATACAACCTTTATCAAGTTATAGTATATAAGATTATCGATCCCACGAGGAACGGGAAGTAGGAAGAGTTTTGTTTAAGTTTTGGTTCTCAAATTATGCGCGACAATTAGGAGTTTATGTACATGGTGAAAGTGGTCATGAAAAGATTAGAGAGTGGATGTGGATTATGTGCAAATAAAAAGGAAATCGAGGAAGAAAATGTGTGTGGAGAGATTAAGAGTGTGATTTGTGACAAAGTGCTAATAAATCAAAATGAAAGTGAAAATGGAGAGATAGAGAGTGAGAGAAAATAAGTGCAAAATAAAAAGAAAGCAAGATTGAGAGAGAGGAGAGAGTAAAGGAAAATCAAAATCAAGAAAACAAGAAATCAAAGAAGTCAAAATCAAGAAGGCAAAGATGAAGGATTCAATTAGAGATATGAAGGAATCTAGAATTGAATCCACTAGCTAATCTTACTTATAAAATATGAATCATTCTCTACGCCGACTCGCCGGCATCTCGGCTCGCTGCTTTCATACGACGCCAACGCTTAGCATGTCGGTTCGCCAAGACCGAATTGGCTAACGGTTCAGAGGAGAGAGCTTCTCGGGGCTGTCTCCGACTCAAGGGCCGCTGCCCTTGACCTCGCTCGCTAACCGGCTTAGGAACCGCCGAAACTCGCAGAGGGTCTCTTTGATGAGAGGTTTGCGTCGCGGTCACTTCTTATTTGTCGTCAGCGGTTCGCCGTTACGTCATCGGATGGCTCAGATTTTGCCGACTCACTTCATGCGTTTTCGCGGCGTAATCATGTCGTCGGGGAGTTAAGGTGGCGTTGTCGGATGGGTCGTCGGTTGCCAGCCCACCGTCACGAGTCTTGTTCGGGTACTGATAAGCAATTTTCGACGCCTACAATGTGATTAACTATATTACAAGTGTTATCGATATCAATTAGTTGTTAATTTTGATTCAACTTTGCGCTTGTTGGGTTGGTGGCCGGCATTAAGGTCGACCAAATCTGCCCTTCTTTCTTCAATGAGATTGGAGGGTGAAGGAGCCACTGCATTACGTTGTGCAGAAGATGAAGTTAAGAAAAGAGATTGCAATTATGTGGGGTATTTTTAGAATATATTTAGGTTTTATTTCTCAATGTTGAGTTGGCAGTGTTTAAGGGGTTTAAACACAAAATAGCAAAGTATTAGAGGCTTTTGCACATGGAAAATAATACCAAGGGCTAGGTCACATGGGTTTTATAATTTTGGGGCCTTGACACAATTTTTCCCTTTTATAATCTTCATTCTATTACTAGTTTGGTGATAGGTAAATAATGTGAGCCTAACGTTGCAAGTATACAACCATCAAGTTATAGTATAAAAAGTTATCGATCCCACGAGGAACGTGTTGTAATGAGTTAATCAAAATTGATTCTTATGTTGTGTGTGTAACAATTAGGAGTGATAAAAGAATATGTGATGGATTGTGGAGAGATTTGAGAGTGTTTGTGATTGAGTGCACAATAAAAACAAAATGAGAATAAAAGTGAGCATGGAGGGATTAAGAGTGTGGAAGTGATAAAGTGGAAATAAAAACAATATGAGGTTGAGAGAGGAAAAGTGAAGAGTGGTTGTGAATATGTGCAAAATAAAACAAAATGAGTTTGAGAGAGGAAAAATAAAGAGTGGTGAATAAAATGAAGGAATCTAGAATAGATCCACTTAGCTAATCTCAATCTTATGTGAATAAGTTGGATATAAAGCTAGTTTCAAATAATTTCTAGAATTCCCAATAAAATAAAATAAGTTTGAGAGAGGAGAATGAATGATGAATAAAATGAAGGAAAATAAAACAAAATGAGTTTGAGAGAGGAAAAATAAAACAAACAAATAAAAAGAAACAACAAAGAGGAAGTTCAAGAAGGTAAAATATGGAGGATTAATTGAAGATATGAGGAATCTAGAATAGATCCACTTAGCTAATCTCAATCTTATGTGAATAAGTTGGATATAAAGCTAGTTTCAAATAATTTCTAGAATTCCCACAAATATTAGCTCCACATTTAGAAAGGGCAATTCCTAGAGGGTTCTAGCCTCAAGGTGAATTAAAGAAAAGAAAATCTAAACTACAAAATAAATGCAAGAAAGTAAAGACATGAAAGTAAATACATGAAAGTAAAGAAATGAATGTAAATCTACTCTACAAAGTATTAAATAAGTAAGAAAAGAAAATAAGAAAAGAAAAACATAAACCCGCATATTCATTTCTTCATCTTCATCCTCTTTTCATCCTTGGACAAAGAGAAGAAAGGAATTATAAAGGGAGAAAATATTTCTTTTATTGATTGCAACAAAAGTTACAATTTGGAAGGTCTTCTCAATTAAGAGTAACCCTCCTCTCCAAAGGAGATTATAAAATATTTCACACTCAAAACCCTCGGCATTCACCCATATTTATAGCCCGGAGTTGATGTGAACCATTGGATCAAACCTAGCCAAAAGGAAGAAATCCACCATTAATTAATCTTTTGCAAACCGATGGGTTGGCGATCGGTTAATAACCAGTTAATATAGGTTGGTCAACCGATGGTTCCCATTAATTTGTCTTTTCTTGATTTTTCTTCACGAATTTCTCTTGGATCAATTTGGTATCTTGGGACTTTGTTTGTCTTCAGATTTGGGCTTCAAAATTGGTAGAAATTGAGATTTTGAGTCATTTGGGCTCTTATTCATTAATACTTCATTAACACGCAAATTAAGATAAAAGCGATTATTAGTAATATCTTTATTCATATAAAATAGGTAATGAGGGTATAAAATGTAATAAAAATGTGATAATCATGTAGATTGCTTGGCTTAATCGGGCTTCAATAAGAGCTTAGAAAATGAGGAAATTGAGTTCTTTTGGCTTTTATTTCTTGATTCTTCATTAACACGTAAATTAAGAGAAAAATATGTTATTAGTGATATTTTTATTTAAATAAAATAGATAATGAGGGTATAAAATGTAATAAAAATGTGATTATCAGTTGGTCTAAATACTCTTTGATAATCTTCATTATAGTTTATTTGAACAAATACTAGGTTGGTCTAAACACTCTATCGGCTATCATATAAAGGCTTCTACCCATTATGAATATAGTAGTGCATGCATCTAACTTTTCATACTTTGTGCATTATTATTTCTAGAAAATTTTGACAGTGCCTACACGCTATTCTTCGAGTACACTGTGCAGAATGTATTATGCGAATTGATACCAAAATGTAGAACAACATACACTTCTTGTACATGGAGAATAATGAGCACGTGCAATCAAAATTTTCTAGAAATGAAAATGCTCAAAATATATGAAGTTAAATGTACACACTACTATATTTCTAACTCATCCAAATTGGACTATCACTCCCTACACATAAGAATGACCTAACTGGTGGGTAGAATATTTATAGAATCAAAATAAAAAATATTCCATAACTACAATGCAACCTGTTTTTATATATACAGCCACAACCACTCACAAACAAATATATATAAAAGGTATGGCTCTCATGAACTATCTACTGAATTAAAATAAACAATTAATTGTTATTCTTTATATAAGCTAGTGCATGGCTCTGACTACTTCCTCATAACCTACTTATTCAAGTAAGCCAGATCCGCTACAATCGGACTCACTTCTTTACCTTAAGAATGGGGTCTAGAAAAGGGTTAAATATAAGATCTAAGCGAGGAAAATATGGAAAACTGCAAATATTAAAGGTTAACTATCAAATATAATCAAAACTTATCTGCTGGATAAGAAAGAAAATATGAATCAATAATAATGATCCTAAGCTCAAAAGGATATCTCAAGTTGTGTTGTGCAAGCAACATTTATCTATTAAACAATATTTTGAATATATTTTTTATCTTCTTATTTGGATATGAAATGATTAATCTGCCCGTTTAAGGTGGTTACACATAACTAATACAAAATCAAAAATTAGATACTCACATAAGAGTACTTTGGCCAACTAAATGGCTTTAACACATGATTCATATCGCAATTTACCCCCATCCTACTGTTATTAATTTGCACATGTAATCTTATGCCCTATAATCCACATCCTATGGCAACCTCACACAACCTTGTTAGTACTAACCAGAACGGTCTAGATCTAAGATCAACTTCACAGTTGAGTCATGTATTAGGACTAACTATGTCAGAATACACTCCATAGTCTAAGATACAGGTCTCTACACCCGTCTAAAAGTACATAGATTAGGTGTAACATCTTATTATATCATCTATAGCACAAACTACTCATAACAATTTTATTAAACCGTTCATTGGCATTATATCGAGTTATTATGTGTTTATCATGTGCTCAGTTAAACCGAGTGATCAAAACACTCTACAAATGTGCACATATCTAGTGGGACTACTCCTACATCATTAAGTAATCATCAACTCTCTTTAAACAAAGCTAGACAGCTAATTAGTCTATTAGACCATTAATTACAATATTAGATAGTGAATTATGAAAATGCACCAATTCAAACGCGTGAAAACTCAAACCAGACATCTGAATTCAAAATAAGGCTTCTAACAAACAAATTCAGATGTCTCTACATAAAAATCATAAAACAGTTTTTCTGTCATTTGAATTTAGGCATCTCCCATCCCCATCCAGACATCTAAAACTAAGTTCAGACGTTTGGTGTTAGAGCATCAAATGTTTAACCATGAATCAGACGTCTGATGTCACCCACTAAATGACTATGATCGTCACTGTTGCTGCTATTTCGATCCAATTCGCCTCGTTCCTTATAGTCATTTCCCTTCATATCTTCTCGTGACTCTTACAAACTATGATAGGAATCAAATATACATATCTCTAACATGTTTCTACCATGTTTCTAAGGTCAAACATTGAGAAAACAAGGAGAAGTAGGGTTTTGTTTCAAAACCTGTAACTTTTATCAACTCTAACAATTGTGCTCGGGTAAACCCTATTAGATCTCATCAAATCTACTCCAACTCATTAGGATAATCATCAAAAAAGAACCCTAATACTTTAGCATGAATTTCTAGTATTTTGACATATCCAAACAAAATAAATTGAGAGCGATAAGCAAAGGAAAATTCCTAAATAAGAGAGAACAAGTGGAGAAACCCTCGCCTGAGATGAAGATCGTGTTCTCCTACTCTGAATCTCCTCTCTCTGGCCTTCCTCTCCTATAGAACTACTACACTCAAAAGATATATTATAAGAAAAAGAATAGGAACCTTAATTATGGGATATATATATATATATATATATATATATATATATATATATATATATATATATATATATATATATATATATATATATATATATATATATATATATATATATATATATATATATATATATATATATATATATATATATATATATATATATATATATATATATATATATATATATATATGGGCCTATTTGCAATATAACCCTATTATTGCTTCCCTTACTCTTTTAACCCTAAGGGTTACATATGCAAATTCTCCTTTAATATTAAGTCCAATTCATGATTAACTCATGAATCTTATTCTAATAAAGTTATACTTTAGGAATTTCATCATATTGAATAGAAATAATTATATATTTTATAAAAATGCCCTCAATTAAATATATTATTTAATCTAAAATTTTGAGACCTTACATGGATGAGATCTAATAATTACATACCAATTCTTTCTACTTATGATATATAAAGTAAGCGATCATTTTCGAATGTAAAACTTAATTTCATACCTAAGTTGATCCATCTATCTTATAGTATAAGTCTAAAGAATTGGCAGTAATTATTGGACAGAATCTATGGATAACGTAAATTATTTTTGTATTCACCAACAATGAATGTATAACACATTATTGTGTTATACATTCCACTACTTTTGAAAATCATATGTATTTATTTGATTAAATCATATATTTTAGGGTATTAGAGTTTACAATATTATGGTTTCATTTGTATTATGTATAGTATAAAACTAGAATAATTAATGAGGAAACTAGTATTATTATGGTATTACGGTTAAGTTAATTTGGGTTATACAATAAATTTTTCTATATAGTGCAAATATTAGGGTAATTAGGTTTAGAGTAATAATTAAGGCATAATTAACAAATTTACATCATAAATTAAATCAACAAACTGAAAAATATAAAAGATTACCTTAAAAGGAGGTGGAGGCAATGACGGTGGCGGCTAAAGAGGAGGTGCCAGTGTTGTTTGAGGAATCTACAGCAACAACGAGAGCAATTTGAGTAGAGATTGAGCGGCGTAAGGAGAGGACGAGCGGTTAGGGGATCGGACGAGCGGTGAGGATGAGCGGGGAGCGGCCTGGGAGCGGGCAATGGCTAGGAAAACCGGTGGGTTAAGGAGAGAGAAGACGGAATGAGGATTAGGGTTAGGGTTGGCGATGGGTTTGGGAGGAGCAGATGGAATAAAGGTTAGGGTTTGATCTTGTTGAGTCATGTGATTTTTTTAAATGGTGGGGCTAAACATTGGCGACAGGATACCCATCGCGAACGCGCATTGGTGATGAATGGCAGGGACGATGGGAGTCATACCATTAGGGACGACTCGATTATCCGTCACTAATAACCTGTCGCTAATGTTGTAACTCGCTGATGTTGTAACTTAGGTTATTAATGATATGTGATGTAAATTAATGCTATCTCAATTGGGAAACAAAATAATGCTATTTTCATTGATAAAAAAACAGTGAATTTTAGCTTATAAAAATAATAATCTATTCAAAAATTGGATAAATGCAGGCAAATTTGGGTACCATGGAGTTTTGGGTGTTTCCATGGTGCTTTTGCCAAAAATAAAATAACATGTGTTTGGAAACCATGGCATTTTTATTTTGCTACAACATCAAAAATCAAAAACACCACACTTATTCAAAACACCAAAAATTGTTTTAGTTTGGTGTTTGCATTTTGAGTTTAAGGGTTTTAATATAACTTCCAATATAGTATATTAATAATATATTTAATATAATATATTTATTATATAATATAATATAATGTAATATAATGTAATATAATATAACATAATATAATATAATATAATATAATATAACATAATGTAATGTAATATAATGTAATATAATATAATATAATATAATATAATATAATATAACATAATGTAATATAATATAATATAATATAATACAATATAATATGTTATATTGTATTATATTATATTATTAACTATTGCATTGTAATATTAGTTTCTTAATATATTAATACTATGTTTAATACATTAATTAGTAATATAATGATGACATTTTAAATACTACTATATATATTAATATATTAATTATAAATAATAATAAAAGCAAATTAATTAATAAAATATTAATAACAACATAAAAATATAATAATCAAAACAATATATAATAATTTATTAATTAATATAATATAATATATAATAATTATATAATTAAAATAATTCTATTACATTATTTAATTAATATAATATATTATTAATGTTTAAATAATATATTAATAATTTCAACACGTTATATATTACTAATATTTATTATTAAAATAATAACTCCTGTTAAAAGTAAAAGATTAAATATTAATATATTTAATATTTGATATTTTCATAATATAATAATGTTTTACATTATAAAATGATAAATAATAATAATATATTATATAGTAAATAACTTACTAATGATAAAATTATATATTTTAACAAATAATAATATAATAGTGATATAATAATAATATTATAATAATAACATAATAATATTGTATTATATAATAAAAGTAATATGTTATTATTAATAAAAGCTAATATATTAATAAAAATAACATAATTATATGAACAATAATTAAATATATTAATATTTAGAAATAATATTTCAATGGTATAACATTACATAATATAATTATTATATTACAAACATGTTCAAGTATATAATATTGTAATCTATTATATGTGTGCGTGTGTGTGTTCATTTTGTATAAATATTATAACATATTAATTAAAATTGACTATATTATAATTAATATTTAATATATTAATAATATATTTAATACTAATGTTATAAAAGGTCAAACTATTTTTGACCAAAACACTCACCTTGGTGTTTTGAAAATATTTTTGGAGAAAAACACCATGGTGCTTCAAAAACACCACACAAAACTCATCATGGGATCCAAACACACCCAAAGTTTTAATGTCTAATGTGGATGCAATTGCAAATGTAATACTCCTACTCATTATACAATGAAAGAAATTTTGAACTATGGATAGACTCGATAAAATGGGGATTAATATGGCAAATCTATGTATCCTGAGACTAGACTCATGTTCTTGAATGGTTTTGTTACTGCTTAAAGGAAAAATCCTTTAGACTTTGGTTCAGCAAGAAGAGCAACTCTTGCTGCTATATACGGTTTACTTCCTTTGGCTTGAATGAAACCGAAGGCTTCATTGTGGTGATCGGAAAGAGTGTGTAGTTATAGTGAGGCTGATTAACACTAGTACAAACCTGCCTTGCCCAAACGGTTCCCGTAACCGTTTGGGCTAACGCGAAAATTCCAAACGGTTTAAATCGTTTGGGATATGATTAATCCAAACGGTTTAAACCGTTTGGGTCAAAAAAAATAGAAAAAAAGAAAAAAAAAGGCCCAAACGGTTACTCCCAAACGGGTATAACCATTTGGCCGAAGTTATTAATAATTTCTTTTTAATAAAATCGCCAAACGTCCAAATTAAATCCCAAATTGATCCCCGCTGCCAAATCTCAAAACTCCTCCGATCTCTCGTCGTCGTCGTCAAGCACCGAAACCTCGTCCTCGTCTCTCCATCGTCATTGAGCACCGAGTCCTCGCCCTCGTCTCTCCTCGTCGTCGTCGAGCAACTAGTCCTCGTCCTCATCTCTCCTCGTTGTCGTCAAGCACCGAGTCCTCATCATCGTCCTCCTTATCATCATCCTCCTCGTCCTCATGCTCCTTGTCTTCGAACCCTAGTTTGACCATCTAACCCTAGTTTGACATGTAAGTACTCTCCTCTCTCTCCTCATAACCCTAACCCCTAATTTGCCCATCTAACCCTAGTTTTTCTCCTCCAACAGCAAATTCGCTCCTCAAGACACATCCACAACCGTTGATTCCAACCCCTTCTCCTCCAGCGAGGTAATTTGTAATTTTTTGTTAATTTCATGCTCAATTCTAGATTTTGTTGATTGTCTGGTGAGGTTTCTAATGCCTTTGATTTTCTGGAAAGAACATGGTTTTTTTGTATGAATTTGTGAATGGTTGTGAGTAGATGTGAGGTATATGTGGAGAAGTTAAGATTTTTATATCAAAATTATGATAACAGTTGCTTTTTCAGCTTATAATTTGAGCCCTATCAGGAACGCTAGGGGTTGACGTCGCCTTTGATGATCTTTTTTAGTAATTCTCTCTTTTTCTTATGGTTAATTTTATATATTTCCCATCCCTCTGATTTTAGTGGGAAAATTTTCTATGCACATTCCTCAGTTTGCTATTGTTGGTCAATGAGGTATCCAATGTGCCTGATTTTGTAGAAGGATGAGTTTTTTTTAAAAAAAACATTTTACTGAAGTTTGTAATTTTTAAAGAAGATGCAAGGTTTATGTGAAGGGTAATATTATACTACAGGCCAAAATGCATTCAGATTTTGTTTTCTTTTTCCTGTGTGGGTAACCTTGTATTACGGTATAACGATGCAAAACATTTCCACAAGCATTCAGCATGTGATATACTTTTGCTAATGTTGACTACACAAGTTTTATGTTTCTTCATGTTTTTCCTGCGCAGCGATGGATTTCTGATTATGGTTAACTTTATGATTTGTAGTTCATAAAAAGTTTGAGGTTTCATGTGTTGCCCAAGCATTATACGAAGTTGAAGCTTCTCTGAGATCTTGCAGATTATGGGGTCCAAGTTTTTAGTTAATAGTTCTTCTGACTTATTACTCAATATTATCAAAGTCTTGTACTGTTGCATTATAAAATGGAGGAGCTTGTCTTAGATGAGTTTTGATTTCTAACATCCTATGTACATGAGATTATTTCATGGGTATTGTACCCTGGTGCTCATACAAAAACTTGATATGTGGGTCTCTGGAACAAGTATTGTGTTCAAGGTATGATGACCAACAGATAAAAGACCAAGATAACTAAAAATGAATTGTACCTTGAAAATTGTACTATGATAGACTTTAAACGTAATTTTTTTCCTCTTGTACTGTTGCAATATAAAAACTTCTTTTCTAGGGGTTAACGACGATGGTCGGAGGACGTCCATCTCAAGCAAAATCTCGCAGACCTATAGTGCTCAATGAACTAGAGCGTGAGGCAAGAGAGCATAAGAGAAGCCTCAAAGCTGCTTGAGCTTCTCTATCCATCCCCAGCATTGGGGAGATTACTCCGGCTAGAGGTTGGTAGCTATTTGATTTTATTGGAAATTTTATTTCATTTGATCTACTTTCTCTTTCATCTATCTACTATTTGGATCTTTGAGGATTCTTGGTGTATTTTCCACCGTTGCAAGGTCTTGCTAAAACTGTGATCATTTTTTCTGTCTTTATGTCAAAATTGGAAACCTGATCATTAATGAATTTCATTTCCAAGGAATATATACTCTTTGTTGCACTGTAACTATTATAAACTGTTATGTAAATTTCTCCTTGTCTTAATATATCAACTAGCACAAGTTGAGATGAAACCTTATATTTTAACAAAAAAAGTTCTTGTAACTATCAAACAATAGGACTTTATTTCAACTATAATTGATTCAATCCTTCTTTTCCTTAAAAATGTGTGTCTCATAATATTATTCATGACATGCTTAATCCTTGCTGTGACAAATTCACATGAAACCCCTATGTTCTCTTTCTATTTTGAACTCATTATTTTAAATTCACATGAAAGCCTTCAACTGAATTCCCTTCCCTCATGAAACTGACTCTCTTAGTAATTCAGCTCCCAGTTTCATGGGAAAGGGAACCGCACTTCCTATCTTTTATCTTTCATGCCTTTTTAGCCAAACGTTAGTGTAACCCGTTTAAACTAGCTTAGCTTTCGTTAGGATAGATTTTTTATATAAAGCGAATGCAAAAAGAGTGCAAAAAATTGAAATTCCCTCAAACAATAAAAGAAAGAAAAGAAAGAAAAGAAAGAAAGAAGGGAGTGTAGGAAAACCTTGAAGTGGTAAAGATTTGGTGATGTGGCAGTAGCAATATATTTGCTTGATGTCTTTGAAACACTTCTTTTGCCTTGGCGACCCCCGTTAATAAATGCAACGAGGGTTGGCGAGGCTTTATATGCACAAGTAATCTTTGGGGAACACAAAAGGTTCTTGTAAGAGATCATAGAGGACTGATTGATTATGGTTATGAAGTGGAAAGAGGGATACTTGGATATGATTCTAGTCCCCCTGGGCATCACTTTGTGCTCTATGTACCATGTTTGGCTTTGGAGAATGATCAAGTCTCGACCTCACACACATATACACACTTACATGTACATACGTATACATATACATGCACACTCATACACATATACTCACACACATATACACACATTACATACATATACATATACATGCACATTCATACATCGCTATTATGTTACAGGTGAACTCTCAGAGTACTCGTCCTATTCCATCTCCTTAGCCTTCCACCAATCCTCCTTTCACTCATCATGCTCCGGTTTCTCAGCCTCGAACTAATCCATCGACTTCTGCTCGTCCTGAAACTACTACTCACCCTTCTTCTTCTAGTGCTCAGGGTTCAACTTCGGGTTCAGCTCGAGTCGAGGCTTATCACAGGAGGATATTGCTAGGATTTTTGCAGATTTGAGATGTTCAGGCCTATCCCAGGAGGACATTCTCCGGGGAATTTCTACAGTTCCGTGACCAAATTAGACCAGTCTTTTTTTATTTTGAATATTATAGACATTTTGGATATTAGACGCATAGATATATTATAAGTGGTTTGTTTTAGTTTGTCGTTTATTTGAGACTAGTGGAGATTTTCCACTTAATGTGTTTTAATTTGGCTAATTGTTGGGTTGAATGTGTTTGATGATATATATGATTGTTTTTTATTTCATTGTGAGATTTTAAACAATGTGCGTGCGATGTATATTTTGAATTGTAAATAGGGAGCCATGCAAAGCATGGCAATTTTTTTTTTAAATATTGGTAAATCTACCCAAATGGTTTAAACCGTTTGGGCACAAATCTGCCCAAACGGTTCAAACCGTTTGGGCAAAACTTAATGCTCCAAACGGTTGGAACCGTTTGGGCAATGTCCCAAACGGTTCCAACCGTTTGGGCCACCGTTTGGCCAAACTCAGCCCCAACGGGGTTTGGCCAAATGGTTCTTTTTTTGGCCCAAACGGTCGTAACCGTTTGGGACATAGGTTGCCCAAACGGTTTCAACCATTTGGGCAAGGCAGATTTGTACTAGTGTAAGGTTTTGCTGTACTTATAAGTATGCACAACTCTCTGATTTCATCTAAATTCACTTGTTGGATAGAGTCATTATAAGAACTACACGTTATCCCTCACTACTTAATTGTAGTTGTAGATGGTCAAAATGTATTTTCACTTACGCCGATGATCAGCATGGATCCAAGAAGTGAACGTCCATGGGCTAAACACTTCGAATGGGCCCATAGTCAAGCCCACAACAAGATGTAGCTACGGTCACCTGATGACTGAAGCCAACCTCGCCAAACAACCCACGTTGACTCGACTCGACCAAGTCAGACACGAGTTGACCCCCACAATACACCTCCAGGCCAGAATCGAAGCGTCATTAATTATTGGCCAGAGAGTCAATCCGTGTCAAATTTGAACTAATAGGCGAAGCTCGCCAACGAATGAACTCCGCCTACGTCAGCTCAAGTGGACCAAGTCATCCACTTTCGAAAAAGGCACACCCACGTTCTAAGCGACCCTCGCACACTCATGATGACAGCCGGCGCGTCTTGTGAACCGCCAAGTCCACGAAGTTCACCTAATAGCCGTTTCAGAGCTATTTTCAGGGGAATAACCACACCCCTACTATCTCCTACTTTTATGGTCACTTAATCCACAATTAAGGGGGCCATTAATTCTCTCTTTTAGCCTATAAAAGGAGAGGAGATCATCCATTCTAAAAAGCCAACACACGCATCGCACTTGCGATTTTATTGAGAAGTATTGCTAAGAGAAGACTGAGTTAGCTTCCAAGCAATTCAACCCTCATCAACAGCAAAAGACCCATTGTCTTAATCGGTGCGTCAACGGAGTACAAGATCGACGCTCCACCGGCACATAGAAAAGAATCCCAGGAAATATAAATTTTTCTTAGTTTCATTGTAATCTTTCAATTGTATGTCACTGTCAATTGCAATACAAAAGAACAGAAGCAGAGGTGTTGTGGGACTATCTATTATCACAGGGATGTTGAGGAGTATGTTTATACACATTACTGCTTATTAGTAATAGAATTTCAAAATATAAAAAATTAAAAAAATAAAAAGAAAAGAAAATTTCTATTAAAACAATAGAATTCGAGCATGTTTTGTAACTGATCAAGTTGGTTTCACGATCATTGTATTAGGATAAAAGATACCATATAAAATCTTTCTATGAAATGGGATGATATAGGATCATGCATGCATTGCAATCTTAACCTAGGATGTCTTGAATAACACTTAATAACATAGTGAATCAATGCTTATGTCGGTGTGCACGCACTTTGTTAACTATAAAACCCAACTTGTGGGACTATCTCTTTCACAATTGCAATTGCACATCATTTTTAAACAAATATATAGTGATATCATCAAAGAGTGTGTTATGGATTCTAAGAAGTTTGTTGGATGCTTTCTTCTAGTGTTGGTAGTCATCATCGGTTGGTGTCTCTCTCTCTCTCTCTCTCTCTCTCTCTCTCTCTCTTTCTCTCTCTCTCAAGAACATAACATGCACAAAACTTTGTATTATATCTTAATATATAGAAAAATAGATTAATTCAGGATTTCACTAAGATGCTAAGCGGTTAGAGATTCTTTATTTTGCCAACTAACATAGTCGGATAGGTAAATTGTATAAGGATAGAGAAGTCATTTCTTGCCACAGTTAGTAATTTGATAGAAATATTAATGAAAGAATTAATATGATATGATTTATATGATTTGAGAGACTAAGTGGTTCTCAAAAGACTAAGAAACCAATATCGAAAATAATGATTTAAGAGACCTGAGAAGACCTATATTCTAACTAACATGTTTTAAGGATATGTACAATTACTCATATCATCTTAAGTAAAAGTTGAATTTAAAAGTTTATGCTTAGATTTCTATTTTCTCATCAATTAAACTACTGAAAATTTACATTTAGCATTACCTAGTCTTGACATTCATGTGCTGTTATATTATGAAATTTTGTTTATTTTTTTTAGGAGCAAATGTGCCGATTGTTGAAGCAGACTGTAGTGATAGCCGAACGTTCATAGGGTTTTGCTTCAAAAATAGCAAATGCAATGATGTTTGCATAGCTGACGGTAATGCCAGTGGCCATTGCCAGGCCAAGTTTTACGGCCTTCGCTGCGTCTGCTGCAATTAATATGATCCAGCGAAAAATCCAGAATAAGAGTTCTCTATTTGCATTGTTCTTGTTTTCAGTATGTGAAAATGAAGAGAATGGTGTAGGCAATAAAAATTGCCTTAATCCCTACACAGCAACTCGGAATGAGAAAAAGAGCTTAAGGGTCCATCTGAGTGAAGTCAGGTCCGCCTAAAGGTTAAGTTCACCTGAATGCTTGACTTTATAAAATAGACAAAAGTGCTGATATCTCTCGAACCGGAAGGAATTGGGCAAAATGACAAAAACAATTGGCTCCGTCTCGTCGAGATAGTCGATTTTCATACATAACTCGTCCAATTCCGACGTACGGTTTGGAAGTTACGACCCGCTCTTCGTAGCATGTTCTCGTGTAAGCATTAGAAAATGCTAAGAGACAAAAGAGGAGGTTCGCCTAATTGGCAAAGCTCAACTCTCAACCGAGGTTCGCCAAGCAGCGAAACTCTCCATTCAGTCGAGGTTCGCCAAGCGTGGCTTCGACATTCAACCGAGGTTCGCCAAGCGTGGCTTCGACATTCAACCGAGGTTCGCCTATAGCGGTGAACCTCGACATTCAACCGAGGTTCACCTATAGCGGTGAATCTCGACACTCAACCGAGGTTCGCACTTAAAGCGGAGTTCAATCTCAATACGAGGCTCGCACGAGAGACGAAGCTCAACAGTCATATGATGAGGTTCGCCTACAGCGATGGCTGGCGAAGTTAAGCCCACAGCGATGGTTTGGCGAGGTTCGCCCACAGCGATGGTTTGGCGAGGTTCGCCCACAGCGATGGTTTGGCGAGGTTCGCCCACAGCGATGGTTTGACGAGGCTCGCCCACAACGATGGTTTGACGAGGTTCGCCAAGCGTGGCTTCGACATTCAACCGAGGTTCGCCTACAGCAGTGAACCCCGACGCTCAACCGAGGTTCACCTATAGCAGTGAACCTCGACATTCAACCGAGGTTCTCCTACAGCAGTGAATCTCGACACTCAACCGAGATTCGCCTATAGCAGTGAATCTCGACACTCAACCGAGGTTCGCCTACGGCGATGAACCTCGACACTCAACCGAGGTTCACCTATAGCGGTGAACCTCGACATTCAACCGAGGTTCGCCTACAGCGGTGAACCTCGACACTCAACCGAGGTTCACCTATAGCGGTGAACCTCGACATTCAACCGAGGTTCGCCAAGCGTGGCTTCGACATTCAACCGAGGTTCGCCAAGCGTGGCTTCGACATTCAACCGAGGTTCGCCAAGCGTGGCTTCGACATTCAACCGAGGTTCGCCAAGCGTGGCTTCGACATTCAACCGAGGTTCACCTATAGCGGTGAACCTCGACATTCAACCGAGGTTCGCCAAGCGTGGCTTCGACATTCAACCGAGGTTCACCTATAGCGGTGAACCTCGACATTCAACCGAGGTTCACCTATAGCGGTGAACCTCGACATTCAACCGAGGTTCACCTATAGCGGTGAACCTCGACATTCAACCGAGGTTCGCCAAGCGTGGCTTCGACATTCAACCGAGGTTCACCTATAGCGGTGAACCTCGACACTCAACCGAGGTTCACCTATAGCGGTGAACCTCGACATTCAACCGAGGTTCGCCAAGCGTGGCTTCGACATTCAACCGAGGTTCACCTATAGCGGTGAACCTCGACATTCAACCGAGGTTCGCCAAGCGTGGCTTCGACATTCAACCGAGGTTCGCCAAGCGTGGCTTCGACATTCAACCGAGGTTCACCTATAGCGGTGAACCTCGACATTCAACCGAGGTTCACCTATAGCGGTGAATCTCGACATTCAACCGAGGTTCACCTATAGCGGTGAACCTCGACATTCAACCGAGGTTCACCTATAGCGGTGAACCTCGACATTCAACCGAGGTTCACCTATAGCGGTGAACCTCGACATTCAACCGAGGTTCACCTATAGCGGTGAATCTCGACATTCAACCGAGGTTCGCCAAGCGTGGCTTCGACATTCAACCGAGGTTCACCTATAGCGGTGAACCTCGACATTCAACCGAGGTTCACCTATAGCGGTGAACCTCGACATTCAACCGAGGTTCACCTATAGCGGTGAACCTCGACATTCAACCGAGGTTCACCTATAGCGGTGAATCTCGACATTCAACCGAGGTTCACCTATAGCGGTGAATCTCGACATTCAACCGAGGTTCACCTATAGCGGTGAATCTCGACACTCAACCGAGGTTCACCTATAGCGGTGAACCTCGACATTCAACCGAGGTTCACCTATAGCGGTGAACCTCGACATTCAACCGAGGTTCACCTATAGCGGTGAACCTCGACATTCAACCGAGGTTCACCTATAGCGGTGAACCTCGACATTCAACCGAGGTTCACCTATAGCGGTGAACCTCGACATTCAACCGAGGTTCACCTATAGCGGTGAACCTCGACATTCAACCGAGGTTCACCTATAGCGGTGAATCTCGACATTCAACCGAGGTTCACCTATAGCGGTGAACCTCGACATTCAACCGAGGTTCACCTATAGCGGTGAATCTCGACATTCAACCGAGGTTCACCTATAGCGGTGAACCTCGACATTCAACCGAGGTTCGCCAAGCGTGGCTTCGACATTCAACCGAGGTTCACCTATAGCGGTGAACCTCGACATTCAACCGAGGTTCACCTATAGCGGTGAATCTCGACATTCAACCGAGGTTCACCTATAGCGGTGAACCTCGACATTCAACCGAGGTTCACCTATAGCGGTGAACCTCGACATTCAACCGAGGTTCACCTATAGCGGTGAATCTCGACATTCAACCGAGGTTCACCTATAGCGGTGAATCTCGACATTCAACCGAGGTTCGCCAAGCGTGGCTTCGACATTCAACCGAGGTTCACCTATAGCGGTGAATCTCGACATTCAACCGAGGTTCACCTATAGCGGTGAACCTCGACATTCAACCGAGGTTCACCTATAGCGGTGAACCTCGACATTCAACCGAGGTTCACCTATAGCGGTGAACCTCGACATTCAACCGAGGTTCACCTATAGCGGTGAATCTCGACACTCAACCGAGGTTCACCTATAGCGGTGAACCTCGACATTCAACCGAGGTTCACCTATAGCGGTGAATCTCGACATTCAACCGAGGTTCGCCAAGCGTGGCTTCGACATTCAACCGAGGTTCACCTATAGCGGTGAATCTCGACATTCAACCGAGGTTCACCTATAGCGGTGAACCTCGACATTCAACCGAGGTTCACCTATAGCGGTGAATCTCGACATTCAACCGAGGTTCGCCAAGCGTGGCTTCGACATTCAACCGAGGTTCGCCAAGCGTGGCTTCGACATTCAACCGAGGTTCACCTATAGCGGTGAATCTCGACACTCAACCGAGGTTCACCTATAGCGGTGAATCTCGACACTCAACCGAGGTTCACCTATAGCGGTGAATCTCGACACTCAACCGAGGTTCACCTATAGCGGTGAATCTCGACACTCAACCGAGGTTCACCTATAGCGGTGAATCTCGACACTCAACCGAGGTTCACCTATAGCGGTGAATCTCGACACTCAACCGAGGTTCACCTATAGCGGTGAATCTCGACATTCAACCGAGGTTCACCTATAGCGGTGAACCTCGACATTCAACCGAGGTTCACCTATAGCGGTGAACCTCGACATTCAACCGAGGTTCGCCAAGCGTGGCTTCGACATTCAACCGAGGTTCACCTATAGCGGTGAACCTCGACATTCAACCGAGGTTCACCTATAGCGGTGAATCTCGACACTCAACCGAGGTTCACCTATAGCGGTGAATCTCGACATTCAATCATGCCTAAAAGCGTGGAAACCGTTACAATGAAGGGACGATATTGCTCGCTTGTCGCCGGTGGCACCATATCGCCGCTTCTAGCGAGGTAGCTCGCGACCGCCGCCAGCTAGCGAGGTATTTTACGAGGCGTACCGGAGCCGCTTAACCGCAAATTTTCTCGCACTTATGACACTTGTGTTTCAAGAGGGCACATTTCCCAAAGACTATAAATACCCTCCTCGTCCACTTGAAGTGCGGCCATCGAAGGGAAAAATCGAATCCAAGTTTCCTGAGTTCAAGAACACGATCCACGTGGAGATTCCTCGAAGTTTAAGCCTTGACTTATTCTTGAGAAGAGTAGATATCTTACCTTGCTAAGATATTTGCTGAAGTTCTTGTTTCCTTTGCGAAGCACTAACTAAACCGTCGATTCGACGATCGCCGCCGGTGGTCCACGGATTACGCCCCCAGACAGCAAAGTCCCACAAAACAGAGATCTACACTTGTAGCGTCTTTTGTTGAGTTTGTGAGAGAGTTATTTAATTTTCATTGTAACGAGAACCAAAAGTGTAATTTTCTCTAGTTTTACAAATGGAATCAACTTTCGACCCAAACGATGGCGACCACGATGGGAGCCAGCGGTCTCGAGCGAGATCGTTGTGTGACTATGCGGCCGATCGAGGCCGACCTCATGGTTGATGGGCTAGACTACTTCTTCGATCAAGCCAAATTCAAGAGTATCTCTCCTCTTCCACATCGAAGTCCTCCTCACCCCGTAAACATCGGAGGATGTCATCTCTTAAGAGGAGGTTCGTTCTTGTTAAGCTTCGATAGAAGCGATTTCCCTCTCAACAAGATCTCAAGATCCGGCGAAGAGAGCTTGCCAAAGAGCAGCGTCAAAAATGGCCCGTCCGGTTAGCCAAGGCTGCGGAGTCGGCGGATGGAGTTCACTATCAAAACTCCGTGATCAAAGGCATCAACAAAGCGCAATCTCTCAATCCGTCGGCCTCCTCCCAAGGAAGAATGGGTTCGTCAAAGGGCCGATTAACAAGAGAAGGAGCGGCTCAAAAGCGGCGTGCACGCTTTGCTCGAGCGCGTCTGTTGTTCACAAAGCGCAAGAGTCAAAAGCAACCCGACCAAAGCGGCTCAAAATGCCAAGCATGGATCCGAAGTCGACATCAAAATTGGCTCAAGAGTGCTGCCATGCGAGTTTTCAGGCCGAGACAATGTAAAGCGCCACCAGCGCCGAAGTATCGGTGGCTACCTGCCAGTGGCGGTGTAAGCTTGTCTCGCGCCCGGTGAACGATCACGAGGCTGCCTGCGCCCAGCGAAGCGATATAAAGCATCTCAGCGCCCGGTGAACGGCGGCTGCCTGCAAAAGCGAAGCGGTCCTCATGCATTGACAAAGATGGGTTTTCGCCCCTTTCTTCCACTTCTCGGATGAGGTATCAACCTTTAAGTCGGAAATCAGACAGGTGTTTAGTCATCTTGGTCCAACGAGGAAATAAAAGCAAGGTTCGATGAAGCGGCTTGGATTACCCGGTCGAGAAGAGTCACGAACAAGCTAAAATATCTCGAGGTCTCTAGAGTTCCAATTGCATCTCGTTTGAGCATCCCACAAAGGGTCCCGAGTCTGGCGAGAATAAGTTGAGGCAAGTGTTCGAAAAATCACGAGATGACCGGACCCTTGTGATTCATACGAAGCAACTTGGATGGCCAGCGGCGGAAGTTGTCTCTCAAATCAAATGGCGGCGTCCTCAAAGAAGGCGTGTCCTCCATGGGACAACGTTACGGGGTGGAAGTGCAATTTGTGATAAACCACACCAACCACACCATCGGTCGGGGTGGCAACACACTAAAGAGGACGATCGATGAAATAAATTGTTCTTGCTCGTGTGCACAACTAATCAAGACGTTGTTGTCGATGTGCCCGCTCCAAGTCAAACGCCAACCACAAAGAGCTTCAAGATTCGAGCCAAAGAACGAAAAAATCGCGGCCAAGACGACATCGAAGAAGAAGGAGATCATCCATCCAAATTGATGAGTTTCCGGCGACCATTAATATGGTGAACAAAGGAAAAGGACCGCTGACGGATGCATCCGATTTCACTCGCAGGAAAAGTCAGACCCGAAGTTTCTAGCGATGTCTCGCTACAATTGCGAGCTGCCCAACGATCGACTATAAAAGGATGCATGAGGGAGAGTCATCCGATGACGGTTCACATCATTCGGGCGATAGCTCCGGATGACAATGTCAAGTGTGGTTGTCATCCCAGAAGCTTTTACCATTACCCCGACGCCCGCTCACATGTTACAAGAAGCCTTAGCCAAGCAAAGAGAAGAGCTTGGTCGAAATGAGAACAGAGATGGAGCTAGCCATGCAACAGATGAGGGAGTTGCAAACCCAAACGGTTGCACAACCCGGGTCCACCAAACAATCCACCAACAAGGTGGAGTTACCCACCATAATGCCCTTAATGAAAGACGATTCGGAGATTGATGAACATATTTATGCCGATCAACCTCCAAAGAAAGCCGATTCGATGCTCAAGGTGGAAATGATCCAATTCTTCCTATTGGAAATAATCCAAAACAAGGAGGATGATGGCGAAGGATGAAAGAGCTTGAAGATAAAATCAATGCTTTGATGTCCACACAGGTCAAAGGACTGTATCCGGTCCAGATCCGAGAATGGGATTCAATCCCACCAACAAATTCAATTTGATCAACTTCACGCCATTTGACTCGGAGAGGGTCACCTTCACAACACCATACTTCAAATCACATTTGGGGTAATCTCGGAAACGAGCCTCGATGGTTCGTCATTCGCCGGTACTTTCTGAGTCCTTTCTGGTATCAAGACTCAACCGAGTATTAAAGGATGCATGAGGGAGAGTCATCGATGACGAAGTTCAGACATCAATTCGGCGATAGCTTCCGATGACACAATGTCAAGTGTTGGTTGTCATCCGAGAAGCTTTTACCATTACTCCGCGTCTGGCTCACATGTTACAAGAAGCCTTAAGCAAAGAACTTAAAGGCGAAATGAGAACGAGAGATGGAGCTAGCCATGCAGCAGATGAGGGAGTTGCAAACCCAGCGGTTGCACAACACAGGTCGATCCACTTCGAATCCGATCAACAAGGTGGAGTTACCCACCATAATGCCCTTAATGTTGAAGACAGCGATTGGAGATGAACACATATTTATGCGATCAACCTCCAAAGAAGCATCTGATGCTCAAGGTGGAAATGATCCAATTCTTCCTATTGGAAATAATCCAAAACAAGGGAGGATGATGGCGAAAGGATGAAAGAGCTTGAAGATAAAATCAATGCTTTGATGTCCACGAGGAAGTCAAAGGGCGGTATCCATGTCCGTATCCAGAGAATGGATTCAATCCCTTACCGCGAAATTCAATTTGATCAACTTCGCCATTTGACGGAGAGGGTCACCTTCACAACACGATATACTTCAAATCACATTTGGGGTAATCTCGGAAGCGAGCCTCGATGGTTGGTCATTAAATCGGTACTCTTCATGGTACTTGCCGATTGGTATCGAAGACTCAAGGCGGTATTAAGCTTTTGGGAGGACATGGAAAGTTCTTTTCTGGCAACTTTCCGATGGCGACACGAAGTCTCAATTGGAACTCTCCTAGACAAAAGCGAAAAGGTGGGGAGACAATCGACACCTTTAGCGATTCGCAATAAAGCTATGAATTCGAGGGATCAATTCTTGAAGAGTTCATCTGAAGACTTGCCACAACAATCTTTCTATAGAATTGCCGGAAGTCATGGGGTGCATCCACCAACTACGTGGAAAGACCTAAAAATCGAGGAGAACAAGCCGACGTTTCCTCGGAAGGAAGAAACTGAAAGAGGCAAAATGACGGTGACCCTCGGAAATTTTTCCTCCGTAATAGAGGAAAGGCGTCACGTATGGCGATAATCAAGCGTCGCAACCACGATCGCACCAAAAGCTTCTAAATCGAATTCCACAGGACATACTCTTTCAGGGCGAAGAAGTTCCAATCATCTTCAAACACCTCCTTGATAACAACAAAATCAAGTTGCCTCAATTACAAATCAGAGGAGGCTAACAAAACTTCCGGACCCTAAATATGTGCGTACCACGGAGGATCCTCCATCATACAAAGGATTGCTTAGCTCTCAAGGCCATCATCCAAGCCTTGGTTGAAGCGGCGTCTTAGCGCCGAAATAAAGCTGAATCAAACTTGACTTGACAGGTATCACGGTATAAACTCCTCCCTCACGGACTCCGACAGGTATCTGAGTATATTTGCTCCCTCACGGACTCGACAGGTATCACGGTATAAAGCTGCTCCTCACGTACTCCAAGCGGTATCACAGTATAAGCGCTCCTTTGCACTCAACCGGTATCACAGTATAAAGCTGCTCCCTTTCCTCCGATGAATATAAGAGGTTAGCGCTCTTCCTTCTTACTCATTCCGGCTGACCCGATTTGCGGGGTGGATAATCCATGAGCGAGAGGTCCACTTCCATTGAGCAATCAAACCTTCCTCTGATTAGGATTGTCTCAAAATTCCTATCCGGTCAAACCTTCCTCGGTTAGGACCACGGTCAAAATCCTCTCGATTCTTTCCATGAGCAGAGGTCCACTTCAGATTGAGCGATCAAACCTTCCGGCAGTTAGGATTGTCTCAAATATCTGCACGTCAAACCTTCTCTGATTAGGACCATGGTCAAAATCCTCTTGATTCCTTCAATGAGCGAGGTCCATTTCGAGGATTGGCGATCAAACCTTAAACAGATTAGGATTGTCTCAAAACTCTATCGATCAAACCTTCCTACGGTTAGGATCATTTTTAATTTTCACTCCCACTTGGTCAAACCTTCCTACTGATTAGGACCGGTCAAAATCCCTCGATTCCTTTTATGAATGAGGTCTACTCTATTAGCGGGTTCGTTTTAGCCCCAAGAGAAAACACAAATTGATCAACCTACGTATTCAATATCGTAGCATAGATGTCATTACCTAATGACACCTAAACTATGCCTTCATGCATAGGGATATTATCTCGTCCCTTATCGAGAGATAAGTGCGCATCTAACACTTTGCTTAGGGTAATCAATTCCGTGATGATAATTGACCGAGCCTACGTTATTCAATATCGTAGCATAAAGTCTAAGAGAATTCACTCTTTTAGCACAACGTAACATGTAGAACGGACTCGGATAATCTACATGCTAGCCCAACTCAAGCGGTAGTTGGTAAAGGCTCATCAAATCCGTTGATGGTGAGGGTTTGCCAAAATCCTATATCTATCATACAAGCAATAACTTGAGGCGGCGGGTTCACTCTTCTGCGGGGTCAAGCACTTTATCCTCAGTGATTTTAATGCACTTTGTAACTCATTGCTAATGCAAATGTGCCATTACATCACCTCGAAGCTCAAGCATGCTCAGGCAGGTCGTGGCGGTCCTTTTGGCGAGACGCTGAGATTGCCCTTCGCTTTCTTCAAGTGGGACAATTCCGATATTACATATAGAAGCTTTCTGGAAATCGATATTGAGAAAACCGAGCGCTTTTTCTCGAATGATTCTCAAGGCATTTCAATTATAACCCAAGTGGTGACTTTCAAGATGAAGATGATTAGTCCAAAATCGACCGACATTTCAATCAATCCAAATACAAATGCAACAGCTATTGATCCCAAAGTATGGTCAGCGACGGCGTAGCGAGGTTCACCTATAGCAAGAACTCGACATTCAACCGAGGTTCTCCTACGCAGGCGAATCTCGACATCAACCGAGATTCGCCATAGCAGCGGAATTCGACATTCAACCGAGGTTCGCCACAAAGAAGGGAACTCGACACTCAACCGGGTTCGCCACAAAGAAGGGAACCCCGACGCCAACCGAGGTTCGCCGCCACAAAGAAGGGGAACCCTCGACAACCGGGTTCGCCACAAAGAAGCGAACTCGACATTCAAACGAAGCTCGCTCAAACACCGGAGTCTCGACGAGGTTCGCCATTCGCTGCTTACCGCAGCAGCAGCCGCTTTATCGTAGAAAGCAGTCCGCTAACCGTAGCAAATTAAGCATCAGAAATGACGACATCGCAGTAGCCCGCATCAGAGCAGCCTCGCTCACCAGAGCGGATGCGCATCGTGAAGCGAACACAAAGGCCACGGCCACAACAACCATGCAGTTTAGTGGTGGGCATCAGTTATGCCCACTAACCCACGCTCCCATCGATTATAGCACACCGCCAGTGCTTAATTGTTATATAGTCTTGAACGACTATTGCAGAGGGACTTGGGGCCGGCTAGTTGGAAAAGTCGAGCTTTTGGAACTTTTGGAGATCAACACTTGCGCATTTGCAGAAAGAGATCAAGCTCTTCATCGCAATCTCAAGATCATCTCAAAACTCGTTTGATCGTCAACGGAAGCAATCTCAACGTGAGCATTGAGTGAAGCATCCTATCGCTACCAAAAACCCACCTTAAAAGAGAAGTCAAATCAATCTTTCTTCCTTCAGAATCGAGAATTTGATTGTAACCCATTCATTCAATCAATAAACATTTTTTCGACCCTACAAATGGTAGGTTGTAATATGTGGTGAATAAAATGTTTATTATTATGTTTTAAGTTTCAATCTTAGTGCATCTATGCTGCTTGGAATCAAACTTAAGGGTGCGTATAAACTGCCTGCTTTCGTTAAGAAAGGTTTAATGAAACATCTATATATACAAAAGAAGAAAACATTGTACTCCCGTGAAGCAATGCATAAGAATATAACCTTGAAAAAAAAACATTATATGTGAAATTACAAGAACCTTATTAGCCGACCATCTCTGCCATACAAACAAAATCTACAATTTGTGCAGACAAAATTCAAAAGGAGGAGTGAGTTACATTTTGATGTATAGTTCTGCCGACCTCCTTTCTTTCGTTAAACCAACTTGGACACAAATAATTCAAGTGAAAATACAATCTGTTAAGAGATCATAAATAATCAAGAAATTACATAGACTACATCCTCTAAACGACTATATGATGGTCTTCTTCAAATCATACACAATTGGCATAAAATTGCATGAGAGTTGCTCCTTCGTGATTTTTGAGTTTTCCTTCCTTCAATTTCAATCTTGATTGTTATAGTTTTATAATGTTATTAATATTAACATTTATGAACTTTTTGAAGCTAGTATTTTTGCGCATGTGCACGCATGTGTGTGTAAGTATCCTTGGTACCGAGAACAAAATTGTCCTCAGTAGTGAGATGGCCACATCTTAACCACTCATCTAAGTTTAATAGTGAAGAAGATCTGAATCTGTATAAATCACATCATAATG
Source organism: Asparagus setaceus (assembly GCA_012295165.1). Taxonomy (NCBI): domain Eukaryota; kingdom Viridiplantae; phylum Streptophyta; class Magnoliopsida; order Asparagales; family Asparagaceae; genus Asparagus; species Asparagus setaceus. The sequence continues at coordinate 21,721,496 of CM022709.1, read as the reverse complement.
TTTGGATGTTACCATTCTAACACATATTTCTCAAGTTTTTTTAATTTAGTAAATAGCTAAAAATTGTCAAGAAATTAGCACGCTTTGCCCCCACCAGCAAACTCATCCCTTCAATTTGTCATGTCATTGACAAATCCCAATGTGGGAAAATCATACAATATTATCAAAATATGAAATCACAAAGGAAACAGCTCTAGTAAAGAATTTTATTTCGGTACTTCCATTGTCTATATTTTATTTGTATATATATATGCAAAATTATAGTCACTATTAGTTAGGTAAAAATATCTTGTACTTATACTTTCGCAGTTGGAGCCCAGAATTCCAACAACAACCAACAAAGAGAACCAAGGAAGAACTTTCAGCACAATTATTCGTTCAAGGACGAACATACAGTCGCCATCTTCCATGTCCTCAACAAAGAAAATCATCTGAAGCTCCCAGAAGCTAGATGTCCCGAAGAAATTGAAAAGACCGACGACCCTAATTATTATCTCTATCACAAGATGTTAGGACATCCTACGAAGAACTGCTACATTCTCAAGGATAAGATCCAGACATTCATCGAATCAGGAATCCTAAAGCTCAAACTCGAGCAAAAGAAGGTCACTGCCAACATGGTGACCCTCCAATTTGGCTCCATGCCAGAAATTCAAGCTCAAAACGGCATTGTCCCCATTCCTACTGCGAGAATGGAGGTGGTAAACTATGACCGCCAAAACCAGCAAAGCCAAGGCTTGATTCCTCTCACCACGGCGAGAGGAGAAATAATGTGGGTACATCCCGACCTTCTTCAAGATGAAGATTGGACTCTTCAGAAGTCCAAGTCCAAGCATAAGAAGAAGATTTGCAATGCCATCTCCGCAATCATCGAAGAAGAATCTATGCACGTCACTTCACTCACCGACTCAGAGGGAGAGAAAGTGGCCATGACAGGAACGAGATCCGACAAAGATTACCTAAGGGATTACAATCAGCAAGGAAGTCTAAACAACTCGAACCGGCCAAGCAAAAGGAAACTCGGTTCGATAAGGCCTTACAGCATCCTCCAAGTGACCCTAAGGCCCTGTTCAAATACGACATCATGACTCAGTTGGCCAACATTCTAGCTCGCATCACCTTATTTGAACTTTTGCGTTTGTCTAAGAATACGAGAGAAGCTTTGAAAGAAGCCCTGAATGACAGTGAGGCATTTCTCGCCCACATGACCGAATCTCCTCAAGATGAAGGACATGAGCAGTGCTATCAATGCCGATAGTAGAGCCGATAGTAGACGCCTTACATCACCTTCACTCTGGAGGACATGCTTTTCAAGCATCATCATCACAACCGACCTCTTTACTAAACTGGGTATATATGGTCGTCAAGGGTCGAAAGGATCCATATTGATCCAGGCTCCACCCTAAGCATAATTCCATGAAGACTCTTAAGCTTTCTGGGAATCCCCCTTCACAAGCTCTCAAAAACTTCTGTGACCATACTTGGATTCAACTCCAGCAGTAGCTGATCTCTTAGAAAGATCCGACTTAAGTGTCAGATCAAAAATCTGAAGACGGAAGTGACTTGCCATGTCATCGACGTCGAGACACCTTACAACCTTCTACTCAAACAACCTTGGATACATTTCAACAGGCTCGTCACTTAAACACTTCATCAGTGTTTCAAATATATTGATGAACAGGGGGTCAAACAGAGAGTCAAAGCTAAAAAGCATCCTTTCAAGGGGGTGGAGAATTACTTCACCGACTCTCTCTTGAATGATGAAAATCACACAATCGAGATTGTCCTTTCCAATTATGAGGATAGTGATAGGTAAATAAATATGAACCTAAAGTTGTAAGTATACAACCATCAAGTTATAGTATAAAAAGTTATCGATCCCACGAGGAAGGTGTTTGTAGGAGTTAATCAAAATCGGTTCTTATGTTATGTGTGCGACAATTAGGAGTGAAACATGATGAAAGTGGTTGTGGAGAGATTAGAGAGTGTTTGTGGTTGAGTGCAAATAAAAACAAAATTAGAATGAAAGTGAGTGAAGAGATAAAGAGTGTGGAAATGATAAAATGTAAATAAAAACAAAATGAGATTAAAAAGTGGGAAGATAAAGAGTGGATGTGAACATGTGCAATAAATCAAAACAAGATTGAGGGAGAGTGAGAAGTAAAGGAAAAGAAAATCAAGAAAAGAAAATCAAGAATAAAGATGAAAATAAAAAAGTAAAAGATGGAGGATTCAATTAAAGATATGAGAAATTTAGAATTGAATCCACTAGCTAATTCCACTTATAAATTCAAGAACTATTCTCTTTCTATCACATTTTACTTTAGATTTATTAAGTATAACCTATCCTACCACTTTTAAGGTAAGCATAACCTATCCTATTATCATCCAAGCAAAATTAATACTCATGAAAAGAATAATAAAAGATAGTAATTCTAGAATTCATTAGTATACTCTATCCAACCACTTTTAAGGCAAGCATAGGTTATCTAATTTTTCTTCTATCAATTAGTTCTCTAATTGATTATCCTAAACATGATCATTTAAGTACAAAAGAATAATCCATAAATTTTAAGGAGATTAATAGTAGTTGCATGCAATTCTAGAATTCCTACAAGAGTTTAGTTCCACATCTTTAGAAAATAAAACAAAGAAATACAAATCTAGATGAAAGAGAATAAAAGGAAAAGGAGAAGAAATAAAAATAATCTAAACTATTGGCAAGAAAATAAATCTATACTACAAAGTAAAAACATGATATGAAAGTAAATACATGAAAGTAAAGACATGAAAGTAAAGACATAAATGAAAATCTACTCTACAAAGCATTAAAATAAACAAGAAAAGAAAATAAGAAAAGAAAAACATAAACCCACATATTCATTTCTTCATCTTTATACTCTTTTCATCCTTAGACAAGGAGAAGAAAGGAAATTATGAAGGGATGAAAATATTTCTTTATTGATTGCAATAAAAGTTACAATTTGGAAGGTCTTCTAAATTAAGAGTAACCATCCTCTCCAAAAGGAATTTACAAAAATATTTCACACCTCAAACCCCTCACCCTCTATCCCTATTTATAGAGTTTTACAACCAATAGCAACCCTTGGATTAAACATGATCCCCAAGTTAATCAATTTTAGCCTTTATATCGTAACAGAAAACTAGGTATCGATACCCTATCAATACTTGTATTAAAAATCTGACTTGACAGATGGCTTCGCCTCGTCGAGATAGGCGATTTTCATATATTATATGTTAAATTTCTCCTTCCGATTGGGAGATATTGTCATTTCCTTGTAACTAAGCATCCTAATATGATTTTGACTTGATTTCATTCGTTTTCGATCATTGTTTCTTTGACTTGTGTAGATTGCTTAGCTTGATCTCGGGCTTCAATAAAGGGTTAAAAATGAGGTAATTTGACTTCTTTTGAGCTTTTATTCATGAATCTTCATTAACTGCACATTAAGATAAAATATATTATTAGTGGTATATTTATTGATATATATTAGATAATGAGGGTGTAAAATTGTAATAAAAATATATTTATCAAATACCCCCACACCTAAACTTTTTCTAGTCCTTTACCAAAGAAGGAAATTCGAAGAGAAAGAAAAAAATCCTAACTCACTTTCACAGAATCGCTATTGTATTTAGCACATACAACAAACCTTTAAACCCCTAGGTTACCCTAGTGGACGAAGTTGTAGTCTCTGAGGATTTGTAGTGAATATACCCACAAAATTCGGTCAACTTTGCCAATTTAAAGAAGTCAAAGTATAATTAATTTACTTGATATATTTAAATATTCTAATTGAAGCAGGTTATTACTCAAGAAAATATTTTTATATATGACTCTAAGGTAAGTTTCTTTAGAAAATCTTTTCATTATAGTTATATAAAACTAAGTCTAACTTAGAGATTTAATTTAAAAGTTTTGAAAAGAACATGCTAACTCTTTATTTTAAATAATTTTAAGTTTCTTAATCAATTTATTTTTCAAGAACTAACATATACCGCCATCTTCCATGTCCTCAACAAAGAAAATCATCCTAAGCTCCCAGCTAGATGTCCCAAGAAATTGAAAAGACCGACGACCCTAATTATTATCTCTATCACAAGATGTTAGGACATCCTACTAAGAATCTGCTACATTCTCAAGGATAAGATCCCACATTCATCGAATCAGAATCCTAAAGCTCAAACTCAAAGAAGGTCATCGCCAACATGGTGACCTCCAATTTGGCTCCATGCCGAAATTCAAGCTCAAACGGCATTGTCCCCATTCCTATCGCGAGAATGGAGGTGGTAAACTATGACCGCTAAAACCAAAGAAAGCCAAGGCTTGATTCCTCTCACCACGGCGAGAGGAGAAATAATGGGTACATCCCACCTTCTTCAAGATGAAGATTGACTCTTCAGTCCAAGTCCAAGCATAAGAAGAAGATTTGCAATGCCATCTCCGCAATCATCGAAGAAGAATCTATGCACGCCACTTCACTCACCGCTCGAGGGAGAGAAAGTGGCCATGACAGAACGAGATCCGACAAAGATTACCTAAGGGATTACAATCAGAAGGAAGTCTAAACAACTCGAACCGCCAAGCAAAAGGAAACTCGGTTCGATAAGGCCTTACATCCTCCAAGTGACCCTAAGGCCCCTGCTCAAATACGACATCATGACTCACATTAACATTCTAGCTCGATCACCTTATTTGAACCTTTATGCTTGTCTAAGAATACGAGAAGCTTTGAAAGAAGCCTGAATGACAAGAGGCATTTCACATGACCAATCTCCTCAAGATGAAGGACATGAGCGTAAGCTATCAATGCCGATAGTAGAGCCGATAGTAGACGTTTACATCACCTTCACTCTGGAGGACATGCTTTTCAAGCATCATCATCACAACCGACCTCTTTACTAAACTGGGTATATATGGTCGTCAAGGGTCGAAAGGATCCATATTGATCCAGGCTCCACCCTAAGCATAATTCCATGAAGACTCTTAAGCTTTCTGGGAATCCCCCTTCACAAGCTCTCAAAAACTTCTGTGACCATACTTGGATTCAACTCCAGCAGTAGCTGATCTCTTAGAAAGATCCGACTTAAGTGTCAGATCAAAAATCTGAAGACGGAAGTGACTTGCCATGTCATCGACGTCGAGACACCTTACAACCTTCTACTCAAACAACCTTGGATACATTTCAACAACTGCCACTTAAACACTTCATCAGTGTTTCAAATATATTGATGAACAGGGGTCAACAGAGAGTCAAAGCTAAAAGCATCCTTTCAAGGGGGAGAATTACTTCACCGACTCTCTTGAATGATGAAAATCACACAATCGTGTCCTTTCCAATTATGAGGATAGTGATAGGTAAATAAATATGAACCTAAAGTTGTAAGTATACAACCATCAAGTTATAGTATAAAAGTTATCGATCCCACGAGGAAGGTGTTTGTAGGAGTTAATCAAAATCGGTTCTTATGTTATGTGTGCACAATTAGGAGTGAAACATGATGAAAGTGGTTGTGGAGAGATTAGAGAGTGTTTGTGGTTGAGTGCAAATAAAACAAAATTAGAATGAAAGTGAGTGAAGAGATAAAGAGTGTGGAAATGATAAAATGTAAATAAAAACAAAATGAGATTAAAAAGTGGGAAGATAAAGAGTGGATGTGAACATGTGCAATAAATCAAAACAAGATTGAGGGAGAGGAGAAGTAAAGGAAAAGAAAATCAAGAAAAGAAAATCAAGAATAAAGATGAAAATAAAAAAGTAAAAGATGGAGGATTCAATTAAAGATATGAGAAATTTAGAATTGAATCCACTAGCTAATCCCTTATAAATTCAAGAACTATTCTCTTTCTATCACATTTTACTTTAGATTTATTAAGTATAACCTATCCTACCACTTTTAAGGTAAGCATAACCTATCCTATTATCATCCAAGCAAAATTAATACTCATGAAAAGAATAATAAAAGATAGTAATTCTAGAATTCATTAGTATACTCTATCCAACCACTTTTAAGGCAAGCATAGGTTATCTAATTTTTCTTCTATCAATTAGTTCTCTAATTGATTATCCTAAACATGATCATTTAAGTACAAAAGAATAATCCATAAATTTTAAGGAGATTAATAGTAGTTGCATGCAATTCTAGAATTCCTACAAGAGTTTAGTTCCACATCTTTAGAAAATAAAACAAAGAAATACAAATCTAGATGAAAGAGAATAAAAGGAAAAGGAGAAGAAAAATAATCTAAACTATTGGCAAGAAAATAAATCTATACTACAAAGTAAAAACATGATATGAAAGTAAATACATGAAAGTAAAGACATGAAAGTAAAGACATAAATGAAAATCTACTCTACAAAGCATTAAAATAAACAAGAAAAGAAAATAAGAAAAGAAAAACATAAACGACATATTCATTTCTTCATCTTTATACTCTTTTCATCCTTAGACAAGGAGAAGAAAGGAAATTATGAAGGGATGAAAATATTTCTTTATTGATTGCAATAAAAGTTACAATTTGGAAGGTCTTCTAAATTAAGAGTAACCATCCTCTCCAAAAGGAATTTACAAAAATATTTCACACCTCAAACCCCTCACCCTCTATCCCTATTTATAGAGTTTTACAACCAATAGCAACCCTTGGATTAAACATGATCCCCAAGTTAATCAATTTTAGCCTTTATATCGTAACAGAAAACTAGGTATCGATACCCCTATCAATACTTGTATTAAAAATCTGACTTGACAGATGGCTTCGTCTCGTCGAGATAGGCGATTTTCATATATTATATGTTAAATTTCTCCTTCCGGATTGGGAGATATTGTCATTTCCTTGTAACTAAGCATCCGAATATGATTTTGACTTGATTTCATTTCGTTTTCGATCATTGTTTCTTTGACTTGTGTAGATTGCTTAGCTTGATCTCGGGCTTCAATAAAGGGTTAAAAAATGAGGTAATTTGACTTCTTTTTGAGCTTTTATTCATGAATCTTCATTAACCTGCACATTAAGATAAAATATATTATTAGTGGTATATTTATTGATATATATTAGATAATGAGGGTGTAAAATTGTAATAAAAATATATTTATCAAATACCCCACACCTAAACTTTTTCTAGTCCTTTACCAAAGAAGGAAATTCGAAGAGAAAGAAAAAAATCCTAACTCACTTTCACAGAATCGCTATTGTATTTAGCACATACAACAAACCTTTAAACCCCTAGGTTACCCTAGTGGACGAGTTGTAGTCTCGTGAGGATTTGTAGTGAATATACCCACAAAATTCGGTCAACTTTGCCAATTTAAAGAAGTCAAAGTATAATTAATTTACTTGATATATTTAAATATTCTAATTGAAGCAGGTTATTACTCAAGAAAATATTTTTATATATGACTCTAAGGTAAGTTTCTTTAGAAAATCTTTTCATTATAGTTATATAAAACTAAGTCTAACTTAGAGATTTAATTTAAAAGTTTTGAAAAGAACATGCTAACTCTTTATTTTAAATAATTTTAAGTTTCTTAATCAATTTATTTTTCAAGAACATATATACAAATATAACCATATATATAAAAACATTGTTAGTAAATTTTTAATAACTCTTTATTCCTTGGTGATTTTGTTCTTCTCGATTGGGCTTTCTAAGTTACCATTTAACGACTTTTGGGCCAACGAATCTCAACCCAATTGGGCTTAGGTCATTAAGCATGAAATTACTCCTTGGGCTTAATTACTTGGATTTTAAGAGAATTTTTAAATTGGTGCCTATTTTCAGACTTTTTTTGTAAAGTTAGTTTTTTATTATTTAAAATATATATATGTGTATATGTATATATATTCTGAAAAATATTTAGATTAAGACAACTCAAAAATTTTTTAACTCTAAGTTAAGCATGCAAAACTTCATTACTTTAATTAAAACTCTAAGTTAAGACTTAAGTAAAATATACTATTTTGAAAATCATTTCTTAAGAAATTTATTTAGAGTTATCATAAATGGTGATCTTGAATATAAAACTAACTAATGATTAGAAAATTTAAAATTTATCAAATAGATCAATTATATTAATCAACTCTATTAAGTTGGCAAGTGACAATATTTTTATAAAAAGAAAAAAATAACATAAAAAGAAAAGAAAATGGTAAGAAAAAGAGGAAAATGACTTAGATAAAGAAAAATGACTAATCCCACCCCCACACCTAAATTTTGCATTGTCCTCAATGCTAACTCTATAATACACAAAGTCGAGCAGATAAGAATTAAAGTACTTATATTTATCTCATTAACCTAGAACAATGATAGAAAAAATCTGCAATTAGCTTTGGTATGAGGAGGATTAAGTCAAAATTTCTTCTTCTTTTTTTTTCTTTTGATTCTTTTTTCAAAAGAACAAGAGACTCTCAAATAAGAGAAGAATAAATTATTTTTATTATTATGAGACAAAAATAAAGATGTAGAATGAAGGATTAAACATTAAAAGCTCATATTCTACATCAAATCCTACCTTATTCTGAAATTTTTCCTCGGATTTTAAAGAAATTCAAAATGATATAATCAACTTCGACCCAAACACCCACGTTACTTCGACTTCGACCAAGTCGGACACGAGTTGACCCCACAATACACCTCGGACCGATTCGAAGGCGCCATTAGTTCGCCGAGAGTCTAATTCTGTCAAATTTGAACTCATAGCGAAGTCGCCAACTAATGAACTCCGCCTCGTTAGCTCAAGTGGACCAAGTCATCCACTTCGAAAAGGCACTACCACGCTCAGTTTTCACCGCGACACACTCAAATGGTTCGCAAGATTCTTCAAATCCCAAGTCTACGAAGTTCACCTAATAGCCGTTTCAGAGCTATTTTCAGGGGAATAACCGCACCCCTACTATCTCCTACTTTTATGGTCACTTAATCCACAATTAAGGGGGCCATTATTTCTTTCTTTTAGCCTATAAAAGGAGAGGAGATCATCCATTCAAAAAAGCCAACACACGCATCGCACTTGCGATTTCATTGAGAAGTTTTGCTAAGAGAAGACTGAGTTAGCTTCCAAGCAATTCAACCCTCATCAACAGCAAAAGACCCATTGTCTTAATCGGTGCGTCAATGGAGTACAAGATCGACGCTCCACCGGCACACAGAAAAGAACCCCAGGAAATATACATTTTTTCTTAGTTTTATTGTAATCTTTCAATTGTAATCTGTGTCAATTGCAATACAAAAAGAACCGAAACAGTAGTGTTGTGGGGACTATCTATTAACCTGGGGATGTTCAGGAGTATGTTTATACACATTACTGCTTATTAGTAATAGAATTTCAAAATATAAAAAATAAAAAAAATAAAAAGAAAAGAAAATTTCTATTAAAACAATAGAATTCCGAGCATGTTTTGTAACTGATCAAGTTGGTTTACAATCATTGTATTAGGATAAAAGATACCATATAAAATCTTTCTATAAAATGGGATGATATAGGATCATGCATGCATTGCAATCTTAACCTAGGATGTACTGAATAACACTTAATAACATAGTGAATCAATGCTTATGTCAGTGTGCACGCACTTTGTTAACTATAAAAACCCAACTTGTGGGACTATCTCTTTCACAATTGCAATTGCACATCATTTTTCAGCAAATATATAGTGATATCATCAAAGAGTGTGTTATGAATTCTAAGAAGTTTGTTGGATGCTTTCTTCTAGTGTTGGTAGTCATCATCGGTTCAGGTAATCTCTCTCTCTCTCTTTCTCTCTCTCTCTCTCAAGAACATAACATGCACAAAACTTTGTATTATATCTTAATATATAGAAAAATAGATTAATTCAGGATTTCACTAAGATGCTAAGTGGTTAGAGATTCTTTATTGTGCCAACTAACATAGTCGGATAGGTAAATTGTATAAGGATAGAGAAGTCATTCTTGTACAGTTAGTAATTTGATAGAAATATTAATGAAAGAATTAATATGATATGATTTATATGATTTGAGAGACTAAGTGGTTCTCAAAAGACTAAGAAACCAATATCGAAAATAATGATTTAAGAGACCGCAGAAGACCTATATTCTAACTAACATGTTTTAAGGATATGTCACGAATTACTCATATCATCTTAAGTAAAAGTTGAATTTAAAAGTTTATGCTTAGATTTCTATTTTCTCATCAATTAAACTACTGAAAATTTACATTTAGCATTACCTAGTCTTGACATTCATGTGCTGTTATATTATGAAATTTTGTTTATTTTTTAGGAGCAAATGTCTTGGGTGTTGAAGCGGTATGTAGTGATAGCCGAACGTTCATAGGGTTTTGCTTCAAAAATAGCAAATGCAATGATGTTTGCATAGCTGACGGTAATGCCAGTGGCCATTGCCAGGCCAAGTTTTATGGCCTTCACTGCGTCTGCTGCAATTAATATGATCAATGAAAAATCGAATAAGAGTTCTCTATTTGCATTGTTCTTGTTTTCAGTATGTGAAAATGAAGAGAATGGTAGGTTGTAATATTTGGTGAATAAAATGTTTATTATTATGTTTTAAGTTTCAATCTTAGTGCATCTATCTTTGCTTGGAATCAAACTTAAGAGTGCGTGAAACCGCCGCCAATAAAGGTTTAATGAAACATCTATATATACAAAAGAAAACATTGTACTCCGTGAAGCAATGCATAAGAATATAACCTTGAAAAAAAACATTATATGTGAAATTACAAGAACCTTATTAGCCGACCATCTACGCCATACAAACAAAATCTACAATTTGTGAGACAAAATTCAAAGGAGGAGTGAGTTACATTTTGATGTATAGTTCTGACCTCCTTTCTTTAGTTAAACCAACTTGGACACAAATAATTAAAGTGAAAATACAATCTGTTAAGAGATCATAAATAATCAAGAAATTACATAGACTACATCCTCTAGCGACTATAGGATGGTCTTCTTCAAATCATACACAATTGGCATAAAATTGCATGAGAGTTGCTCCTTCGTGATTTTTGAGTTTTCCTTCCTTCAATTTCAATCTTGATTGTTATAGTTTTATAATGTTATTAATATTAACATTTATGAACTTTTTGAAGCTAGTATTTTTGCGCATGTGCACGCATGTGTGTGTAAGTATCCTTGGTACCGAGAACAAAATTGTCCTCTGTAGTGAGATGGCCACATCTTAACCACTCATCTAAGTTTAATAGTGAAGAAGATCTGAATCCGTATAAATCACATCATAATGTTTGGATGTTATCATTCTAACACATATTTCTCAAGTTTTTTTAATTTAGTAAATAGCTAAAAATTGTTAAGAAATTAGCACGCTTTGCCCCCACCAGCAAACTCATCCCTTCAAGTTGTCATGTCATTGACAAATCCCAATGTGGGAAAATCATACAATATTATCAAAATATGAAATCACAAAGGAAACTTGACTCTAGTAAAGAATTTTATTTGGTACTTCCATTGTCTATATTTTATTTGTATATATATATATATATATGCAAACTTATAGTCACTATTAGTTAGGTAAAAATATCTTGTACTTATACTTTCGCAGTTGGAGTCCAGAATTCCAACAACAACCAACAAAGAGAACCAGGGAAGAACTTTCAGCACAATTATTCGTTCAAGGACGAACATACAGTCGCCATCTTCCATGTCCTCAACAAAGAAAATCGTCTGAAGCTCCCAGAAGCTCGATGTCCCGAAGAAATTGAAAAGACCGACGACCCTAATTATTATCTCTATCACAAGATGTTAGGACATCCTACGAAGAACTGCTACATTCTCAAGGATAAGATCCAGACATTCATCGAATCAGGGATCCTAAAGCTCAAACTCGAGCAAAAGAAGGTCACTGCTAACATGGTGACCCTCCAATTTGGCTCCATGCCAGAAATTCAAGCTCAAAACGGCGTTGTCCCCATTCCTACTGCGAGAATGGAGGTGGTAAACTATGACCGCCAAAACCAGCAAAGCCAAGGCTTGATTCCTCTCACCACGGCGAGAGGAGAAATAATGTGGGTACATCCCGACCTTATTCAAGATGAAGATTGGACTCTTCAGAAGTCCAAGTCCAAGCATAAGAAGAAGATTTGCAATGCCATCTCCGCAATCATCGAAGAAGAATCTATGCATGTCACTTCACTCACCGACTCAGAGGGAGAGAAAGTGACCATGACAGTTTCGAGATCTGACAAAGATTACCTAAGGGATTACAATCAGCAAGGAAGTCTAAACAACTCGAACCGGCCAAGCAAAAGGAAACTCGGTTCGATAAGGCCTTACAGCATCCTCCAAGTGACCCTAAGGCCCTGTTCAAATACGACATCATGACTCAGTTGGCCAACATTCTAGCTCCTATCACCTTATTTGAACTTTTGCATTTGTCTAAGAATACGAGAGAAGCTTTGAAAGAAGCCCTAAATGACAGTGAGGCATTTCTCGCCCACATGACCGAACCTCCTCAAGATGAAGGACATGAGCAGTGCTATCAATGCCGATAGTAGACGCCTTACATCACCTTCACTCTGGAGGACATGCTTGTCAAGCATCATCATCACAACCGACCTCTTTACTAAACTGGGCATATATGGTCGTCAAGGGTCGAAAGGATCCACATCGATCCAGGCTCCACCCTAAGCATAATTCCATGAAGACTCTTAAGCTTTCTGGGAATCCCCTTTCACAAGCTCTCAAAAACTTCTGTGACCATACTTGGATTCAACTCCAGCAGTAGCTGATCTCTTGGAAAGATCCGACTTAAGTGTCAGATCAAAAATCTGAAGACGGAAGTGACTTGCCATGTCATCGACGTCGAGACACCTTACAACCTTCTACTCAAATGACCTTGGATACATTTCAACAGGCTCGTCACTTCAACACTTCATAGTGTTTCAAATATATTGATGAACAGGGGGTCAAACAAAGAGTCAAAGCTAAAAAGCATCCTTTCAAGGGGGTGGAGAATTACTTCACCGACTCTCTCTTGAATGATGAAAATCACACAATCGAGATTGTCCTTTCCAATTATGAGGATAGTGATAGGTAAATAAATATGAACCTAAAGTGACAAGTATACAACCATCAAGTTATAGTATAAAAAGTTATCGATCCCACGAGGAAGGTGTTTTTAGGAGTTAATCAAAATCGGTTCTTATGTCATGTGTGCGACAATTAGGAGTGAAACATGATGAAAGTGGTTGTGGAGAGATTAGAGAGTGTTTGTGGTTGAGTGCAAATAAAAACAAAATTAGAATGAAAGTGAGTGAAGAGATAAAGAGTGTGGAAGTGATAAAATGTAAATAAAAACAAAATGAGATTAAAAGTGGGAAGATAAAGAGTGGATGTGAACATGTGCAATAAATCAAAACACGATTGAGGGAGAGTGAGAACTAAAGGAAAATAAAATCAAGAAAAGAAAATCAAGAATAAAGATGAAAATAAAAAAGTAAAAGATGGAGGATTCAATTAAAGATATGAGAAATTTAGAATTGAATCCACTAGCTAATTCCACTTATAAATTCATGAACTATTCTCTTTCTATCACATTTTACTTTAGATTTATTAAGTATAACCTATCCTACCACTTTTAAGGCAAGCATAACCTATCCTATTATCATCCAAGCAAAATTAATACTCATGAAAAGAATAACAAAAGATAGTAATTCTAGAATTCATTAGTATACTCTATCCAACCACTTTTAAGGCAAGCATAGGTTATCTAATTTTCTTCTATCAATTAGTTCTCTAGTTGATTATCCTAAACATGATCATTTAAGTACAAAAGAATAATCCATAAATTTTAAGGAGATTAATAGTAGTTGCATGCAATTCTAGAATTCCTACAAGAGTTTAGTTCCACATCTTTAGAAAATAAAAACAAAGAAATAAAAATCTAGATGAAAGAGAATAAAAGGAAAAGGAGAAGAAATAAAAATAATCTAAACTATTGGCAAGAAAATAAATCTATACTACAAAGTAAAAACATGATATGAAAGTAAATACATGAAAGTAAAGACATGAAAGTAAAGACATAAATGAAAATCTACTCTACAAAGCATTAAAATAAACAAGAAAACAAAATAAGAAAAGAAAAACATAAACCCACATATTCATTTCTTCATCTTTATACTCTTTTCATCCTTAGACAAGGAGAAGAAAGGAAATTATGAAGGGATGAAAATATTTCTTTTAATGATTGCAACAAAAGTTACAATTTGGAAGGTCTTCTAAATTAAGAGTAACCATCCTCTCCAAAGGAATTTACAAAATATTTCACACCTCAAACCCCTCACCCTCTATCCCTATTTATAGAGTTTTACAACCAACAGCAACCCTTGGATTAAACATGATCCCCAAGTTAATCAATTTTAGCCTTTATATCGTAACAGAAAACTAGGTATCGATACCCTATCAATACTTGTATAAAAATCTGACTTGACAGATGGCTTCGTCTCGTCGAGATAGGCGATTTTCATATATTATATGTTAAATTCCTCCTTCCGGATTGGGAGATATTGTCATTTCCTTGTAACTAAGCATCCGAATATGATTTTGAGTTGATTTCATTTCGTTTTCGATCCTTATTTCTTTGACTTGTGTAGATTGCTTAGCTTGATCTCAGGCTTCAATAAAGGGTTAAAAAATGAGGTAATTTGACTTCTTTTGAGCTTTTATTCATGAATCTTCATTAACACGCACATTAAGATAAAATATAATATTAGTGGTATATTTATTGATATATATTAGATAATGAGGGTGTAAAATTATAATAAAAATATATTTATCAAATACCCCCACACCTAAACTTTTTCTAGTCCTTTACCAAGAAGGAAATTCGAAAGAGAAAGAAAGAAAAATCTTAACTCACTTTCACAGGAATCGCTATTGTATTTAGCACATACAACAAGCCTTTAAACCCCTAGGTTACCCTAGTGGACGAGTTGTAGTCTCGTGAGGGTTTGCAGTGAATATACCCACAAAATTCGGTCAACTTTGCCAATTTAAAGTAGTCAAAGTATAATTAATTTACTTGATATATTTAAATATTCTAATTGAAGCGGTTATTACTCAAGAAAACATTTTTATATATGACTCTAAGGTAAGTTTCTTTAGAAAATATTTTCATTATAGTTATATAAAACTAAGTCTAACTTAGAGATTTAATTTAAAAGTTTTGAAAAGAACATGCTAACTCTTTATTTTAAATAATTTTTAAGTTTCTTAATCAATTTATTTTTCAAGAACATATATACAAATATAACCATATATATAAAAACATTGTTAGTAAATTTTTTTAATAACTCTTTATTCCTTGGTGATTTTGTTCTTCTCGATTGGGCTTTCTAAGTTACCATTTAACGACTTTTGGGCCATGAATCTCAACCCAATTGGGCTTAGGTCATTAAACATGAAATTACTCCTTGGGCTTAATTACTTGGATTTTAAGAGAATTTTTTAAATTGGTGCCTATTTTAGCACTCTTTTTTGTAAAGTTAGTTTTTTATTATTTAAAATATATATATGTGTATATGTATATATATTTTGAAAAATATTTAGATTAAGACAACTCGAAAATTTATTTTCAACTCTAAGTTAAGCATGCAAAAACTTCATTACTTTAATTAAAACTCTAAGTTAAGACTTAAGTAAAGTATACTATTTTGAAAATCATTTCTTAAGAAATTTATTTAGAGTTATCATAAATGGTGATCTTGAATATAAAACTAACTAATGATTAGAAAATTTAAAATTTATCAAATAGATCAATTATATTAATCAACTCTATTAAGTTGGCAAGTGACAATATTTTTATAAAAAGAAAAAATAACATAAAAAGAAAGAAAAGGAGGAAAATGACTTAGATAAAGAAAAATGACTAATCCCAACCCCACACCTAAATTTTGCATTGTCCTCAATGCTAACTCTATAATGCACAAAGTCGAAAGCATAATAATTAAAGTACTTATATTTATTGATTAGACCTAGAACAATGATAGAAAAAATCTGCAATTACCTTTGGTATGAGGAGGATGAAGTGAAAATTTCTTCTTCTCTTTTTTTTTCTTTTTGATTCTTTTTTCAAAAGAACAAGAGACTCTCAAATAAGAGAAGAATAAATTATTTTTATTATTATGAGACAAAAATAAAGATGTAGAATGAAGGATTAAACATTAAAAGCTCATATTCTACATCAAATTCTACCTTATTGCTGAAAATTCTTCCTCGAATTTTAAAGAAATTCAAAATGATATAATCAGCGATGTGCTTAAATTGAGAACATTCCTAGGTTTTCAATGATTTTCGCAATAATTGAAGGTAGGTTTCAATGGTGTTATGCATTTTTAACTTAGATTCCTTATTAACAAAAGTTTGTTCAACCAACTCTTCTTTAAAAATTTCCTCAAACGCAAGATTTATGTTTGAGGTTTGAAATTTTGATTGTTGTTTATTTTCCAAAAATGTAAGTTCATCATAAAAGAGTTCTTTAAAAGTTGGATCAAAGAAGCATGTATTTAACACAGTTTCAACGCTCTAAAAGATCTGATCTGATTTCTCTAAATCTGCAATTCCTCACCAAAGATTTCCTCAAAACTTAGGTTTGACTCATTTTCGTCTTCTTCTACCTCTTGAAGGTAATTTATTTCTAGATGTTGATTAGTTGGCCGGTTCCTGTATTAAAAATATTGATATCAGCAGTCATATTCCCAAAGGATAGCATCATTTAACCAGTCTTACAATTAATTAGAGCATTAGAAGTGGCTAAGAATGGTCTTCCTAGAATGACTGGTATCTGACCTTTGGGATTGGAAACAGGTTGTGTTTCCAAAACTATGAAATCTACTTGGTAAATGAAATCCCCAAACTTAATCAAAACATCAACTATCTCACCCATGGAGACTTTGACAGATCTATCAGCTAACTATAAGGTGCATCTTGTTGGTTTGGGTTCTCCTACACCTAGTTGCTGATAGACTGAATAGGGAAGCAAATTGACACTGGCCCCTAAGTCTAAAAGTGCCTTATCAATGACAGTATTTCCTATAACACATGGAATAGTGGGACAACCAGGGTCCTTGTGTTTCAAAGGTATGGGCTTTGAGAGCATATCACAGATATTGGCAACAAGAAAGACTTTCTTTGGAATATTTCTTGCTCTCTTCTTAGTGCACAAATCTTTTAAAAATTTTGCATAAGAAGGGATTTGTTCGATCGCATCTAAGAGAGGAATGTTGACCTCAACCTGTTTGTGAGTTTCTAGGACTTTCTCCACTTGAGGAGAGTATTTCCTAGGCCTGAGTCTATCTGGGAAGGGCGCAACTGGTTTAAACCTATTAAAATTAGGCTCAGGTTCGGGTTTAGGCTCTTGGTCATTGAAAATGGGTGATTGCTGAATAGAGTCATCAGAAGGAAAGAAAATTTATTCTGGTTCAAGGGTTTTACTTAGAGGCATTCTAACTTGATTATCAACTTGTTTTCCTGATCGTAGTGAATGGATTGCATTCACTTGAGCTTGGTATGATGAACTTGATCCCGTGTCCTTAGGGTTGGTCACGGGTTGGCTCGGAAATATTCTTTTTTCTCTCTCACTCATAGCACTAGCTAGCTGTCCAAGTTGAATTTCTAATCTAGCTATGGTTTGAGTGTTGGAATTGAGAATTTGTCCGGTTGATTGCATAAAGGTATTCAAAGTGTTGGATGTTTGAGTAAACAAGTTGGTGGTTTGTGTAGAGGCCTTATTTATGGTTTCTAAACCCTTTTCCAAAACATTGAGACGTTTATCATGATCAGAATTTGGAGGAGAATGATTTATAGATTGATGATGAGAAGACTGATTTGGATATGGCAGATTTGGTTGTTGAAAATTGGTTTGAGAACTGAAAGGAACTGTGTTTCCCCAAGGAAATTGTTGGGTTAAAGAGGGAGTGAAATTTTGATTTTCGGAGTAGTTTCCCTGATTCCATGCAAAGTTCGGGTGATTTCTCCAACTTTGATTGGAAGTTGTAGAAAATGGATCATTCCCGAAATGCTGGAATGCAACGTTTACCTGACCTAGTGGTTGGTTGTTTCCTAAGAGAGGACATTCGTCTGAAACATGAGATGGAGACAGACAGTTGTGACAACCTGAGGCAGAAACTTGATTGATTTGAGCTGGAGCTCGTTCTTTGATTTCTAAAGCTTCTAACCTATGCATGATTGTAGTCATCTTGGCTTCAGAGGCTATGTTTGTCTCTAAGGAAAGACCACTAGACTTGGGTTGGGGAACTGATGCAATTCTATCATCACAGTGTTCCCACTGCATGGTTTTCTCGGATAAACTTCCCAGGCTTCATCGGCATTTTTCTTCATGAAATTCCTTTGACACATTGATTCTAAGAAAGTTTTTGAAGAATAATCCAATCCTTCGTAGATAATTTGGCATAATCGCCATTTCTCTAGACCATGGTGAGCACATTGGATAAGAAGATCTTTAAATTTATCAAAATACTTCCAGAATGGTTCTCCCGGGATAATTTTAAAATTTTGAATATTGTTTCTAAGCTTAACCGTTTAATGGATAGGAATGAATTTCTTCAAAAAAAAGGTAACAAATTCACCCCAAGTTGAGATAGAATTTGTGGGTAAGATATACAACTATTTTTTGGCTTTGTCCTTAACAGCAAAAGGAATAAATCGAAGCTTGATTGCATCCTCGGATAAGTCCCTCATCTTAATCATGAGACAAACTTCTTCAAATTCGGAGATGAAAATATATGCATCTTCAGATTCTACTCCTAAGAATTTTGGAAGCATGTTTATGAAATGGGGTCTAAGTTCGAAATTGGCTCCATTGACATCGGGGAGCTTAATACAAGATGGGATTGCATTCCTAGTTGGGTAACACACATCTTGAAGAACGGGTGAATTAGGATTGGCCATTTCGTTGGTCTCAAAAGATGAATCAATACGGATTAAACGATTGGTATTATCCCTAATCCAAATTTGCATACACCAAAATAAATTATTTATTATAAATTTTTTTAAGAAAAACAAAATTAGTTTTTTTTCTTTTAGAGGAAAAAAATGATGAGAAAAAGGAAAGGGAAAAAAATTAACTAAAGCAAATCAATGAAATCACTTTTTAATCACTTTAAACTCTAGGGTTAAGCCTAGACTCAACTAGACCAGCTCCTAATCAAAAACTCCTCTAATGAAAAGATCGAAGTTTACTCGGTTAGTTAGCCAGGTAAGGATAGTACTAGAGGGAGATCAAAGATTAATTAATTACCTCGTTCCTTGCGGAGCGCTTTACGCAACCCCTAAACCTTGCTTTAGACATCAATTAATTCAAGTAAACTTGAACCGGTTCACTTAAGGATTTCTTGTTCCTTAATGAGCTCGAATCCTTAGGGGCCAACGTCTAATGAGTTTTAAAAGGCTTGGGTTTGTGTAGTGAGGAATTAGTGATTTGTGGGCTAAGGAAAGGGTGATGAAATTCCTCACCTTATCTTGATTAATGGGTTTGCCGTTAAGAATAATTTCAAGTGTGTGTCAAATCAAGATGCTCAAATCACTTTGGTGAATTCCTACTTTTATATGCAATGCAACCCTAGAAATTAAAAGCAACTACAAAATGATGCAAAAATAAAATCTTTCTTTTTTTAATTAAGGTTAGCACTAAAACAAATGTGAAAATGGGTGATATTGTTTGAATTTATTATCTTGTTAGTAAATGTCCAAGTGGAGGGTAAATTTTATTATGGTTGACAAAAGTAAATGTCCAAGTGAAGGTAATTCTTCAATCTTCAATCCCTCTTTAAAGTTCAAAGTAGTTCCTACACAAGAAAAAAACACAAGTTAGAGAACCAAAATATTTTAATTACAAACACCGTTCCCTAGCAACGGCGCCAAAAACTTGATAGGTAAATAAATGTGAACCTAAAGTTGCAAGTATACAACCATCAAGTTATAGTATAAAAAGTTATCGATCCCACGAGAAAGGTGTTTGTAGGAGTTAATCAAAATCGGTTCTTATATTGTGTGCGCGACAATTAGGAGTGAAACATGATGAAAGTGGTTGTGGAGAGATTAGAGAGTGTTTGTGATTGAGTGCAAATAAAAACAAAATGAGAATGAAAGTGATTGTGAAGAGAATAAGATTGTGGAAGTGATAAAATGTAAATAAAAGCAAAATGAGATTAAAAAGTGGGAAGATAAAGAGTGGATGTGAACATGTGAATAAATCAAAACAAGATTGAGAGAGAGTGGGAAGTAAAGGAAAATAAAATCAAGAAAAGAAAATCAAGAATAAAGATGAAAATGAAGAAAGTAAAAGATGGAGGATTCAATGAAAGATATGAGAAATCTAGAATTAAATCCACTAGCTAATTCCACTTATAAGTTCATGAACTATTCTCTTTCTATCACATTTTACTTTAGATTTATTAAGGATAGCCTATCCTACCACTTTTAAGGCAAGCATAACCTATCCTATTATCATCCAAGTAAA
Source organism: Asparagus setaceus (assembly GCA_012295165.1). Classification (NCBI taxonomy): domain Eukaryota; kingdom Viridiplantae; phylum Streptophyta; class Magnoliopsida; order Asparagales; family Asparagaceae; genus Asparagus; species Asparagus setaceus. The sequence goes on along the minus strand of CM022709.1, from coordinate 21,700,986 downwards.
ATTAATACTCATGAAAAGAATAACAAAGAGATAGTGATTCTAGAATTCATTAGTATACTCTATCCTATCACTTTTAAGGCAAGCATAGATTATCCAATTTTTTCTATCAATTAGTTCTCGAGTTGATTATCCTAAACATGATCATTTAAGCACAAGAGAACACTCCATAAATTATAAGGGAGATTAATACTAGTTTCATGCAATTCTAGAATTCCTACAAGAGTTTAGTTCCACATCTTTAGCAAATGAAACAAATAAATAAAAATCTAGATGAAAGATAATAAAAGGAAAAGGAAAAGAAATAAAAATAATCAAAACTATTGGCAAGAAAATAAATCTATACTACAAAGTAAAACATGACATGAAAGTAAATACATGAAAGTAAGGACATAAATGAAAATCTACTCTACAAAGCATTAAAATAAACAAAAAGAAAATAAGAAAAAATATAAACCCACATATTCATTTCTTCATATTCGTCCTCTTTTCATCCTTGGACAAAGAGAAGAAAGGAAATTATGAAGGGTGAAAATATTTCCTTTATTGATTGTAACAAAAGTTATAATTTGGAAGGTCTTCTCAATTGAGAGTAACCCTCATCACCCTCTATCCCTATTTATAGAGTTTTACAACCAATAGCAACCCTTAGATTAAACTTGATCCCAAGTTAATCAATTTCACCTTTAAATCATATGGCGGGTATCGATACCCTATCGTCTGAGTATCGATCTGGTTTCGATACCGGTATCGATACTAGTATCGATACTTCTATCAAAAATCTGACTTGACAGATGGCTTCGTCTCATCGAGATAGGTGGTTTTTATATATTATATGTTAAATTCCGCCTTCCAGATTGGGAGATATCGTCGTTTCTTTGTAACTAATCATCCGAATATGATTTTGATTTGATTTCATTTCGTTTTCGATTCTTGTTTCTTTGACTTGTAGAAATTGCTTAGCTTGATCACGGGCTTCAATAAAGGGTTAGAAAATGAGGTAATTTTACTTCTTTTTGAGCTTTTATTCATGAATCTTCATTAACTTGCACATTAAGATAAAACATATTATTAATGGTATATTTATTGATATAAATTAGATAATGAGGGTGTAAAATTATAATAAAAATGTGATTATCAGATAGAGGTAATGAAGCAGATATCGAGCTAGATCCCATTGATGATTTAATCTGCGAGATAGATCCACTTGTAATTACCCTAAAAGACCTCTGTATCGACCAATCTACCGAAGATCAAAGCAATTGGTGTAGGATCGTTGATCTAACACACTTAAACACTAGAGGGGGGTGAATAGTGTTTTATAAAAATTTTATGCAAAATAGATAATAAATTGCAATAAGATAGCAACAATCACAGAAATTGAACAATCACAAACACAGGGATTTTACACTAGTTCCACCTTCCCGGTGTACATCCAGTCCCCAAGCAAATCCCGCTTGAGAGTTTCCACTATGATTTTGAAAACAAATTACAAAATCAAGCATAAACTGACCAATTTGCAAGCCCATGCAAATTGCAACAATCTCAAACACGAGATCACCAACTCTCACACCCGAGTTTTGAAGAAGAAATACAATTCCTATAAGCCTTGAAGTGTTGGTGATGTGCAACGGTGGCTTAGGAACTTTTTAATCTTTGATATTGCCTAAATCTTATTTTGAATGTAGTGAAATCAATAGCAATATCAGATTCAACTTTTAGAATTCTTTTTCTCTTTTGGACTTTCAAAACTCAAGAAGAATGCATAAAAAATTGTTTTTTATTTTTCTGAAGTTTTTGTATATATATGTCCCTTGAAAAGACACTTTTGAAAGCCAAGCGGATATTAAGCGAACAAAGCGTTCATAAATTCAAATTCAAAAGTCGAAACTCAGACCGTAGTCCACTACAAACAAATATTAGTCAACTACTCGTAAGAAACGACTTTATAAAAATAGTTTTGTAGCTTAGTAGTCGACTATCTTGTTCATTAGTCGACTACTACGAATTAACGAGAATGTTGAAAATCGGTTTATAATTTAGTAGTCGACTATCTTGTAAAGGTAGTCGACTACAACTGTCGATATAATGAGAACTTGATTTTCGTGTAAGCCCTTAGTAGTAGACTATACTATACTAGTAGTCGACTATCTTGTTCATTAGTCGACTATCTTGTTCATTAGTCGACTATCTTGTTCATTAGTCGACTATCTTGTTCATTAGTCGACTATTACGTAAAATGAGAAACTTTAATTTGACATTAACACATGACTAGTCGACTACTATACTAATTAGTCGACTATTAAAGATTAAAATGATGTTAATGCAATATTTTAAAACTTGTAAAATAACTAATAACTCTAATGGTTAATATGGGGATTTCTATAATTAACCAACACACTAAGCATGTGTTAGTGTGTTCTAAGTGTGTGTGTGTGTGATCAAGGCTTGTACAATAATTCTAAGTAAAGAAGAGAAAAATTTACATTTAACTTGCTTCTTATCATCTTCGATACTTCATAATGCCTTGAGCTTAGCTTACACTTGTCCAAATTTGATAATAATGATATCTGAATCAACAAGTTATAATACACACAAAACACATATATAGAACACATATTGTTATCATCAAAATACTAACTTGAGAATATGAAAATCAACAATTGGATCTTTAATGAAGAAGAGTTTGCTTACGACTACTCTTTAGACTTTGAATCTAAAAGCTCAAGAGTCGAAATTCTGATGGCCAAGCTAGCTTTAGAATCGGCATTACATATAACGATAAGCGAATATACTCCGCTCACAAGCTGCTAGACAACTCGGAGGACACCACCTTCATGGTTCTTCCCAAAGAGAATATCCTGAATCTAATCTTCTTCAAAAAAATTGAGACACGACCACACTTATTGAACTCCGATGAAGAAACAAAAGCAATACCGAAATTCTCCCGATATAGCCAGCAGTTTCAATAGATTATGGCAAGGATGGGATACAGTCTTACTGCAAAATAAGGGTTAAATTTTAATAGAGGATTACAAGTCCCTTTGATCCCTTTACACCAGAAGGCGATGTCTTTGATTATTACAATCGAACCAAGCATGGGCTCAGTTACATTTCTCCTGAAGCCGAACCACAAACAGGACCAGCATCTGATGACTTTCTAAGCAGCTCTTCAGACACGTCCAATTGGGATTCCATAATCAACCTCGGAGCCTTGTTTACGGCCAATATGGTCTATACGACCTAACCATGTATCTCGGTGAATCTGAAGTGTTCGAGGATCCTAAAGACGATTCATGGGAAAATTAGCTTAAAAAGTAATGGGAATCAAGTTTCAAAGTCAGAGAACCACCCATCAAAGATAAAGTGGTTCAAATCAACATAGGCAATGAAATCAACCCCAAGCCCATCTTCATCAGTGAAAGTCTATCATCCGCTGAAAAGGAAGAACTCATAGTTCTCCTTCAAGAATACATTGATGTCTTCGCCTGGAGTTATGAAGACATGTCAGGCCTAGACCCCAACGTGGCTGTACATCGCCTTGACATTAACCCTAGCGTTAAGCCGATCAAGCAACATCAACGACACTTCTGTCCTGAGTTGATGGAGCAAATCAAAAAGAAAATTCACAAACTCATTGAGTGTGGATTCATCCATGAAGAACAACATCCCGGTTGGCTAGCCAATATCGTGGTGGTGATGAAAAAGAGCGGCAAGATTAGAATCTGCATTGATTTCCGGGATCTCAATCTCGCTTGCCCAAAAGACGAATTTCCTCTCTTTATCAGGGATGTCATGGTCGACAATACGTGCGGGTTTGAGAAGATGTCATTCATGGACAGGTTCTCTGGATACAATCAAATCAAAATGCATCCAGATGATCAAAAAGCATACAGCCTTCAAAACACCCTTAGGAGTATTCTGCTATACAGTAATGCCCTTCGGTCTGAAAAATATTAGAGCTACTTATCAATGCGCTATGAACATGATCCGTGAATATTTGCATAAGACAGTGGAATGTTACATCGACGACCTCGCGATCAAAAGTCATCACAAGCAAGATCACGTCAATGACTTGAGAACGGTATTTGAAATTATACGAAAGCACCAACTCAAGATGAATCCAACCAAATCCGTCATGGGGCTATCATCAGGCAAATTCCTAGGATTTATTGTGACATCAAGGGAATACATGTCGACCCCGAAAAAGTGAAAGCCATCCAAGAGATGCCACCTCTGAGGAATCTTAAAGAACTCAGAGGCCTACAAGAACGATTAGCCTACATCCGAAGGTTTATCGCCAATTTGTCAGGGAAATGTCTTGTCTGGGAAATGTCAACCATTTCAAAGACTCATGAAGAAAGGTGTTTCATTCGCCTGGGAGGACACTTCCCAAGAAGCTTTCAATGAGATCAAAGGTTATCTCATAAAGCCACCAGTTTTAGCCGCACCAATATTGGGTAAAACATTCCTGATCTATGTTAGGATAATGTACCACTCTCTTGGAGCACTTCTTGCTCAGAAGAATGACAATGGCCATGAGCAAGCCCTTTACTACCTCAGCCAGACTATGATTGGCGCCGAGCATCGGTACAATCCAGTTGAGAAGGAATGTTTAGCATTGGTCTTCACAATTCAGAAGATGCGACACTACCTTACCAGCCAATCCATCCATGTCATTTCAAGAGTCGATTCTTTACAGATACTCATGACAAAACCCGGATCACTAAATTCCAAGTTAACAAAATGGGTGATACTGCTCTCACAATACGACATGACGTTCGTGCCGCAGAAAGCCGTCAAGGGTCAAGCAATAGCCGACTTTCTGGCAGAACACCCTATTCCACAGTCTTCTAAACTCTATGAAGACATCCCGGATGAAGTCTTTGAGTTGAATGCTATCTTAGACCACCAAATATGGCAACTCTACTTTGATGGGGCATCAAGACGCAACTACAAGGGAGCAATTATTGCAGGAGTGGGGGTAGTGTTGATCGACCCCCATGGACATGTTCTTCCTCGGGCCTACTCCTTGATTGAGCCATGTTCCAATAATGTAGCCGAGTATAATGCCCTTGTAATCAGCCTACAACTCACTCAAGACTTGGGCGTCAAATACGTTGAAGCCCACGGTGACTCCAAGCTAATCGTGAATCAGATCAAGGGGGAATACGAGGTCCGATACAACGACCTCATACCCTACCACAAAATAGCAACAAAGCTTGCTCAATCATTTGAAGGTTTCTACATCAGCTATGTAGCTCACCTCAAAAACACTCATGCGGATGCTTTAGCATCCCTTGCGGCCATACTTGCCTTGACACCCAAATCTACTAGGCGCATCACTGTGGCTAGCCATCAATTATGCTCCCCGGAGCATATTCTTGAAGCCAATGAAGTGCATGTCAGGCCAACTCAATTCGAAGGTAATAATTGGTGGTTCCCAATCATCGACTACGTCCTGCACGGGATTCTACCGATAGTCGAAGCGGTGATCTCCATTCAAAGAAGAGCTCCGCTTCTTCTATGATTCCGCACGAGACTTTGTACGGCGATCTTTTGATGGTATTTTGCTCGATGCTTATCACCAAGTGAAGCTCGAGAAGCATTAAAGCAAGCCCACGATAGTACATGTCGGGCTCATCAACCGGTCTCAAACTTGGGACCGACTTCATCATCTAGATTACTCTTGGCGACAATGATAGCGGATCGCGGTAACATATGCTAAGCGATGTCATCGTGTCAAGTCCACGTTGATTTCCTACATCAACCTCGGAGGAGTTTCATCCGACCATCGCCTCGTGGCCATTTGAAGCTTGGGGCATGGATATCATTGGGCCGATTAGCCCACAGACCGCCAAAGGCCATCGATTCATCCTGGCCATCACAGACTACTTCTTTAAATGGATCGAAGCCGTTCTCCTAAGAGAAGTCAAGACATCTCAAGTGATCAAATTCTTGAGACATCATGTGATATACCGATTCGGCGTTCCTAGACGAATCATTCACGACAACGGTCCATAATTCATCAGTCGACCGTTCTTTAAATTCTATAATAAGTTCAGAATTTAAGATGTGGCTTCTACGCCATAAAACACAGCTGCTAATGGTCTAGCTGAAGCTTTTAACAAAACCATCATTAAACTTCTGAAGAAGTTTTTCGCCTCCAACAAACGATATTGGGATGAGAAACTTGGAGAGTGTTTATGGCTTTATCGAACAACAGTCCACACTACTACTGGCTCCACGCCATTTTTCTTAGTATACGGATGTGAAGCCTTGATCCCTCTGGAAATTCAGGTGCCGTCATTGAGAATCACCATTGTCGTGAAGATGACAATCGAAGAACATCATCGAAAGCACCTCCAAGAACTAGAAGCGCTGGATGAGCTGAGACGTCAAGCTCAGCAAAGAATCGAGATCTATCAATCACGAATTTTGAGAGCTTTCAACAGGAGAGTCAGAGAACAATCCTTCAAAGAAGGCGACTTGGTCTTAGCCGTTCGTCGACCTATGGTCATGACGCATAAGACTAAAGGCAAATTCCAACCCAAATGGGAAGGCCCATTTGTGGTAGAGATAGTCTACTCAAATGGAGCATATCACCTAATTGACCAAAACGGCAATAGGCTCATGGCGCCAATCAATGGAAAATTTCTCAAGAAATACTACCAATAATTTCGGCCAATCCTACCTCCCGTAGAGATCTGATCACATTTAAGTTTCCACCTCGACGGAGATATTGATTTTGAAGAGAATAAGATTGTGGAAGTGATAAAATGTAAATAAAAGCAAAATGAGATTAAAAAGTGGGAAGATAAAGAGTGGATGTGAACATGCGCCAATAAATCAAAACAAGATTGAGAGAGAGTGGGAAGTAAAGGAAAATAAAATCAAGAAAAGAAAATCAAGAATAAAGATGAAAATGAAGAAAGTAAAAGATGGAGGATTCAATGAAAGATATGAGAAATCTAGAATTAAATCCACTAGCTAATTCCACTTATAAGTTCATGAACTATTCTCTTTCTATCACATTTTACTTTAGATTTATTAAGGATAGCCTATCCTACCACTTTTAAGGCAAGCATAACCTATCCTATTATCATCCAAGTAAAATTAATACTCATGAAAAGAATAACAAAGAGATAGTGATTCTAGAATTCATTAGTATACTCTATCCTATCACTTTTAAGGCAAGCATAGATTATCCAATTTTTTTCTATCAATTAGTTCTCTAGTTGATTATCCTAAACATGATCATTTAAGTACAAGAGAATAATCCATAAATTATAAGGGAGATTAATACTAGTTTCATGCAATTCTAGAATTCCTACAAGAGTTTAGTTCCACATCTTTAGCAAATGAAACAAAGAAATAAAAATCTAGATGAAAGAGAATAAAAGGAAAAGGAAAAGAAATAAAATAATCAAAACTATTAGCAAGAAAATAAATCTATACTACAAAGTAAAAACATGACATGAAAGTAAATACATGAAAGTAAAGACATAAATGAAAATCTACTCTACAAAGCATTAAAATAAACAAGAAAAGAAAATAAGAAAAAAATATAAACCCATATATTCATTTCTTCATATCCATCCTCTTTTCATCCTTGGATAAAGAGAATAAAAGGAAATTATGAAGGGGTGAAAATATTTCTTTTATTGATTGTAACAAAAGTTACAATTTGGAAGGTCTTCTCAATTAAGAGTAACCCTCATCACCCTCTATCCCTATTTATAGAGTTTTACAACCAATAGCAACCCTTAGATTAAACTTGATCTCCAAGTTAATCAATTTCACCTTTAAATCGTATCAGAACTGGGTATCGATATTCTATCGTATATCGATACGTTTCGATACCTAGATCGATACTAGTATCGATACTTCTATCAAAAATCGACTTGACAGATGGCTTCGTCTCATCGAGATAGGCGGTTTTATATATTATATGTTAAATTACTCCTTATTGGGAGATATCGTCGCTTTGTAACTAATCATCCTAATATGATTTTGACTTGATTTCATTTCGCTTTCGATTCTTGTTTCTTTGACTTGTAGAAATTGCTTAGCTTGATCACGGGCTTCAATAAAGGGTTAGAAAATGAGGTAATTTTACTTCTTTTGAGCTTTTATTCATGAATCTTCATTAACTTGCACATTAAGATAAAACATATTATTAATGGTATATTTATTGATATAAATTAGATAATGAGGGTGTAAAATTATAATAAAATGTGATTATCGATAGCGGTAATGAAGCGGATATCGAGCTAGATCCCATTGATGATTTAATCACAGATAGATCCACTTGTAATTACCCTAAAAGACCTCTGTATCGACCAATCTACCGAAGATCAAAGCAATTGGATCTTTAATGAAGAAGAGTTTGCTTACGACTACTCTTTAGACTTTGAATCTAAAAGCTCAAGATTCGAAATTCTGATGGCCAAGCTAGCTTTAGAATCGACATTACATATAACGATAAGCGAATATACTCCGTTCACAAGCTGCTAGACAACTCGGAGGACACCACCTTCATGGTTCTTCCCAAAGTGAATATCCTGAATCTAATCATATTCAAAAAAATTGAGACACGACCACACTTATTGAACTCCGATGAAGAAACAAAAGCAATACCGGAATTCTCCCAATATAGCCAGCAGTTTCAATAGATTATGGCAAAGATGGGATACAGCCTTACTGCAAAATAAGGGTTAAATTTTAATAGAGGACTACAAGTCCCTTTGATCCCTTTACACCAGAAGGCGATGTCTTTGATTATTACAATCGAACCAAGCATGGGCTCAGTTACATTTCTCCCGAAGCCGAACCACAAACAGGACCAGCATCTGATGACTTTCTAAGCAGCTCTTCAGACACGTCCAATTGGGATTCCGTAATCAACCTCGGAGCCTTGTTCACGGCCAATATGGTCTATACGACCTAACCATGGATCTCGGTGAATCTGAGGTGTTCGAGGATCCTGAAGACGATTCATGGGAAAATTAGCTTAAAAAGTAATGGGAATCAAGTTTCGAAGTCAGAGAACCACCCATCAAAGATAAAGTGGTTCAAATCAACATAGGCAATGAAATCAACCCCAAGCCCATCTTCATCGGTGAAAGTCTATCATCCAATAAAAGGAAGAACTCATAGTTCTCCTTCAAGAATACATTGATGTTCACCTGGAGTTATGAAGACATGTCAGGCCTAGACCCCAACGTGACTGTACATCGCCGTGACATTAACCCTAGCATTAAGCCGATCAAGCAACATCAACGACGCTTCTGTCCTGAGTTGATGGAGCAAATCGAAAAGAAAATTCGCAAACTCATTGAGTGTGAATTCATCCATGAAGAACAACATCCCGGTTGGCTAGCCAATATCGTGGTGGTGATGAAAAAGAGTGGCAAGATTAGAATCTGCATTGATTTCCGGGATCTCAATCTCGCTTGCCCAAAAGACGAATTTCCTCTTTATCAGGGATGTCATGGTCGACAATACGTGCGGGTTTGAGAAGATATCATTCATGGACAGGTTCTCTGGATACAATCAAATCAAAATACATCCAGATGATCAAAAAGCATACAGCCTTCAAAACACCCTTAGGAGTATTCTGCTATACAGTAATGCCCTTCGGTCTGAAAAATATTGGAGCTACTTATCAACGCGCTATGAACATGATCCGTGAATATTTGCGTAAGACAGTGGAATGTTATAACGACGACCTCGCGATCAAAAGTCATCACAAGCAAGATCACGTCAATGACTTGAGAACGGTATTTGAAATTATACGAAAGCACCAACTCAAGATGAATCCAACCAAATCCGTCATGGGGCTATCATCAGGCAAATTCCTAGGATTTATTGTGACATCAAGGGAATACATGTCGACCCCGAAAAAGTGAAAGCCATCCAAGAGATACCACCTCTGAGGAATCTTAAAGAACTCAGAGGCCTACAAGAACGATTAGCCTACATCCGAAGGTTTATCGCCAATTTGTCAGGGAAATGTCTTGTCTGGAAAATGTCAACCATTTCAAAGACTCATGAAGAAAGGTGTTTCATTCACCTGGGACGACACTTCCCAAGAAGCTTTTAATGAGATCAAAGGTTATCTCACAAAGCCACCAGTTTTAGCCGCACCAATATCGGGTAAAACATTCCTGATCTATGTTAGGATAATGTACCACTCTCTTGGAGCACTTCTTGCTCAGAAGAATGACAATGGCCATGAGCAAGCCCTTTACTACCGGACTATGATTGGCGAGCATCAGACAATCCAGCTTGAGAAGGAATGTTTAGCATTGGTCTTCACAATTCAGAAGATGCGACACTACCTTACCAGCCAATCCATCCATGTCATTTCAAGAGTCGATCCTTTACAGATACTCATGACAAAACCCGGATCACTGAATTCCAAGTTAACAAAATGGGTGATACTGCTCTCACAATACGACATGATGTTCGTGCCGCAGAAAGCCGTCAAGGGTCAAGCAATAGCCGACTTTCTGGCAGAACACCCTATTCCACAGTCTTCTAAACTCTATGAAGACATCCCAGATGAAGTCTTTGAGTTGAATGCTATCTTAGACCACCAAATATGGCAACTCTACTTTGATGGGGCATCAAGACGAACTACAAGGGAGCAATTGTTGCGGAGTGGGGTAGTGTTGATCGACCCCATGGACATGTTCTTCCTCGGCCTACTCCTTGATTGAGCCATGTTCCAATAATGTAGCCGCAGTATAATGCCCTTGTAATTAGCCTACAACTCACTCAAGACTTTAGGCCAATACGCTTGAAGCCCACGGTGACTCCAAGCTAATCGTGAATCGGATCAGGGGAATACGAGGTCCGATACAACGACCTCATACCCTACCACAAAATAGCAACAAAGCTTGCTCAATCATTTGAAGGTTTCTACATCAGCTATGTAGCTCACCTCAAAAACACTCATGCGGATGCTTTAGCATCCCTTGCGGCCATACTTGCCTTGACACCCAAATCTACTAGGCGCATCACTGTGGCTAGCCATCAATTATGCTCCCCGGAGCATATTCTTGAAGCCAATGAAGTGCATGTCAGGCCAACTCAATTCGAAGGTAATAATTGGTGGTTCCCAATCATCGACTACGTCCTGCACGGGATTCTACCAGATAGTCCGAAGCAGGCAGTCTCCATTCAAAGAAGAGCTCCGCGCTTCTTCTATGATTCCGCCACGCAGACTTTGTACCGGCGATCTTTTGATGGTATTTTGCTCTGATGCTTATCACCAAGTGAAGCTCGAGAAGCATTAAAGCAAGCCCACGATAGTACATGTCGGGCTCATCAACCAGGTCTCAAACTTCAGGACCGACTTCATCATCTAGATTACTACTGGCCGACAATGATAGCAGATGCGGTAACATATGCTAAACGATGTCATGCGTGTCAAGTCCACGTTGATTTCCTACATCAACCTCCAGAGGAGTTTCATCCGACCATCGCCTCGTGGCCATTTGAAGCTTGGGGCATGGATATCATTGGGCCGATTAGCCCACAGTCCGCCAAAGGCCATCGATTCATCCTGGCCATCACAGACTACTTCTTTAAATGGATCGAAGCCGTTCTCCTAAGAGAAGTCAAGACATCTCAAGTGATCAAATTCTTGAGACATCATGTGATATACCGATTCGGCGTTCCTAGACGAATCATTCACGACAACGGTCCATAATTCATCAGTCGACCGTTCTTCAAATTCTATAATAAGTTCAGAATTTAAGATGTGGCTTCTACGCCATAAAACACAGCTGCTAATGGTCTAGCTGAAGCTTTTAACAAAACCATCATTAAACTTCTGAAGAAGTTTTTCGCCTCCAACAAACGATATTGGGATGAGAAACTTGGAGAGTGTTTATGGCTTTATCGAACAACAGTCCACACTACTACCGGCTCCACGCCATTTTTCTTAGTATACGGATGCTAAGCCTTGATCCTCCGAAATTCAGTGCCGCCATTGAGAATCACCATTGTCGGAAGATGACAATCGAAGAACATCATCGAAAAGCACCTCCAAGAACTAGAAGCGCTGGATGAGCTGAGACGTCAAGCTCAGCAAAGAATCGAGATCTATCAATCACGAATTTTGAGAGCTTTCAACAGGAGAGTCAGAGAACAATCCTTCAAAGAAGGCGACTTGGTCTTAGCCGTTCGTCGACCTATGGTCATGACGCATAAGACTAAAGGCAAATTCCAACCCAAATGGGAAGGCCCATTTGTGGTAGAGATAGTCTACTCAAATGGAGCATATCACCTAATTGACCAAAACGGCAATAGGCTCATGGCGCCAATCAATGGAAAATTTCTCAAGAAATACTACCAATAATTTCGGCCAATCCTACCTCCCCGTAGAGATCCTGATCACATTTAAGTTTCCACCTCTGACCAGAGATATTGATTTTCTTGATCCAAAATCCAATTAAAATCCCCAGAGAGTCATCAAGTTAACATTGCACCTCTGCTTGACTCTAAATACATCATCACTGTCATGTTAACATTACACCTCTAAACATTGCCAATTTGATCAAATCGTCATGTTAAGATTACACCTCGAAATGATTTCTCATCTCCAATGATCTGAATGGTTAACACTACACCTCTGTCAGACCATTTCGTCGACCAGTTAACATTACACCTCTGTCGACCTATCTTAGCAAATTTGACCGGTTAACATTACACCTCTATCAGTTTGATTCTGTGGACTGGTTAACATTACACCTTTGTCGATCTCTCCAAACCTCCAATGGGATTATTAGGTTAAACTATTTCCTAACCTCCAATGGGATTATGAAAGTTAAACTATTTCCTAACCTCCAATGGGATTATGAGGTTAAAATGCTTCCTAACCTCCGATTGGTATACGGGGTTAAACTGCTCCCTACACTCCGATGAGTATACAAGTATAAACTCCTTGCTCCAACACCTTAAGAGTTTAAACTGTGTAGAATCCAACAGATACATAAGTATAAACTATTTCCTGTGCTCTAACTACACAAGAACCTAACTTATGGACACTATGAATCTCCCTAGCTCAGTCGAGATGATGGAATACTCCAGCTACGATGAGTATAAACTATGGTTAAACATCCGCTACACTCCAGAAGCACGCTTAACATCCGCTACACTCCGCCAGCTACGCCAAGATCCAGCCCACGCTCTAGCAGCCTATGCAAATATTCGACACGCCGAAAGCAGCTTCGCTCCAAATATCGGTTCCAAACACAGAATTGGGTGGAATCTCAACAACAAACACTTCAAAATGCAATCTAGCATTCAACCAAGATGAGTCCAACGATGAAAAGCCACATTCAACAGTACACCTCTGGCAGCCAAGTAGTCAAAAGGAAATATTTCAGCCAAGTTAAGTTAAGTTCGAACTTAACTTAGTCAGAGTGTGACAATTCATACGGACGATCCCCCATCGGCAAACGACACACCTCAAACATCTCGTGAAGAGCAATCCCAATCTCCCCTACCGGAGTGATGAAGGTGTTGCTATCAACATTGTACAGCTCTTGAATGTCGTACAGAATAGGTGCACAAATCTCAGCACCATACTTAGAAGCTCTCACTACAACATAGAGCCCCATCTCGTAATCTCCCTCAAAAGTGATGAGAGCGAAGTCCACCAAACGGGTCCACCACTGGGTATCCATTGATTTAATCCAACCTGGGAACCCGGTATCCCCATCAGGATATTGAGCATCATTCTTGACAAGCTCATTCCCAAAAGTATTTGGGACCACAGCGACTTTATTAACCGGAGCGTCCTCATTTACAAATCCTGGACACAACCCCGTGATGTTGATCTTGAAGAGCCCCTCCTGACGAAAGCCACCTCCATGCTTCAAAGCGCCTATTTTGACGCTATCCTCCCTATTGATGAGGTTATAGTGCATGAGGCGAGGCACAGCGAGTCGCTGCAAGAACAGGAAGGAGACCTGACGCTCTATCGCAGGCAAAGCGTATCGACAATCTTTCTGGACATAATACCAGTACTCCTCTCCCCAGTGGAAAAGAGAGTTGCCACCAGGGACACTGTCTCTGAAGAAGAAATGTGGCTTCACCGATACGTCTTCATGAGGGACTGAGAACTTGGTGTCGGTGACTATCTCCCTTAAAGTTCTATAGCTGCTTGTGCGGATCCTCTCAATCCTATCCTGGCTACTGCCTTCAAGGAACAGAGGGACGTTCCCATCAAAAATGTACATCACCTCAGGATCATGAGTCTCATCATAACCAAAATGATTATGATGGTCCACGGGGGCTCTTGAATAGGCAACTGCACAAAGATAATAAATGAGTTAGCAGATAAAGACCAAGTTTAGCCATCATACTCAAGAGCAGAGGCAAACCTCACTCACAAGTGAAGACCATCTATATCAACTAAGTGTTGAAAAGATGAAGCGAAGTTCAACCAAAAACATCAAAGTTCACTCATATGTTCAAGTTGACGAAATTCATCCAACTGAGACATGCGAGTCTCGCTTGAGCGAAGGTTGTTCAAATTGGCGAACGTGACTCTAGCGAAGATCGCTTAAAACAAAGCAACGAACTCCGCCCAAACGAAGTCTGCTGCAGAAGCCCAAAAGGCTAAACGAGCCCTCACCAACAAATGGCTCGCCACAATGAGCCCCATTAATGGCTGCTAACAGAACTTCGTCGTGAATGACAAAAGCTCATCGGAGAGACCACAAGTGGTCATAAAGATCTCACCTTTAACGGTGGATCAAACTTTCAAATGTCTTGAGGCATTGTTTAAAGCCCAATGGGCTGAGATTTAGGCTGATCTGAAGATCGCCACTGATGGGTTCGAAGCTTACCCACTGCCATCTCTAGCTGTGTCGGTGCCTCTTCAGCTCTCGGTCGACGAGCTCCTCGTGGGGAGCTTCTTCCTCTGGAAATAGCACAACGAGGGGCCATTGATGATGAACTTTGGTTTGAAGAGAAAGAAGAATTTTTGAAATCAAAGTGGAGAAGAAGGAGGCAAATAGTCTATTTATAGACTAGCCCCGAACTTCACTCAAGATTCTTTGCCTTAAACTTCGCCGAGTATCTCGCTACCGAACTTCGCCGCAGATCTCGCCCCGAACTTCGCCAAAGATTCCAGCCTTAAACTTCACCTGAAATCTCACTCCTAGTGAACTTCACCACAATTTTAGGCACGCAAATTGAAGACTTGAGTTTTTTATCCTTAGGTTGAGCCTCGCACAACCGACTCATTGAGCCTCGTCTAAACCGACTTACTGAGCTTCGTCAGACGATTGTTTCTCAAGTAATTGACTCTCGTCCAATTCAACAAGGCACTGAGGCGAACCTCACCGAGCATCATAATCTCCAAATTGAGAAGGAATGTTTAGCATTGGTCTTCACAATTGAAGATGCGACACTACCTTACCGGTAATCCATCCATGTCATTTCAAGAGTCGATCCTTCTGAGATACTCATGACAAAACTCGGATCACTGAATTCCAAGTTAACAAAATGGGTGATACTGCTCTCACAATACGACATGATGTTCGTGACGCAGAAAGCCGTCAAGGGTCAAGCAATAGCCGACTTTACGGCGAACACCCTATTCCACAGTCTTCTAAACTCTATGAAGACATCCCAGATGAAGTCTTTGAGTTGAATGCTATCTTAGACCACCAAATATGGCAACTCTATTTTGATGGGGCATCAAGACGCAACTACAAGGGAGCAATTGTTGCAGGAGTGGGGGTAGTGTTGATCGACCCCCATGGACATGTTCTTCCTCGGGCCTACTCCTTGATTGAGCCATGTTCCAATAATGTAGCCGAGTATAATGCCCTTGTAATTAGCCTACAACTCACTCAAGACTTGGGCGTCAAATACGTTGAAGCCCACGGTGACTCCAAGCTAATCGTGAATCAGATCAAAGGGGAATACGAGGTCCGATACAACGACCTCATACCCTACCACAAAATAGCAACAAAGCTTGCTCAATCATTTGAAGGTTTCTACATCAGCTATGTAGCTCATCTCAAAAACACTCATGCAGATGCTTTGGCATCCCTTGCGGCCACACTTGCCTTGACACCCAAATCTACTAGGCGCATCACTGTGGCTAGCCATCAATTATGCTCCCCGGAGCATATTCTTGAAGCCAATGAAGTGCATGTCATGCCAACTCAATTCGAAGGTAATAATTGGTGGTTCCCAATCATCGACTATGTCCTGCACGGGATTCTACCAGATAGTTCGAAGCAGGCAGTCTCCATTCAAAGAAGAGCTCCACGCTTCTTCTATGATTTCGCCACGCAGACTTTGTACCGGCGATCTTTTGATGGTATTTTTCTCTGATGCTTATCACCAAGTGAAGCTCGAGAAGCATTAAAGCAAGCCCACGATAGTACATGTGGGGCTCATCAACCAGGTCTCAAACTTCAGGACCGACTTCATCATCTAGGTTACTACTGGCCGACAATGATAGCAGATGCGGTAACATATGCTAACTGATGTCATGCGTGTCAAGTCCACGTTGATTTCCTACATCAACCTCCAGAGGAGTTACATCCGACCATCGCCTCGTGGCCATTTGAAGCTTGGGGCATGGATATCATTGGGCCGATTAGCCCACCGTCCGCCAAAGGCCATCGATTCATCCTGGCCATCACAGACTACTTCTTCAAATGGATCGAAGCCGTTCCCCTAAGAGAAGTCAAGACATCTCAAGTGATCAAATTCTTGAGACATCATGTGATATACTGATTCGACGTTCCTAGACGAATCATTCACGACAACGGTCCATAATTCATCGATCGACCGTTCTTCAAATTCTGTAATAAGTTGAGAATTTAAGATGTAGCTTCTCGCCATAAAACACAGTACTAATGGTCTAGTGAATCTTTTAACAAAACCATCATTAAACTTCGAAGAAGTTTTAGCCTCAAATAAATGATATTGGGATGAGAAACTTGGAAGTGTTTATGGCTTTATCGAACAACGATCCGCTACTCTGGCTCCGCCATTTTTCTTAGTATCTGGATGTGAAGCCTTGATCCTCCGGAATTCCGCCGAGAATCACCATTGTCGAGAAGATGACAATCGAAGAACATCATCGAAAGCACCTCCAAGAACTAGAAGCGCTGGATGAGCTGAGACGTCAAGCTCAGCAAAGAATCAAGATCTATCAATCACGGATTTTGAGAGCTGTCAACAGGAGAGTCAGAGAACAATCCTTCAAAGAAGGCGACTTGGTCTTAGTCGTTCGTCGACCTATGGTCATGACGCATAAGACTAAAGGCAAATTCCAACCCAAATGGGAAGGCCCATTTGTGGTAGAGATAGTCTACTCAAATGGAGCATATCACCTAATTGACCAAAACGGCAATAGGTTCATGGCGCCAATCAATGGGAAATTTCTCAAGAAATACTACCCATAATTTCGGCCAATCCTATCTCCCCGTAGAGATCCTGGTCACATTTAAGTTTCCACCTCTGACCAGAGATGTTGATTTTCTTGATCCAAAATCCAATTAAAATCCCCAGAGAGTCATCAAGTTAACATTGCACCTCTGCTTGACTCTAAATACATCATCACTATCATGTTAACATTACACCTCTAAACATTGCCAATTTGATCAAATCGTCATGTTAAGATTACACCTCGAAACGATTTCTCATCTCCAATGATCTGAATGGTTAACACTACACCTCTGTCAGACCATTTCGTCGACCGGTTAACATTACACCTCTGTCGACCTATCTTAGCAAATTTGACCGGTTAACATTACACCTCTATCGGTTTGATTACGTGGTGGTTAACATTACACCTTTGTCGATCTCTCCAAATCTCCAATGGAATTATTAGGTTAAACTATTTCCTAACCTCCAATGGGATTATGAAAGTTAAACTATTTCCTAACCTCCAATGGGATTATGAGGTTAAAATGCTTCCTAACCTCCGATTGGTATACGAGGTTAAACTGCTCCCTACACTCCGATGAGTATACAAGTATAAACTGCTTCTCCTTGCTCCAACACCTTAAGAGTTTAAACTGTGTAGAATCCAACATATACATCAGTATAAACTATTTCCTGTGCTCTAACTACACAAGAACCTAAACTATGGACACTATGAATCTCCCTAGCTCAGTCGAGATGATGGAATACTCCAGCTACGTATGAGTATAAACTATGGTTAAACATCCGGCTACACTCCAGCAGTTACGCTAACATTCGGCTACACTCCAGCAGTTACGCCAAGATCCAGCTACGTTCTAGCAGCTATGCAAATATTCGGACACGCTCGAGCAGCTTCGCTCCAAATATTGGTTCCAAACACAGAATTGGGTGGAATCTCAACAACAAACACTTCAAAATGCAACCTAGCATTCAACCAAGATGAGTCCAACGATGAAAAGCCACATTCAACAGTACACCTCTGGCAGCCAAGTAGTCAAAAGGAAATATTTCAGCCAAGTTAAGTTAAGTTCGAATTTAACTTAGTCAGAGTGTGACAATTCATACGGACGATCCCCCATCGGCAAACGACACACCTCAAACATCTCGTGAATAGCAATCCCAATCTCCCCTACCGGAGTGATGAAGGTGTTGCTATCAACATTGTACAGCTCTTGAATGTCGTACAGAATAGGTGCACAAATCTCAGCACCATACTTAGAAGCTCTCACTATAACATAGAGCCCCATCTCTCGTAATCTCCCCTCAAAAGTGATGAGAGCGAAGTCCACGAAACGGGTCCACCACTGGGTATCCATTGATTTAATCCAACCTGGGAACCCGGTATCCCCATCAGGATATTGAGCATCATTCTTGACAAGCTCATTCCCAAAAGTATTTGGGACCACAGCGACTTTATTAACCGGAGCGTCCTCATTTACAAATCCTGGACACAACCCCGTGATGTTGATCTTGAAGAGCCCCTCCTGACGAAAGCCACCTCCATGCTTCAAAGCGCCTATTTTGACGCTATCCTCCCTATTGATGAGGTTATAGTGCATGAGGCGAGGCACACCGAAGTCGCAAGAACAGAAGGAGACGGACGCTATCGCAAGCAAAGCGTATCGATAATCTTTCTGGACATAATACCAGTACTCCTCTCCCCAGTGGAAAAAAGAGTTGCCACCAGGGACACTGTCTCTGAAGAAGAAATGTGGCTTCACCGATACGTCTTCATGAGGGACTGAGAACTTGGTGTCGGTGACTATCTCCCGCAAAGTTCTATAGCTGCTTGTGCGGATCCTCTCAATCCTCTCCTGGCTACTGCCTTCAAGGAACAGAGGGACGTTCCCGTTAAAAATGTACATCACCTCAGGATCATGAGTCTCATCATAACCAAAATGATTATGATGGTCCACGGGGGCTCTTGAATAGGCAACTGCACAAAGATAATAAATGAGTTAGCAGATAAAGACCAAGTTTAGCCATCATACTCAAGAGCAGAGGCTAACCTCGTTCACAAGTGAAGACCATCTATATCAACTAAGTGTTGACAAGATGAAGTTCAACCAAAAACATCAAAGTTCACTCATATGTTCAAGTTGACGAAATTCATCCAACTGAGACATGCGAGTCTCGCTTGAGCGAAGGTTGTTCAAATTGGCGAACGTGACTCTAGCGAAGATCGCTTAAAACAAAGCAACGAACTCCACCCAAACGAAGTCTGCTGCAGAAGCCCAAAAGGCTAAACGAGCCCCGCCCGAACAGCGAAGCTCGCCACAATGAGCGCCATTAATGGCTGCTAACAGAACTTCGCCGTGAATGACAAAAGCTCATCGGAGAGACCACAAGTGGTCATAAAGATCTCACCTTTAACGGTGGATCAAACTTTCAAATGCCTTGAGGCATTGTTTAAAGCCCAATGGGTGAGATTTAGGCGTCGAAGATCGCCACTGATGGGTTCGAAGCTTACCCACTGCCATCTCTAGCTGTGTCGGTGCCTCTTCAGCTCTCGGTCGACGAGCTCCTCGTGCGGAGCTTCTTCCTCTAGAAATAGCACAACGAGGGGCCATTGATGATGAACTTTGGTTTGAAGAGAAAGAAGAATTTTTGAAATCAAAGTGGAGAAGAAGGAGGCAAATAGTCTATTTATAGACTAGCCCCGAACTTCACTCAAGATTCTTCGCCTTAAACTTCGCCGAGTATCTCGCTACCGAACTTCACCGCAGATCTCGTCCCGAACTTCGCCAAAGATTCCAGCCTTAAACTTCACCTGAAATCTCACTCCTAGTGAACTTCACCACAATTTTAGGCACGCAAATTGAAGGCTTGAGTTTTTTATCCTTAGGCTGAGCCTCGCACAACCGACTCATTGAGCCTCGTCTAAACCGACTTACTGAGCTTCGTCAGACGATTGTTTCTCAAGTAATTGACTCTCGTCCAATTCAACAAGGCACTGAGGCGAACCTCACCAGAGCATCATAGTCTCCAAATTGAGAAAAATCACAACTCAATTCGTTTGAGGCTTGATATAGTGAACCTCACCAAAATGACTTGGCAGACTTCACTAAGTCTCCAATTTGAGTAAACTTCAATTTGTTTGAGACTTCAGCTGGCGAACTTCAAATCAACTCTCACCAACACAAGGAAGCCTGAGCTTCGCTTCCAAACACAATGACTCCATACAGAGTTCAAGTCATGTAGATTTCAAGCTCGCTATAGAAGTAAAGTATGTGCAGATCAATCACACGAAAGATGGACAATTTCAACATTCAAGAAAAGTTCATTTTTATTGATCAAAGACTCTACTGTAAAGCGACAATCAGACTACCCAATTACAAGGATGATGGGTACTTGTTGCTATTTGATACTGCCTTATAGTCCTAAGATATGGGTACTGTGAAAACTGGAGATCACATACGAGCTACACCAAGCAATAGCTCGTGCGCCTCCAATCTCACAGGACTGGTAAAGCAAGTATTTTTCCACTACAGAAAAAATAGCTTCCGTTTACTCCTTCCTAGGCCCTATGCCAGAAGAGGAGAAGGAACTGTTAAACAAAAAGTGCTCCCGTTGCTCTAAGTGAGCCATGTCAAGCGGAAGAAGCATTTCTTACAGTCAAAATTTAACGTCGGGCCTGAGTCAGCCACATGACGTCTAATTACGATCTTAGTTCACTTTTGTGACACCTAGTTACTGTCAGAGTCCTCGCTCATGGAGATCCAAGGCTCCTTCTTCAAGCGCCATTTTAGTCACCGAACAGTCTTACGCAAAGCTCAGCCCTCGAAGCTTCATGCATATCTATAGCGATTCAACTCTCCCCAAGCTGCCAACTGGTTCTCGATGATCTGCTCGAGCATCACCTTCTCAGCCGACAACAACTCCGCCAGATAGTGAAGCATGCGAAGTTCATCCGCTTGATTACCCTTTATTTGGGTAAGCTCCTATTTGAGCTATTTTATTTCAGCTCCTCTATCGAGGAGCATCCCCAATCTAGGCGACGATGGCTTAGACATGAGGAAGAATAAGAAGAAGATAGAGACGGTGAGAATGGAAAGGAGATGGCTACTATTTATAGCCTCTTTCAAATCCTAACTCCCAAGAAAATCACATCTTTTGAGATTTGATTGGACCTGACAAAGAGGCTAAATCTTAGCTTAAAACTCGGTCAAATCCACAGCGGATCTCACAGGATCTTCAATCAAGAGATCTCAGCCACAAATCACGACACAAATCTAAAGGCGTATCTCAACAAACTTCGTCAGCCAGTGAACGTCGCCAGACGACAAACTTCACCAACACATCTCAAATCAAACTGAGCCTCGCCAGCTAGAAAACATTGCCAATCGATGAACTTCGCTCAAGCAATACAAAATTGAGCAACCTTCGCTCACACCCAAATCAATCGAACTTCACAAATTTTCCAACATCCCTTAACAGAAGAGGCAAATTTCGTTCCAAACACAAATTTGGACAAACACAAGCATCATCAAGCCTTCGATACAAGCCTATAACAAAGGAAGCTACGTTCAACAGTACACCTCTGGCAACCAAGTAGGCAAATGAAGATAGGTTTTACTAAATCAAGACAACTCAAGTCACATTCAACAGTACGCCACTGGCTGTTTACCCAAAGTATTTCAATCTTAGCTACAAATTGAAATGCAGGATCTTGAAAACTTTTTGGGGGGGTCCTTGTAGATGGTCAAAATATATTTTCACTTAGGCTGATGATCAGCTTGGATCCAAGAAGTGAATGCCCATGGGCTAAACACTTCGAATGGGCCCAAAGTCAAGCCCACAACAAGCTACAACGAAGGTCGCCTGATGACTGAAGTGAACCTCGCCAAACAACCCATGTCGACTCGACTTGATCAAATTAGACACGAGTCGACCCCCACAACATGCCTCTAGACCGAGTCAAAAGGCGTCATTAGTCGGCCAAGCCTAGAGTCAAATTCTGTGTCAAATTCGAACTCATAAGTGAAGCTCGCCAACTAATGAACTCCGCCTACGTCAGCTCAAGTGGACCAAGTCATCCACTTTCGAAAAATGTGCGCCCACGTTCGAAGCGACCCTCGCCCGCACTCGCAGGGACCTTCGCCCATGTCTTCAACGAACTTCTCCAAGTCCATGAAGTTCACCTAATAACCGTTTCAGAGCTATTTTCAGGGAAATAACCGCTCGCCCACTATCCCCTACTTTCATGGCCACTTAATCAACAATTATGAGGGTCATTAACTCTCTCTTTCAGCCTATAAAAGGAGAGGAGATCATCCATTTTAAAAGCCAACACACGAATCGCACTTACGATTTCATTGAGAAGTATTGCCAAAGAAAGTGAGCTAGCTTCCAAGTAATTCAACCCTCATCAACCGCAAAACACCCATTGTCTTAATCAATGCGTCAGCAGTACAAGATCGATGCTCCACCGGTACGCAAAAAAGAACCCCAGGAAATATAAATTTTTTCTTAGTTTTATTGTAATCTTTAAATTGTAATCTATGTCAATTGCAATACAAAAAGACTCAAAACAGTAGTGTTGTGGGGACTATATATTATCTTGGGGAAGTTCAGGAGTATGTTTATGCACATTAATGCTTATTGGTAATAGAATTTCAAAATATAAAAAATAAAAACAAAAAATAAAAAGAAAAGAAAATTTCTATTAAAACACTAGAATTCCGGGCATGTTTGGTAACTGATGAATTTGGTTAACGATCATTGTATTAGGATAAAAGATACTATACAAAATCTTTCTATGGAATGGGATGATATAGGATCATGCATGCATTGCAATCTTAACCAATGATGTATTGAATAACACTTAATAACATAGTGAATCAATGCTTATGTCAGTGTGCATGCAATTTGTTAACTATAAAACCCCAACTTGTGGGACTATCTCTTTCACAATTGCAATTACACATCATTTTTCAGCAAATATATAGTGATATCATCAAAGAGTGTGTTATGGATTCTAAGAAGTTTGTTGGATGCTTTCTTCTAGTGTTGGTAGTCATCATCGGTTCAGGTAATCTCTCTCTCTCTCTCTCTCTCTCTCTCTCTCTCTCTCTCTCTCTCTCAAGAACATAACATGCACAAAACTTTGTATTACATCCTAATATATAGAAAATTAGATTAATTCTAGGATTTAACTAAGATGCTAAGCGGTTAGAGATTTTTTATTGTGCCAACTAACATAGTTCAGATTGGTAAATTGTATAAGGATAGAGAAGTCATTTCTTGTACAGTTAGTAATTTGACGAAATATTAATGAAAAATTAATATGATATGATTTATATGATTTGAGAGACTAAGTGGTTCTCAAAAGACTAAGAAAACAATATCGAAAATAATGATTTAAGAGGCAGCAGAAAACCTATATTCGAACTAGCATGTTTTAAGGATATGTACGAATTACTCATACTTTCTTAAGTAAAAGTTGAATTTAAAAGTTTATGGTAAGATTTCTATTTTCTCATTAATCAAACTACTAAAAATTTACATTTAGCATTACTTAGTCTTGACATTCATGTGCTATTATATTATGAAATTTTGTTTATTTTTTGAGCAGCAAATGTGCCGATTGTTGAAGCAGACTGTAGGGATAGCCGAACATTCATAGGGTTTTGCTTCAAAAATAGCAAATGCAATGATGTTTGCATTGCTGACGGTAATGCTAGTGGTCATTGCCAAGCCAAGTTTTACGGCCTTCGCTACGTCTGCTGCAATTAATATGATCCAGCGAAAAATCTAGAATAAGAGTTCTCTATTTGCATTGTTCTTGTTTTCAGTGTGTGAAATTGAAGAGAATGGTAGGTTGTAATATTTGGTGAATAAAATATTTATTATTATGTTTTAAGTTTCAATCTTAGTGCATCTATGCTGCTTGGAATCAAACTTAAGGGTCTTGTGCTCGTATGCGCAACCGTTAATAGGTTTAATGAAACATCTATATATACAAAAGAAGAAAACATTGATCTTCCGTGAAGCAATGGATAAGAATATAACCTTGAAAAAAGCAATGGATAAGAATATAACCTTGAAAAAAATATTATATGTCAAATTACAAAAAAATTTATTAGCCGACCATCTGTGCCATACAAACAAAATCTACAATCGGTGCAGACAAAATCTCTCTTTCTCTCTCTCTCTCTCTCTCTCTCAAGAACATAACATGCACAAAACTTTGTATTACATCCTAATATAGAGAAAATTAGATTAATTCTGGGATTTAACTAATATGCTAAGCGGTTAGAGATTTTTTATTGTGCCAACTAACATAATTTAGATAGGTAAATTGTATAAGGATGGAGAAGTCATTAACTGGCCCTGGTTAGTAATTTGACAAAAATATTATTTACAAAATTAATATGATATGATTTATATGATTTGAGAGACTAAGTGGTTCTCAAAAGACTAAGAAACCAATATCAAAAATATTGATTTAAGCGGTAGCAGAAAACCTATATTCGAACTAGCATGTTTTAAGGATATGTACAATTACTCATATCGTCTTAAGTAAAAGTTGAATTTAAAAGTTTATGCTAAGATTTCTATTTTCTCATTGATCAAATGATGGGAAATAAATGATTACCTCCTAAGTTGCAAGTATACAACTTATCAAGTTATAGTATATAAGATTATCGATCCCACGAGGAACGGGAAAGTAGGAGGAGTTTTGCTCAAGTTTTTGGCTCTCAAATTATGCGCGACAATTAGGAGTTTATGTACAAATAAAATGGAAGTGATAAAATGGTGAATGTGGATGTGGAGAGATAAAAGAGAGTGAATGTGGATTATGTGCAAAGGAGGAGAAAATAAGGTTGAAAATGTGGTTGTGGTTATATGCACATAATAACAAAACTAAGTTTGAGATTATATGCACATGGAGGGAAAATGAGATTGAGAGAAAATAAGTGCAAAATAAAAAGAAAGCAAGATTGAGAGAGAGGAGGAAAATCAAAATCAAGAATAAAGGAAAATAACAAACAAATGGAAAATAAGGATAAGTGCAAAATCAAGAATGTAAAGTATGGAGGATTAATTAAAGATATGAGGAATCTAGAGTAGATCCACTTAGCTTATCTCAATCTCATAAAAATGAGTTGGATTTGTTAGCTAGTTTCAAACAATCTCTAGGGATCCCACGAATATTGGCTCCACACTTAGAAAAGGGTAATTCCCTAGAGGGTTCTAGCCTCAAGGTGAATTAAAGGAAAGGAAAATCTATTCTAGAAAGTAAATACAAGAATTAAATACATTGCATGAAAGTAAATTGCAAGAAAGTAAATTGCATGAAAGTAAATTGCATGAAAGTAAATCTAAGCTACAAAGCAATAAATGAACAAGAAAGAAAAGAAAAAGAAATAAAAGGAAAACCAACAACTCTGATCTTAATCTAATCCTCCTTTTGGTCCTTGGATTAGAAGAAGAGAAAGGAAATTGAAGGGTGAAAAATTTCATTTATTGTGTAACAAAGTTACAATTTTGGAAGGTCTCCTCAATTAAGAGTAACCCTCCTCTCCAAATGGAGTTTTACAAAATATTTCACACTCAAAACACTCACCTTCACCCCTATTTATAGCCCAACGGAGTTGATGTGAACCATTGGATCAAACCTAGCCAAAAGGAAGAGAAATCCACCATTAATCGAAATTGTTGGGAACCGATCGGTTGGCGATCGGTTAGCTAACCGCATTAACCGGTTGGCCAACCGGTTGGTCAACCGATTGGTTCCCAACGAATTTGTCTTTTCTTGATTTTTCTTCACGAATTTCTCTTGGATCAAATTGGTATCTTGGGCCTTGGTTTGTCTTGATTTGGGCTTCAAATATTGGTAGAAATTGAGAATTTGAGTCATTTGGGCTTTTATTCATTATTTCTTTATTAACCCGCAAAATAAGATAAAAATGATTATTAGTAATATCGTTTATTCATATAACATAGGTAATAAGGGTATAAAATGTATTTAAAATGTGCTAATCAAATACCCCCACACCTAAGCTTTTGCTAGTCCTCTAGCAAAGAAAATAAAAAGAAAACCTAACTCACTTTGCGAGGAATGTGGTTGTATTTAGCATACAACAAGCCTTTAAACCCTAGGTTACCCTAGTGGACGAGTTGTAGTCTCGTGAGGGTTTACAATGAATATACCCACAAAATTCAGTCAACTTGCAAATTTAAAGAAGTTAATAAAATAATTAATTCATTTGATATCTTCAAACATTCCAATTGAAGTTGGTTAATACTCAAGAAAACGTTTTTATCATAACTCCAATGTAATTTTCTTAAAAAATCCTTCCATTATAGTTATACAAAACCAAGTTTAACTCAAATATTTAATTTAAAAGTTTTGAAAAGAACATGCTAACTCTTTGTTTTAACAAACTTCAAGTCTTTTAATCCATTTAATTTTTCAAGAACATATACAAATATAACTATATACAAAAACATGGTTAGTATGATTATTTTTTTTTTTTGATTTTTCTTCACGAATTTCTCTTGGATCAAATTGGTATCTTGGGCCTTGGTTTGTCTTGATTTGGGCTTCAAATATTGGTAGAAATTGAGAATTTGAGTCATTTGGGCTTTTATTCATTATTTCTTTATTAACCGCAAAATAAGATAAAAATGATTATTAGTAATATCGTTTATTCATATAACATAGGTAATAAGGGTATAAAATGTATTTAAAATGTGCTAATCAAATACCCCCACACCTAAGCTTTTGCTAGTCCTCTAGCAAAGAAAATAAAAAGAAAACCTAACTCACTTTAGGGGAATGTGGTTTATTTGCGCATACAACAAGCCTTTAAACCCCTAGGTTACCCTAGTGGACGAGTTGTAGTCTCGTGAGGGTTTGTAGTGAATATACCCACAAAATTCAGTCAACTTGCAAATTTAAAGAAGTTAATAAAATAATTAATTCATTTGATATCTTCAAACATTCCAATTGAAGTTGGTTAATACTCAAGAAAACGTTTTATCATAACTCCAATGTAATTTTCTTAAAAAATCCTTCCATTATAGTTATACAAAACCAAGTTTAACTCAAATATTTAATTTAAAAGTTTTGAAAAGAACATGCTAACTCTTTGTTTTAACAAACTTCAAGTCTTTTAATCCATTTAATTTTTCAAGAACATATACAAATATAACTATATACAAAAACATGGTTAGTATGATTATTTTTTTTTTTTTTTTACTCTTTATTCCTTGGTGGTTTTGTTCTTTTTAATCGGGCTTTCTAAGTGACCATTTAGCGAGTTTTGGGCCAATGAATCCCAACCCAATTGGGCTTAGGTCATTAAGCATAGAAATACTCCTCGGGCTTAATTACTCAGTCAACTTAGGCTTAGTAAAATAGAACCACCAATGATTTTAAGAGAATTTTTTCTTCTTTTATTAAGTTAGTATAATATATATATGTGTATATGTATATATATTCTGAACAATATTTGGATCAAGACAACTTGAAAAATTATTTTCAACTCTAAGTTAGGCATGCAAAAATTCCATTACTTTAATTAAAAATCTAAGTTAAAACTTAAGTAAAGTATACTACTTGAAAATCATTTCTTAAGAAATTTATTTGGAGTTGTCATAAAAGGTAAACTTGAGTATAGAACTAACTAAGGATTAGAAGACTTAAATTCTATCAAATTGATCAATTATTAATCAACTCTATTAAGTTGGCAAGTGACTATTTTTTTTTTTTAGTTTTTTTATGATGAAAAGAAAAATTGACATAAAAATGGTAAGAAAAAGAGGAAAATAACTAAGATAAAGATAAAATGACTAATTCCCACCCCACCTAAATTTTGCATTGTCCTCAATGCAAATTCTAATATGCACAAAGTAAAACAGATAAGAATGGAAGCACTTACATTTGTTCGGTGACTGAACAATGATAAAAATTGCAAATACCTTCAAGATAAGGGGGTGAAGCCAAAATTTATTCTTTTTTTTTTTTTTTAAAATTTTTATTTATTTATATATTTATTTATTTTTTAATAAATAAAAAAATAAGAAACTCTTACATGAGAGAAGAATAAATTTATTATTACTTGGGACAAAAATAAAAATGTAGAATAAAAGATGAAACATGAGAAGCTCACATTCTACATTAAATCCTACCTTATTCTTTGAAAATTCTACAAATTTAAAGAATTTCAAGATGATATAATCAATGATGTTCTCAAATTCTGAAAATTCCAAGGTTTGCAATGATGTTTGCAGCAATGGAAGGTAGGTATTAATGGTTGTATGCTTTTGAACTTAGATTCATTATTAACAAAATTTCATCAAAATGAAATCTTGTTGTTTTCTATTTTCTAACAATCTAAGTTCATTGACAAAGGGTTCTTCAAATGTTGGCTTCAAGATGCATGTATTCAACGTAATTCTCTGGATTGAAGGATTTGATTATTAACACGGTTACTTGATTGTTGTGAATGGATTGCATTCACTTGATCTTGGAAAGTTGAACTTGACCCGTTCTTTGGATTGGTCGGGTTGACTTCGAAATGATCCTTTCTCTCTCTCACTTATAGCTAGCTAGTTGACCAAGCCGGGTTTCTAATCTAGCTATGGCTTGAGTGTTGGAGTTGAGAATTTGTCTGTTGATTGCATAAAGGAGTTCATCGTGTTAGATGTTTGAGTCAACAAGTTCGTGGTGCTGTAGAGGTTTTAATCAAGGCTTCCAAACCTCTTTCCAACACATTAAGGCGTTTCTCAACATTTGAAGGAATATGATTTGTAGATTGATGATGAGGAAGCGATTTGGAAATGACCGATTTGGTTGTGGAAAATTAGTTTGAGAACTGAAAAGCTGCGTTGCCCTAGGGAATTGTTGGTTTGAAGAGGGAGTGAAATTTTGATTTCAGAAATTACCACGATTCCATGCAAAATTGGATGATTTCTCCAACCCGGATTATAGGTTGGAGAAAATGGATCATGTCGGATCTTTGAAATTCATCATTCTAGAGATTGAGTATTTCCTAAGAGTGGACATTGCTCAAGCATGGGTCGAGAAAGCAGTTATGACAACCCGGTGAGAAACTTGATTGATTTGAGCGGAGCTCGTTCTTTGGTTTCTAAAGTTTCTAACTCAAGTTGTAGCCATCTTAGCTTGAGGCTATGTTTGACTCTAAGGAAGGACCTCTAGAATTGGATTGGGTAATCGATGAATCACATGTTCCCATTGCATAGTTTTCTCGGATAAATTCTCTAAAAGTCCCAAGCTTCATCGGCATTTTTCTTCATGAAATCCCCTTGACACATTGACTCTAAGGAAGTTTTGAAGAATAATCCAATCCTTCATAAATGATTTGGCATAATCGCCACTTTTCAAGACCATGGTGAGGACATTGGATAAGAAGATCTTTGAATTTGTCAAAATACTTCCAAAAGGTTCTCGGGACAATTTTAAAATTTTGAATCTGTTTCTAAGCTTGACCGTTTTGTGGATAGGAAAGAATTTTTTGAAAAAACTTTTACAAATTCACCCCAAGTTGAGATGGAATCGTGGGCAAGCTATCTGACCATTTTTGGCTTTGTCCTTAAGGGCAAATGGAATAAATCGGAGTTTGATCGCATCTTGGTTAAGTCCCTCATCTTGATCATGAGGCAAACTTCTTCAAATTCGGAGATAAAGATGTATCGTCTTGGTTTCGACTCTAAGAATTTGGGAAGCATGTTTATGAAATGCGGTCGAAGTTCAAAATTGGTTCCATTTACCTCGGGGAGTTTTATGCAAGAGGGATTGCATTTCTAGTGGGGTAACAAACATCTTGAAGAACAGGTGGGTTGGTATTAGCCATTTCGTTTGGTTCAAGAGATGAATCAAAAGCGAATTAAGCGATTAGTATTATCCCTAACCCAAGTTTGCATACACCAAAATCAAATTTTTTATTTGAAAAGGATAAGAGAAAAAGTTAAGAAGATGAGAAAAACTAACTAAAAATAAATCAAAGCAATCACTTTTCAATCACCCTAACTCTAGGGTTAAGCCTAAACTTGACTTAGACCACTCCTAACCAAGAATTCCATTAATGAAAAGATCAAAGTTTACTTGGGTAATTAGCCGTAAGGATAGTACTAGAGGAGATCAAAGATCAATTAAGTACCTCTTTCCTTTCAGGCCTTACATAACCCTAAACCTTGCCTTAGACACCAATTAATCCAAATAAACTTGGACCGGTTCACTTAAGGAATTATTGTTCCTTAATGAGCTCGAATCCTTAGGGGCCAACGTCTAATCAAATTTTAAGAGGCTTGGGTAAGTGTAGTGAGAATTAGTGATTTTGGGCTAAGGAAAGGGTGATGAAATCCCTCACCTTATCTTGATTAATGGGTTTTGCCCTTAAGATATTTTCAAGTGTGTGCCAAATCAAGATGCTCAAATCACTTGGTGAATTCCTACTATTATATGAAATGCAACCCTAAGAATTAAAAGCAACTAAAAAGGATGCAAAAACAAAAATCTTTTTATTTATTTTTTATTATGGTCGACAATAAAAAAAATGAAGTTTATTAGGGTCGACAAGGGAAAAAAAATCCTTTTTTTATTTTTTTTATTTTTTTATTTTTTTATCCTAATTGTCTCTAATGTATATGAACTATCTAAAGGGTGGAATTGAAAATACTAGATGGAGAAGTTACCCACAAAAGCAATGCAAAGCCTCGTTGGAGGCAATTCTTCAATCTTGAATCTTCAACTCTTGATCTTCAAGCTCCAAGTTCCTACACAAAAGAAAACACACAAAATAAAAACCAAACTTAATCAAAATCCTACTTATGCACCGTTCCCCGGCAACGGCGCCAAAAACTTGATGGGAAATAAATGATTACCTCCTAAGTTGCAAGTATACAACTTATCAAGTTATAGTATATAAGATTATCGATCCGAGGAGCGGAAGTAGGAAGAGTTTTGCTCAAGTTTTGGTTCTCAAATTATGCGCGACAATTAGGAGTTTATGTACAAATAAAATGGAAGTGATAAAATGGTGAATGTGGATGTGGAGAGATAAAAGAGAGTGAATGTGGATTATGTGCAAAGGAGGAGAAAATAAGGTTGAAAATGTGGTTGTGGTTATATGCACATAATAACAAAACTAAGTTTGAGATTATATGCACATGGAGGAAAATGAGATTGAGAGAAAATAAGTGCAAAATAAAAAGAAAGCAAGATTGAGAGAGAGAGAGAGGAAAATCAAAATCAAGAATAAAGGAAAATAACAAACAAATGGAAAATAAGGATAAGTGCAAAATCAAGAATGTAAAGTATGGAGGATTAATTAAAGATATGAGGAATCTAGAGTAGATCCACTTAGCTTATCTCAATCTCATGAAAATGAGTTGGATTTGTTAGCTAGTTTCAAACAATCTCTAGGGATCCCACGAATATTAGCTCCACACTTAGAAAAGGGTAATTCCCTAGAGGTTCTAGCCTCAAGGTGAATTAAAGAAAAGAAAATCTATTCTAGAAAGTAAATACAAGAATTAAATACATTGCATGAAAGTAAATTGCAAGAAAGTAAATTGCATGAAAGTAAATTGCATGAAAGTAAATCTAAGCTACAAAGCAATAAATGAACAAGAAAGAAAAGAAAAAATAAAAGGAAAACCAACAACTCGATCTTAATCTAATCCTCCTTTTGGTCCTTGGATTAGAAGAAGAAAAGGAAATTGAAGGAAAATTTCATTTATTGTGTAACAAAAGTTACAATTTTGGAAGGTCTCCTCAATTAAGAGTAACCCTCCTCTCCAAATGGAGTTTTACAAAATATTTCACACTCAAAACACTCGACCTTCACCCTATTTATAGCCCAACGGAGTTGATGTGAACCATTGGATCAAACCTAGCCAAAAGGAAGAAATCCACCATTAATCTGTTGGGAACCGTCGGTTGGCGTCGGTTAGCTCCGGTGCTTGGTTGGCCAACCGGTTGGTCAACCGATTGGTTCCCAACCGAATTTGTCTTTTCTTGATTTTTCTTCACGAATTTCTCTTGGATCAAATTGGTATCTTGGGCCTTGGTTTGTCTTGATTTGGGCTTCAAATATTGGTAGAAATTGGAGAATTTGAGTCATTTGGGCTTTTATTCATTATTTCTTTATTAACACGCAAAATAAGATAAAATGATTATTAGTAATATCGTTTATTCATATAACATAGGTAATAAGGGTATAAAAATGTATTTAAAATGTGCTAATCAAATACCCCACCTAAGCTTTTGCTAGTCCTCTAGCAAAGAAAATAAAAAACCTAACTCACTTTCAGAGGAATCGCGGTTGTATTTAGCGCATACAACAAGCCTTTAAACCCTAGGTTACCCTAGTGGGCGAGTTGTAGTCGTGAGGGTTTGATGAATATACCCACAAAATTCAGTCAACTTGCAAATTTAAAGAAGTTAATAAAATAATTAATTCATTTGATATCTTCAAACATTCCAATTGAAGTTGGTTAATACTCAAGAAAACGTTTTATCATAACTCCAATGTAATTTTCTTAAGAAAATCCTTTCATTATAGTTATACAAAACCAAGTTTAACTCAAAATTTAATTTAAAAGTTTATGCTAAGATTTCCATTTTCTCATTAATCAAACTACTAAAATTTACATTTAGCATTACTTTGTCTTGACATTCATGTGCTGTTATATTATGAGAGTTTTCTGGACTGATGAGGCAAATCTTGAGGAAGATAAGGTTATTGATATAGTGCCTACTTCTACTAAAAGCTCTTCTGCAAGCATTGCTTCCTTGGTTAACATTTATCAAGATTCTACCATGGCTTCTCCTTTAGTATCTATACCTAATGGCATGAATTTTTATGCTCATATTTGCTCAAATTTGGCTGATAAGGCTCCTACTCCACTCGAGGAAGTTAGACTAAAGTTGTAAGTGCTCAAAATCCCCAAACTTAAACATTTCCAAGTTTATTTCAAACAATAGAAAAATTGGAAGAGGATTGAATCTAGATTATATTCCACACCCCCCCCCCCCATCAGGCTACTAAATTCTCATCTGAGAAATGGAGTGAGCATGAATTATTTTGAAGTTTTCATTAGTGGGGCATGTTATGGGGCTCAATGTAAAATTGAAGGCTATGAAAAATTATGTCAAAAAATTGTTGAGTTTTATTGCTATTCCAGCTATGTGCTTAATTAAGCCTATGTTATATCTCTATAATTTCCACAATAAAGAGAGTATGAGAGGTATCATAAAGGTAGGACCATGTTTCTTTGGGACTTGCCCTCTTGTTTTGAAGCCCTGGAAAATTCATGTTGAAATTGACAAAATGCAAGATCGTAACTATTCTATGTGGTTTATATCCCTGCTTTAGGTTGAATCTATGAAACACAAACGGAATAAGCAAGATTGCTAGAATTATTTGGCATCAGTACTATTATGAAACTCACTAAAATTTCTACTAATCAACTTAGAGATTTTAATTTAAAATTTTGTAAAGAACATGCTAACTCTTTGTTTTAACAAACTTCAAGTCTTTTAATCCATTTAATTTTTCAAGAACATATACAAATATAACTATATATAAAAACATGATTAGTATGACAAATTTTTTTTTTTTACTCTTTATTCCTTGGTGGTTTTGTTCTTTTTAATCGGGCTTTCTAAGTGACCATTTAGCGAGTTTTGGGCCAATGAATCCCAACCCAATTGGGCTTAGGTCATTAAGCATAGAAATACTCCTCGGGCTTAATTACTCAGTCAACTTAGGCTTAGTAAAATAGAACCACCAATGATTTTAAGAGAATTTTTTTTCTTCTTTTTGTTAAGTTAGTATAATATATATATGTGTATATGTATATATATTCTGAACAATATTTGGATCAAGACAACTTGAAAAATTATTTTCAACTCTAAGTTAGGCATGCAAAAATTCCATTACTTTAATTAAAAATCTAAGTTAAAACTTAAGTAAAGTATACTACTTGAAAATCATTTCTTAAGAAATTTATTTGGAGTTGTCATAAAAGGTAAACTTGAGTATAGAACTAACTAAGGATTAGAAGACTTAAATTCTATCAAATTGATCAATTATTAATCAACTCTATTAAGTTGGCAAGTGACTATTTTTTATTTATTTTTTTATGATGAAAAGAAAAATTGACATAAAAAATGGTAAGAAAAAGAGGAAAATAACTAAGATAAAGATAAAATGACTAATTCCCACCCCACACCTAAATTTTGCATTGTCCTCAATGCAAATTCTATTATGCACAAAGTAAAAGCAGATAAGAATGGAAGCACTTACATTTGTTGGGTCGACTTGAACAATGATAAAAATTCAAAATATCTTCAAGATAAGGGGTGAAGCCAAAATTTATTCTTTTTTTTTTTTTTTTAAATTTTTATTTATTTATATATTTATTTATTTTTTAATAAATAAAAAAAATAAGAAACTCTCACATGAGAGAAGAATAAATTTATTATTCTTGTGGGACAAAAATAAAAATGTAGAATAAAAGATGAAACATGAGAAGCTCACATTCTACATTAAATCCTACCTTATTCTTTGAAAATTCTACCAGAAATTTAAAAATTTCAAGATGATATAATCAATGATGTTCTCAAATTCTGAAAATTCCAAGGTTTGCAATGATGTTTGCGACAATGGAAGGTAGGTATTAATGGTTGTATGCTTTTGAACTTAGATTCATTATTAACAAAATTTCATCAAAAATGAAATCTTGTTGTTTTCTATTTTCTAACAATCTAAGTTCATTGACAAAGGGTTCTTCAAATGTTGGCTTCAAGATGCATGTATTCAACGTAATTCTCTGGATTAAGGATTTGATTATTAACACAGTTACTTGATTGTTGTGAATGGATTGCATTCACTTGATCTTGGAAAGTTGAACTTGACCCCGTTCTTTGGATTGGTCACGGGTTGACTTGGAAATGATCCTTTCTCTCTCTCACTTATAGCTAGCTAGTTGACCAAGCCGGGTTTCTAATCTAGCTATGGCTTGAGTGTTGGAGTTGAGAATTTGTCACATTGATTGCATAAAGGAGTTCATCGTGTTAGATGTTTGAGTCAACAAGTTAGGTAGTGCGTGTAGAGGTTTTAATCAAGGCTTCCAAACCTCTTTCCAACACATTATGGCGTTTCTCAACATTTGAAGGAATATGATTTGTAGATTGATGATGAGGAATGATTTGGAAATGGTGATTTGGTTGTGGAAAATTGGTTTGAGCTGAAAAGCTGCGTTGCCCTAGGGAATTGTTGGTTTGAAGAGGGAGTGAAATTTTGATTTCAGAAATTACCACGATTCCATGCAAAATTGGATGATTTCTCCAACCCGGATTATAGGTTGGAGAAAATGGATCGATGTCGGATCTTTGGAATCGGCATTCATCATTCTAGAGATTGAGTATTTCCTAAGAGTGGACATTGCTCAAGCATGGGTCGTAGAAAAACGAGTTATGACAACTGGCGTGAAACTTGATTGATTTGAGCGGAGCTCGTTCTTTGGTTTCTAAAGTTTCTAACTGCGTAGAATTGTAGCCATCTTAGCTTGGAGGCTATGTTTGACTCTAAGGAAGGACCTCTAGAATTGGATTGGGTAGCGATGAATCCACAGTGTTCCCATCGCATAGTTTTCTCGGATAAATTCTCTAAAAGTCCCAAGCTTCATCGGCATTTTTCTTCATGAAATCCCCTTGACACATTGACTCTAAGGAAGTTTTGAAGAATAATCCAATCCTTCATAAATGATTTGGCATAATCGCCACTTTTCAAGACCATGGTGAGGACATTGGATAAGAAGATCTTTGAATTTGTCAAAATACTTCCAAAAGGTTCTCCGGGACAATTTTAAAATTTTGAATCTTTGTTTCTAAGCTTGACCGTTTTGTGGATAGGAAAGAATTTTTGGAAAAAGCGTACAAATTCACCCCAAGTTGAGATGGAATCATTGGGCAAGCTATCTGACCATTTTTGGCTTTGTCCTTAAGGGCAAATGGAATAAATCGGAGTTTGATCGCATCTTCGGTTAAGTCCCTCATCGATCATGAGGCAAACTTCTTCAAATTAGGAGATAAAGATGTATCGTCTTGGTTTCGACTCTAAGAATTTGGGAAGCATGTTTATGAAATGCGGTCGAAGTTCAAAATTGGTTCCATTTACCTCGGGGAGTTTTATGCAAGAGGGGATTGCATTTCTAGTGGGGTAACAAACATCTTGAAGAACAGGTGGGTTGGTATTAGCCATTTCGTTTGGTTCAAGAGATGAATCAAAACGAATTAAACGATTAGTATTATCCCTAACCCAAGTTTGCATACACCAAAATCAAATTTTTTTTTATTTGAAAAAGGATAAGAGAAAAAGTTAAGAAGATGATGAGAAAAGAAAATAAGGAAAAACTAAATAAATCAAGGCAATCACTTTCCAATCACCCTAACTCTAGGGTTAAGCCTAAACTTGACTTAGACTAGCTCCTAACCAAAAATTCCCTTAGTGAAAAGATCAAAGTTTACTTGGGTAATTAGCAGTGGGATAGTACTAGAGGAGATCAAAGATCAATTAAGTACCTCTTTCCTTCGAGGCTTTACATAACTAAACCTTGCCTTAGACACCAATTAATCCAAATAAACTTGGACGGTTCACTTAAGAAATTATTGTTCCTTAATGAGCTCGAATCCTTAGGGGCCAGCGTCTAATCAAATTTTAAGAGGCTTGGGTAAGTGTAGTGAGGAATTAGTGATTTTTGGGCTAAGGAAAGGGTGATGAAATCCCTCACCTTATCTTGATTAATGGGTTTTGCCCTTAAGATATTTTCAAGTGTGTGCCAAATCAAGATGCTCAAATCACTTGGTGAATTCCTACTATTATATGAAATGCAACCCTAAGAATTAAAAGCAACTAAAAGGATGCAAAAACAAAAATCTTTTTATTTTTTATTTTTTTATTATGGTCGACAATAAAAAAATGAAGTTTATTAGAATTCGACAAGGGGAAAAAATCCTTTTTTTATTTTTTATTTTTTATTTTTTTATCCTAATTGTCTCTAATGTATATGAACTATCTAAAGGGTGGAATTGAAAATACTAGATAGAGAAGTTACCCATAAAAGCAATGCAAAGCCTCGTTGGAGGCAATTCTTCAATCTTGAATCTTCAACTCTTGATCTTCAAGCTCCAAGTTCCTACACAAAGAAAACACACAAAATAAAACCAAACTTAATCAAAATCCTACTTATGCACGTTCCCGACAGCGGCCAAAAACTTGATGGGAAATAAATGATTACCTCCTAAGTTGCAAGTATACAACTTATCAAGTTATAGTATATAAGATTATCGATCCCACGAGGAACGGGA
Organism: Asparagus setaceus; assembly: GCA_012295165.1. Taxonomy (NCBI): domain Eukaryota; kingdom Viridiplantae; phylum Streptophyta; class Magnoliopsida; order Asparagales; family Asparagaceae; genus Asparagus; species Asparagus setaceus. Next base: position 21,663,170 of record CM022709.1, on the reverse strand, counting down.
AAGTAGGAGGTGTTTTGCTCAAGTTTTTGGCTCTCAAATTATGCGCGACAATTAGGAGTTTATGTACAAATAAAATGGAAGTGATAAAATGGTGAATGTGGATGTGGAGAGATAAAAGAGAGTGAATGTGGATTATGTGCAAAGGAGGAGAAAATAAGGTTGAAAATGTGGTTGTGGTTATATGCACATAATAACAAAACTAAGTTTGAGATTATATGCACATGGAGGAATATGAGATTGAGAGAAAATAAGTGCAAAATAAAAGAAAGCAAGATTGAGAGAGAGAGGAGAGGAAAATCAAAATCAAGAATAAAGGAAAATAACAAACAAATGGAAAATAAGGATAAGTGCAAAATCAAGAATGTAAAGTATGGAGGATTAATTAAAGATATGAGGAATCTAGAGTAGATCCACTTAGCTTATCTCAATCTCATGAAAATGAGTTGGATTTGTTAGCTAGTTTCAAACAATCTCTAGGGATCCCACAGAATATTGGCTCCACACTTAGAAAGGGTAATTCCCTAGAGGGTTCTAGCCTCAAGGTGAATTAAAGGAAAGGAAAATCTATTCTAGAAAGTAAATACAAAATTAAATACATTGCATGAAAGTAAATTGCAAGAAAGTAAATTGCATGAAAGTAAATTGCATGAAAGTAAATCTAAGCTACAAAGCAATAAATGAACAAGAAAGAAAATGAAAAAGAAATAAAATAGAAACCAACAACTCTGATCTTAATCTAATCCTCCTTTTGGTCCTTGGATTAGAAGAAGAGAAAGGAAATTGAAGGGTGAAAAATTTCATTTATTGTGTAACAAAAGTTACAATTTTGGAAGGTCTCCTCAATTAAGAGTAACCCTCCTCTCCAAATGGAGTTTTACAAAATATTTCACACTCAAAACACTCGACCTTCACCCTATTTATAGCCCATGAGTTGATGTGAACCATTGGATCAAACCTAGCCAAAAGGAAGAGAAATCCACCATTAATCTGAAATCTGTTGGGAACCGATCGGTTGGCCGTCGGTTAATAACCAGTTATAACCGTTGTAGCAGGTTGGTCAACAGATGGTTCCCAACCGAATTTGTCTTTTCTTGATTTTTCTTCACGAATTTCTCTTGGATCAAATTGGTATCTTGGGCCTTGGTTTGTCTTGATTTGGGCTTCAAATATTGGTAGAAATTGAGAATTTGAGTCATTTGGGCTTTTATTCATTATTTCTTTATTAACACGCAAAATAAGATAAAAATGATTATTAGTAATATCGTTTATTCATATAACATAGGTAATAAGGGTATAAAAATGTATTTAAAATGTGCTAATCAAATACCCCCACACCTAAGCTTTTGCTAGTCCTCTAGCAAAGAAAATAAAAACCTAACTCACTTTGAGAATGCGGTTGTATTTAGCATACAACAAGCCTTTAAACCCCTAGGTTACCCTAGTGGACGAGTTGTAGTCTCGTGAGGGTTTACAGTGAATATACCCACAAAATTCAGTCAACTTGCAAATTTAAAGAAGTTAATAAAATAATTAATTCATTTGATATCTTCAAACATTCCAATTGAAGTTGGTTAATACTCAAGAAAACGTTTTATCATAACTCCAATGTAATTTTCTTAAAAAATCCTTCCATTATAGTTATACAAAACCAAGTTTAACTCAAAATTTAATTTAAAAGTTTTGAAAAGAACATGCTAACTCTTTGTTTTAACAAACTTCAAGTCTTTTAATCCATTTAATTTTTCAAGAACATATACAAATATAACTATATACAAAACATGGTTAGTATGATTTTTTTTTTTTTACTCTTTATTCCTTGGTGGTTTTGTTCTTTTTAATCGGCTTTCTAAGTGACCATTTAGCGAGTTTTGGGCCAATGAATCCCAACCCAATTGGGCTTAGGTCATTAAGCATAGAAATACTCCTCGGGCTTAATTACTCAGTCAACTTAGGCTTAGTAAAATAGAACCACCAATGATTTTAAGAGAATTTTTTCTTCTTTTTATTAAGTTAGTATAATATATATATGTGTATATGTATATATATTCTGAACAATATTTGGATCAAGACAACTTGAAAAATTATTTTCAACTCTAAGTTAGGCATGCAAAAATTCCATTACTTTAATTAAAAATCTAAGTTAAAACTTAAGTAAAGTATACTACTTGAAAATCATTTCTTAAGAAATTTATTTGGAGTTGTCATAAAAGGTAAACTTGAGTATAGAACTAACTAAGGATTAGAAGACTTAAATTCTATCAAATTGATCAATTATTAATCAACTCTATTAAGTTGGCAAGTGACTATTTTTATTTTTTATTTTTTTTATGATGAAAAGAGAAAAATTGACATAAAAAATGGTAAGAAAAAGAGGAAAATAACTAAGATAAAGATAAAAATGACTAATTCCCACCCCCACACCTAAATTTTGCATTGTCCTCAATGCAAATTCTATTATGCACAAAGTAAAAGCAGATAAGAATGGAAGCACTTACATTTGTTCGGTCGACTTGAACAATGATAAAAATTCTGCAATATCTTCAAGATAAGGGGTGAAGCCAAAATTTATTCTTTTTTTTTTTTTTTTTTAAAATTTTTATTTATTTATATATTTATTTATTTTTTAATAAATAAAAAAAATAAGAAACTCTTACATGAGAGAAGAATAAATTTATTATTCTTGTGGGACAAAAATAAAAATGTAGAATAAAAGATGAAACATGAGAAGCTCACATTCTACATTAAATCCTACCTTATTGCTGAAAATTCTACCCAGAAATTTAAAGAATTTCAAGATGATATAATCAATGATGTTCTCAAATTCGAAAATTCCAAGGTTTGCAATGATGTTTGCGACAATGGAAGGTAGGTATTAATGGTTGTATGCTTTTGAACTTAGATTCATTATTAACAAAATTTCATCAAAAATGAAATCTTGTTGTTTTCTATTTTCTAACAATCTAAGTTCATTGACAAAGGGTTCTTCAAATGTTGGCTTCAAGATGCATGTATTCAACGTAATTCTCTGGATTACGAAGGACTTGATTATTAACACAGTTACTTGATTGTTGTGAATGGATTGCATTCACTTGATCTTGAAAGTTGAACTTGACCCGCGTTCCTTGGATTGGTCACGGGTTGACTTGGAAATGATCCTTTCTCTCTCTCACTTATAAGCTAGCTAGTTGACCAAGTGGGTTTCTAATCTAGCTATGGCTTGAGTGTTGGAGTTGAGAATTTGTCTGTTGATTGCATAAAGGAGTTCATCGTGTTAGATGTTTGAGTCAACAAGTTAGTGGTGCGTGTAGAGGTTTTAATCAAGGCTTCCAAACCTCTTTCCAACACATTAAGGCGTTTCTCAACATTTGAAGGAATATGATTTGTAGATCGATGATGAAAGCCGATTTGGAAATGGCCGATTTGGTTGTGGAAAATTGGTTTGAGAACTGAAAGCTGCGTTGCCCTAGGGAATTGTTGGTTTGAAGAGGGAGTGAAATTTTGATTTCAGAAATTACCACGATTCCATGCAAAATTGGATGATTTCTCCAACTTTGGATTATAGGTTGGAGAAAATGGATCGTGTCGGATCTTTGGAATCACGACATTCATCATTCTAGAGATTGAGTATTTCCTAAGAGTGGACATTGCTTTCTGAAGCATGGAACGTAGAAAGACAGTTATGACAACACGAAGCTGACTTGATTGATTTGGTAGGAGCTCGTTCTTTGGTTTCTAAAGTTTCTAACTGCGTAGAATTGTAGCCATCTTAGCTTGGAGGCTATGTTTGACTCTAAGGAAGGACCTCTAGAATTGGATTGGGTAGCGATGAATCCACAGTGTTCCCCGCATAGTTTTCTCGGATAAATTCTCTAAAAGTCCCAAGCTTCATCGGCATTTTTCTTCATGAAATCCCCTTGACACATTGACTCTAAGGAAGTTTTGAAGAATAATCCAATCCTTCATAAATGATTTGGCATAATCGCCACTTTTCAAGACCATGGTGAGGACATTGGATAAGAAGATCTTTGAATTTGTCAAAATACTTCCAAAAGGTTCTCCGGGACAATTTTAAAATTTTGAATCTGTTTCTAAGCTTGACCGTTTTGTGGATAGGAAAGAATTTTTTGAGCTGTTACAAATTCACCCCAAGTTGAGATGGAATCTGTGGGCAAGCTATCTGACCATTTTTGGCTTTGTCCTTAAGGGCAAATGGAATAAATCGGAGTTTGATCATCTTGGTTAAGTCCCTCATCGATCATGAGGCAAACTTCTTCAAATTAGGAGATAAAGATGTATCGTCTTGGTTTTGACTCTAAGAATTTGGGAAGCATGTTTATGAAATGCGGTGAAGTTCAAAATTGGTTCCATTTACCTCGGGGAGTTTTATGCAAGAGGGATTGCATTTCTAGTGGGGTAACAAACATCTTGAAGAACAGTGGGTTGGTATTAGCCATTTCGTTTGGTTCAAGAGATGAATCAAAAGCAATTAAGCGATTAGTATTATCCCTAACCCAAGTTTGCATACACCAAAATCAAATTTTTTTATTTGAAAAAGGATAAGAGAAAAGTTAAGAAGATGAGAAAAACTAACTAAAAATAAATCAAAGCAATCACTTTTCAATCACCCTAACTCTAGGGTTAAGCCTAAACTTGACTTAGACCAGCTCCTAACCAAAATTCCCTTAGTGAAAAGATCAAAGTTTACTTGGGTAATTAGCCGTGGAGGATAGTACTAGAGGAGATCAAAGATCAATTAAGTACCTCTTTCCTTTCGGAGGCTTCCACGCCTAAACCTTGCCTTAGACACCAATTAATCCAAATAAACTTGGACCGGTTCACTTAAGGAATTATTGTTCCTTAATGAGCTCGAATCCTTAGGGGCCAACGTCTAATCAAATTTTAAGAGGCTTGGGTAAGTGTAGTGAGGAATTAGTGATTTTTGGGCTAAGGAAAGGGTGATGAAATCCCTCACCTTATCTTGATTAATGGGTTTTGCCCTTAAGATATTTTCAAGTGTGTGCCAAATCAAGATGCTCAAATCACTTGGTGAATTCCTACTATTATATGAAATGCAACCCTAAGAATTAAAAGCAACTAAAAGGATGCAAAACAAAAATCTTTTTATTTTTTTATTATGGTCGACAATAAAAAATGAAGTTTATTAGAATTCGACAAGGAAAAAAAATCCTTTTTTTATTTTTATTTTTATTTTTTATCCTAATTGTCTCTAATGTATATGAACTATCTAAAGGGTGGAATTGAAAATACTAGATGGAGAAGTTACCCATAAAAGCAATGCAAAGCCTCGTTGGAGGCAATTCTTCAATCTTGAATCTTCAACTCTTGATCTTCAAGCTCCAAGTTCCTACACAAAGAAAACACACAAAATAAAACCAAACTTAATCAAAATCCTACTTATGCACGTTCCCGACAGCGGCAAATTGATGGGAAATAAATGATTACCTCTAAGTTGCAAGTATACAACTTATCAAGTTATAGTATATAAGATTATCGATCGAGGAGCGGAAAGTAGGAGGTGTTTTGCTCAAGTTTTGGCTCTCAAATTATCTTGTGACAATTAGGAGTTTATGTACAAATAAAATGGAAGTGATAAAATGGTGAATGTGGATGTGGAGAGAAAAAAGAGTGAATGTGGATTATGTGCAAAGGAGGAGAAAATAAGGTTGAAAATGTGGTTGTGGTTATATGCACATAATAACAAAACTAAGTTTGAGATTATATGCACATGGAGGGAAAATGAGATTGAGAGAAAATAAGTGCAAAATAAAAGAAAGCAAGATTGAGAGAGAGAGGAAAATCAAAATCAAGAATAAAGGAAAATAACAAACAAATGGAAAATAAGGATAAGTGCAAAATCAAGAATGTAAAGTATGGAGGATTAATTAAAGATATGAGGAATCTAGAGTAGATCCACTTAGCTTATCTCAATCTCATGAAAATGAGTTGGATTTGTTAGCTAGTTTCAAACAATCTCTAGGGATCCCACGAATATTAGCTCCACACTTAGAAAAGGGTAATTCCCTAGAGGGTTCTAGCCTCAAGGTGAATTAAAGAAAAGGAAAATCTATTCTAGAAAGTAAATACAAGAATTAAATACATTGCATGAAAGTAAATTGCAAGAAAGTAAATTGCATGAAAGTAAATTGCATGAAAGTAAATCTAAGCTACAAAGCAATAAATGAACAAGAAAGAAAAAGAAAAAGAAATAAAATAGAAACCAACAACTCGATCTTAATCTAATCCTCCTTTTGGTCCTTGGATTAGAAGAAGAAAAAATTGAAGAGGTGAAAAATTTCATTTATTGTGTAACAAAGTTACAATTTTGGAAGGTCTCCTCAATTAAGAGTAACCCTCCTCTCCAAATGGAGTTTTACAAAATATTTCACACTCAAAACACTCGACCTTCACCCTATTTATAGCCCAACGGAGTTGATGTGAACCATTGGATCAAACCTAGCCAAAAGGAAGAGAAATCCACCATTAATCTGAAATGTTTTGGGAACCGTCGGTTGGCGATCGGTTATGCTCGGTGCCAAGGTTGGCAACCGATTAGTCAACCGATTGGTTCCCAACCGAATTTGTCTTTTCTTGATTTTTCTTCACGAATTTCTCTTGGATCAAATTGGTATCTTGGGCCTTGGTTTGTCTTGATTTGGGCTTCAAATATTGGTAGAAATTCAGAGAATTTGAGTCATTTGGGCTTTTATTCATTATTTCTTTATTAACCTGCAAAATAAGATAAAAATGATTATTAGTAATATCGTTTATTCATATAACATAGGTAATAAGGGTATAAAAATGTATTTAAAATGTGCTAATCAAATACCCACGCTTTTGCTAGTCCTCTAGCAAAGAAAATAAAAAGCCTAACTCACTTTCGCGGGAATCGCGGTTGTATTTAGCATACAACAAGCCTTTAAATCCCTAGGTTACCCTAGTGGGCGAGTTGTAGTCTCGTGAGGGTTTACAGTGAATATACCCACAAAATTCAGTCAACTTGCAAATTTAAAGAAGTTAATAAAATAATTAATTCATTTGATATCTTCAAACATTCCAATTGAAGTTGGTTAATACTCAAGAAAACGTTTTTATCATAACTCCAATGTAATTTTCTTAAAAAATCCTTCCATTATAGTTATACAAAACCAAGTTTAACTCAAATATTTAATTTAAAAGTTTTGAAAAGAACATGCTAACTCTTTGTTTTAACAAACTTCAAGTCTTTTAATCCATTTAATTTTTCAAGAACATATACAAATATAACTATATACAAAACATGGTTAGTATGATTATTTTTTTTTATTTTTATTTTTTACTCTTTATTCCTTGGTGGTTTTGTTCTTTTAATCGGGCTTTAAGTGACCATTTAGCGTTAATGAATCCCAACCCAATTGGGCTTAGGTCATTAAGCATAGAAATACTCCTCGGGCAATTACTCAGTCAACTTAGGCTTAGTAAAATAGAACCACCAATGATTTTAAGAGAATTTTTTTCTTCTTTTATTAAGTTAGTATAATATATATATGTGTATATGTATATATATTCTGAACAATATTTGGATCAAGACAACTTGAAAAATTATTTTCAACTCTAAGTTAGGCATGCAAAAATTCCATTACTTTAATTAAAAATCTAAGTTAAAACTTAAGTAAAGTATACTACTTGAAAATCATTTCTTAAGAAATTTATTTGGAGTTGTCATAAAAGGTAAACTTGAGTATAGAACTAACTAAGGATTAGAAGACTTAAATTCTATCAAATTGATCAATTATTAATCAACTCTATTAAGTTGGCAAGTGACTATTTTTTATTTTTATTTTTATGATGAAAATTGACATAAAAATGGTAAGAAAAGAGGAAAATAACTAAGATAAAGATAAAAATGACTAATTCCCACCCCACACCTAAATTTTGCATTGTCCTCAATGCAAATTCTATTATGCACAAAGTAAAACAGAGATAAGAATGGAAGCACTTACATTTGTTGGTTCGACTTGAACAATGATAAAAATGCAAATATCTTCAAGATAAGGGGGTGAAGCCAAAATTTATTCTTTTTTTTTTTTTTTTTAAATTTTTATTTATTTATATATTTATTTATTTTTTAATAAATAAAAAAATAAGAAACTCTTACATGAGAGAATAAATTTATTATTACGTGGGACAAAAAATAAAAATGTAGAATAAAAGATGAAACATGAGAAGCTCACATTCTACATTAAATCCTACCTTATTGCTAAAAATTCTACCCAGAAATTTAAAGAATTTCAAGATGATATAATCAATGATGTTCTCAAATTGAAAATTCCAAGGTTTGCAATGATGTTTGCAGCAATGGAAGGTAGGTATTAATGGTTGTATGCTTTTTGAACTTAGATTCATTATTAACAAAAATTTCATCAAAATGAAATCTTGTTGTTTTCTATTTTCTAACAATCTAAGTTCATTGACAAAGGGTTCTTCAAATGTTGGCTTCAAGATGCATGTATTCAACGTAATTCTCTGGATTAGAAGGATTTGATTATTAACACGGTTACTTGATTGTTGTGAATGGATTGCATTCACTTGATTGAAAGTTGAACTTGACCAGCGTTCTTTGGATTGGTCACGGGTTGACTTGGAAATGATCCTTTCTCTCTCTCACTTATAGCTAGCTAGTTGATAGCTGGGTTTCTAATCTAGCTATGGCTTGAGTGTTGGAGTTGAGAATTTGTCTGTTGATTGCATAAAGGAGTTCATCGTGTTAGATGTTTGAGTCAACAAGTTAAGTAGTGCGTGTAGAGGTTTTAATCAAGGCTTCCAAACCTCTTTCCAACACATTAAGGCGTTTCTCAACATTTGAAGGAATATGATTTGTAGATCGATGATGAGGAAGCTGATTTGGAAATGGCCGATTTGGTTGTGGAAAATTAGTTTGAGAACTGAAAGCTGCGTTGCCCTAGGGAATTGTTGGTTTGAAGAGGGAGTGAAATTTTGATTTCAGAAATTACCACGATTCCATGCAAAATTGGATGATTTCTCCAACTTTGGATTATAGGTTGGAGAAAATGGATCATTAATCGGATCTTTGGAATGCGGCATTCATCATTCTAGAGATTGAGTATTTCCTAAGAGTGGACATTGCTCTGAAGCATGGGCAGAAAAGACGATTATGACAACTGAGGAGAAACTTGATTGATTTGAGCGGAGCTCGTTCTTTGGTTTCTAAAGTTTCTAACTGCGTAGAATTGTAGCCATCTTAGCTTGGAGGCTATGTTTGACTCTAAGGAAGGACCTCTAGAATTGGATTGGGTGCGATGAATCACGGTGTTCCCATGCATAGTTTTCGGATAAATTCTCTAAAAGTCCCAAGCTTCATCGGCATTTTTCTTCATGAAATCCCCTTGACACATTGACTCTAAGGAAGTTTTGAAGAATAATCCAATCCTTCATAAATGATTTGGCATAATCGCCACTTTTCAAGACCATGGTGAGGACATTGGATAAGAAGATCTTTGAATTTGTCAAAATACTTCCAAAAGGTTCTCAGGGACAATTTTAAAATTTTGAATCTTGTTTCTAAGCTTGACCGTTTTGTGGATAGGAAAGAATTTTGAAAAGCATTACAAATTCACCCCAAGTTGAGATGGAATCAGTGGGCAAGCTATCTGACCATTTTTAGCTTTGTCCTTAAGGGCAAATGGAATAAATCGAGTTTGATCGCATCTTGGTTAAGTCCCTCATCGATCATGAGGCAAACTTCTTTAAATTGGAGATAAAGATGTATCGTCTTCGGTTTTGACTCCTAAAATTTGGGAAGCATGTTTATGAAATGCGGTCGAAGTTCAAAATTGGTTCCATTTACCTCGGGGAGTTTTATGCAAGAGGGATTGCATTTCTAGTGGGGTAACAAACATCTTGAAGAACGGTGGGTTGGTATTAGCCATTTCGTTTGGTTCAAGAGATGAATCAGCGAATTAAGCGATTAGTATTATCCCTAACCCAAGTTTGCATACACCAAAATCAAATTTTTTTATTTGAAAAGGATAAGAGAAAAATTAAGAAGATGAGAAAAACTAACTAAAAATAAATCAAAGCAATCACTTTTCAATCACCCTAACTCTAGGGTTAAGCCTAAACTTGACTTAGACCAGCTCTAACCAAGAATTCCATTAATGAAAAGATCAAAGTTTACTTGGGTAATTAGCCGGTAAGGATAGTACTAGAGGGAGATCAAAGATCAATTAAGTACCTCTTTCCTTCCAGGCTAACCCAACTAAACCTTAGCACCAATTAATCCAAATAAACTTGGACCGGTTCACTTAAGGAATTATTGTTCCTTAATGAGCTCGAATCCTTAGGGGCCAACGTCTAATCAAATTTTAAGGGCTTGGGTAAGTGTAGTGAGAATTAGTGATTTTGGGCTAAGGAAAGGGTGATGAAATCCCTCACCTTATCTTGATTAATGGGTTTTGCCCTTAAGATATTTTCAAGTGTGTGCCAAATCAAGATGCTCAAATCACTTGGTGAATTCCTACTATTATATGAAATGCAACCCTAAGAATTAAAAGCAACTAAAAGGATGCAAAACAAAAATCTTTTTATTTATTTTTTATTATGGTCATTAATAAAAAATGAAGTTTATTAGAGATTAGACAAAGGAAAAAAATCCTTTTTTTATTTTTTATTTTTTATTTTTTATCCTAATTGTCTCTAATGTATATGAACTATCTAAAGGGTGGAATTGAAAATACTAGATGGAGAAGTTACCCATAAAAGCAATGCAAAGCCTCGTTGGAGGCAATTCTTCAATCTTGAATCTTCAACTCTTGATCTTCAAGCTCCAAGTTCCTACACAAAGAAAACACACAAAATAAAACCAAACTTAATCAAAATCCTACTTATGCACGTTCCCAGAGCAGCGGCCAAAAACTTGATGGGAAATAAATGATTACCTCCTAAGTTGCAAGTATACAACTTATCAAGTTATAGTATATAAGATTATCGATCCCGAGGAGCGGAAGTAGGAGGTGTTTTGCTCAAGTTTTGGCTCTCAAATTATCTTGTGACAATTAGGAGTTTATGTACAAATAAAATGGAAGTGATAAAATGGTGAATGTGGATGTGGAGAGATAAAAGAGAGTGAATGTGGATTATGTGCAAAGAGAGGAGAAAATAAGGTTGAAAATGTGGTTGTGGTTATATGCACATAATAACAAAACTAAGTTTGAGATTATATGCACATGGAGGGAAAATGAGATTGAGAGAAAATAAGTGCAAAATAAAAGAAAGCAAGATTGAGAGAGAGAGGAGAGGAAAATCAAAATCAAGAATAAAGGAAAATAACAAACAAATGGAAAATAAGGATAAGTGCAAAATCAAGAATGTAAAGTATGGAGGATTAATTAAAGATATGAGGAATCTAGAGTAGATCCACTTAGCTTATCTCAATCTCATAAAATGAGTTGGATTTGTTAGCTAGTTTCAAACAATCTCTAGGGATCCCAGATATTGGCTCCACACTTAGAAAAGAGTAATTCCTAGAGGGTTCTAGCCTCAAGGTGAATTAAAGGAAAGGAAAATCTATTCTAGGAAGTAAATACAAAATTAAATACATTGCATGAAAGTAAATTGCAAGAAAGTAAATTGCATGAAAGTAAATTGCATGAAAGTAAATCTAAGCTACAAAGCAATAAATGAACAAGAAAGAAAAAGAAAAAGAAATAAAAGGAAAACCAACAACTCACGATCTTAATCTAATCCTCCTTTTGGTCCTTGGATTAGAAGAAGAGAAAGGAAATTGAAGGTGAAAATTTCATTTATTGTGTAACAAAAGTTACAATTTTGGAAGGTCTCCTCAATTAAGAGTAACCCTCCTCTCCAAATGGAGTTTTACAAAATATTTCACACTCAAAACACTCGACCTTCACCCTATTTATAGCTCAGCGGAGTTGATGTGAACCATTGGATCAAACCTAGCCAAAAAGGAAGAAATCCACCATTAATCTGAAATCATTTGGGAACCGATCGGTTGGCGATCGGTTAATAACCGTTAATAACCGGTTGGCCAACCGGTTAGTCAACCGATTGGTTCCCAACGAATTTGTCTTTTCTTGATTTTTCTTCACGAATTTCTCTTGGATCAAATTGGTATCTTGGGCCTTGGTTTGTCTTGATTTGGGCTTCAAATATTGGTAGAAATTCAGAGAATTTGAGTCATTTGGGCTTTTATTCATTATTTCTTTATTAACACGCAAAATAAGATAAAAATGATTATTAGTAATATCGTTTATTCATATAACATAGGTAATAAGGGTATAAAAATGTATTTAAAATGTGCTAATCATCAAACTACTAAAATTTACATTTAGCATTACTTAGTCGTGACATTCATGTCTTTGTTATATTATGAAATTTTATTTTTTGGCGAAATGTCTTGGGTGTTGAAGCGGTGTAGGGATAGCCAGAACATTCATAGGGTTTTGCTTCAAAATAGCAAATGCAATGATGTTTGCATTCTTGTGGAAATGCCGATGGCCATTGCGGACCAAGTTTCTGACCTTCAACTGCGTCTGCTGCAATTAATATGATCCAGCAAAAAATCTAGAATAAGAGTTCTCTATTTGCATTGTTCTTGTTTTTAGTGTGTGAAATTGAAGAGAATGGTAGGTTGTAATATTTGGTGAATAAAATGTTTATTATTATGTTTTAAGTTTCAATCTTAGTGAATCTATGCTGCTTGGAATCAAACTTAAGGGTGTGTATAAACTGCCTGCTTTCGTTAATAAAGGTTTAATAAAACATCTATATATACAAAAGAAGAAAACATTGATCTTCCGTGAAGCAATGCATAAGAATATAACATTGAAAAAAATATTATATGTGAAATTACAAAAAAATTTATTAGCCGACCATCTCTACCATACAAACAAAATCTACAATCGGTGCAGACAAAATTTAAAAGTAGGAGAGAGTTACATTTTGATGTATAGTTCTGCCATCCTCCTTTCTTTCGTTAAACCAACTTGAACACAGAAAATTAAAGTAAAAATACAATCTGTTAAGAGACCATAAATAATCAAGAGATTATGTAGATTACATCCTCCCAACAACTATATGATTGTCTTCTTCAAATCATACACAATTGGCATAAAATTGCATGAGAGTTGCTCCGTCGTGATTTTTGAGTTTTCCTTCCTTCAATTTCAATCTTGATTGTTCTAGTTTTATAATGTTATTAATATTAACATTTATGAACTTTTTGAAGCTAGTATTTCTGCGCATGTGCACGCGTGTGTGTGTAAGTATCCTTGGTACCGAGAACAAATTTGTCCTCGGTAGTGAGATGACCACATCTTAACCACTCATCTAAGTTTAATAGTGAAGAAGATCCAAATCCGTATAAATCACATCATAATATTTGAATGTTATCATTCTAACACATATTTCTCAAGTTTTTTTAATTTAGTAAATAGCTAAAAATTGACAGGAAATTAGCACGCTTTGCCCCCACCAGCAAACTCATCCCTTCAATTTGTCAAGTCATTGACAAATCCCAATGTGAGAAAATCATACAATATTATCAAAATATGAAATCACAAAGGAAACAGCTCTAGTAAAGAATTTTATTCCGATACTCCCATTGTCTATATTTTATTTGTACATATATATGCAAAATTATAGTCACTATTATTTAGGTAAAAATATCTTATACTTATACTTACGGTCTTGTCCCCAATGATCAAATCTTCTGGATTCGCCCTGTATGTACATACATACATACATACATACAATGAAAAAAAATTGTACTAAGAGGGGGAAAAAAAAGAAACTCAAGAGTCCAAGTTTTTCAAGGTGATTAGTTTTGAGGTTTTTAAAATAGAGCATTCGGTATCTTTTCCTATAAACATCAAATACTTATTGCTAAAGAGAAATCATTAAACTTTGGATAAGAGATCAAGTTCTCTACATAAGATCGGAGTTTTGGGAATATGAACTCTATCAAGACATGCTAATGTTCTTGCTGTTTCTCCCTTCATAGAGTCTTTGATTGGACCATCTTCTTCTGGTTTCCAAATTGCTAGAAGTTGGGGTAAGTGTCCTCATCAACAGAAAAAGACTCATTGTCTTAATCTGCGTCCAACGACAAAATTGACGCTCCACCACACAAAAACCCCAAATATAAATTTTTTCTTAGTTTTATTATAATCTTTAAATTGTAATCAGGTCAATTAATATAAAAAGACCCAAAACAAGTGTTGTGGGGACTATCTATTATCTTGGGAAGTCGAGTATGTTTATGCCAATGTTTTAAAACCTGTTTTGTAACTCATTATAACCCTTTTCATTACCTAACGTAACCAAAATGTTACATAACACAAGCAAAAACTCATAGTGCACTTAACGGTCAAAAACCCAATAAAATGCATTTTATGGAGCGTTATGTTAAGGGTTTTAAAACCTAAGTTTTTGGGTTATATTATGTATCGATTTGGATATGGATCATTCTCCACCATCCGGATCTAATTAATACCAACTCTTTTTGAGTCTTTTCTAGTGAGATAACAAGGTTTTATTTTTTATTTTTCATTAAATTTATTTTATGTTAAAGTTGTTTACAATGAATTGCGTTAATTAGTCCAAGTTATTCTAATCTAGTCAACACCCAATCACTTCAAGAGAACACTAAGTTATTTTGTGAGAGATCTAGAGGATGATGATTTTATATTGTAGGGTTTATTACAACTTGAAACTTGAAAGTTGAAACTTGGAAGTGTTTGATTTTATTAAGACTTGTTTGATTGCTTTAAACTTAACATATATGATCATTTGATGATGCTTTTGGAGTGGTTATTGGTCATGTATGACTAACTTTTGTTAAGAAAGCGATATTATATTTCTATATTTGATAATTATGATCTTTGTATTTGAAAATTTTGATGATTCTAATTAAATAAGTCATTATAAATTATTTATATTTATAGAATATCCAAATAATTAGTAAACAATATAACCTACGCTATGCTATATTTTTTACATTTTTCCATAACCCTTAATAATAAATAAGCATTACGTTATGCTATCGTTTTTTCAACATTGGTTTATGCACATTAATGCTTATTGGTAATAGAATTTCAAAATATACAAAATAAAAAAAAGAAAAGAAAATTTCTATTAAAACACTAGAATTTGAGTATGTTTGGTAACTAATCAATTTGTTTTACGATCATTGTATTAGGATAAAAGATTCTATACAAAATCTTTGGTATTAGGATAAAAGATTCTATACAAAATCTTTCTATGGAATGGGATGATATAGGATCATGCATACATTGCTATCTTAACCTAGGATGTACTGAATAACACTTAATAACATAGTGAATCAATGCTTATGTCAGTGTGCATGCAATTTGTTAACTATAAAACTACAACTTGTGGGACTGTCTCTTTCACAATTGCAATTACACATCATTTTTCAGCAAATATATAGTGATATCATCAAAGAGTGTGTTATGGATTCTAAGAATTTTGTTGGATGCTTTCTTCTAGTGTTGGTAGTCATCATCGGTTCAGGTAATCTCTCTCTCAAGAACATAACATGCACAAAACTTTGTATTACATCCTAATATATAGAAAATTATATTAATTCTGGATTTAACTAAGATGCTAAGCGGTTAGAGATTTTTATTGTGCCAACTAACATAGTTGATTGGTAAATTGTATAAGGATAGAGAAGTCATTTACTAGCCCGGTTAGTAATTTGACGAAATATTAATGAAAACTTAATATGATATGATTTATATGATTTGAGAGACTAAGTGGTTCTCAAAAGACTAAGAAACCAATATCGAAAAAATGGTTTGAGATGCGAAAACCTATATTCAACTAGCATGATTTAAGGATATGTACAATTACTCATATCGCTTAAGTAAAAGTTGAATTTAAGAGTTTATGCTAAGATTTCTATTTTCTCATTAATCAAACTACTAAAAATTTACATATAGCATTACTTAGTCTCGACATTCATGTGCCGTTATATTATGAAATTTTGTTTTTTTTAGCCGCAAATGTGCCGATTGTTGAAGCAGACTGTGGGGATAGCCGAACGTTCATAGGGTTTTGCTTCAAAAATAGTAAATGCAATGATGTTTGCATTGCTGACGGTAATGCCAGTGGCCATTGCCAGGCCAAGTTTTTACCTACTTTCGTCTGGCGTGAATTAACATGATCCAGCGAAAAATCTAGAATAAGAGTTCTCTATTTGCATTGTTCTTATTTTCAATGTGTGAAATTGAAGAGAATGTTAGGTTGTAATATTTGGTGAATAAAATGTACATTATTATGTTTTAAGTTTCAATCTTAGTGCATCTATGCTGCTTGGAATCAAACTGAAGGGTGCGTATAAACTGCATGCTTTCGTTAATAAAGGTTTAATGAAACATCTATAAATACAAAAGAAGAAAACATTGATCTTCCGTGAAGCAATGCATAAGAATATAACCTTGGAAAAAACATTATATGTGAAATTACAAAAAAATTTATTAGCCGACCATCTCTTCTATACAAATAAAATCTTCAATCGGTAAGTGCACAAAATTCAAAAGTAGGAGTGAGTTACATTTTGATGTATAGTTCTGCCAACCTCCTTTCTTTCGTTAAACCAACTTGAACACAGAAAATTAAAGTAAAAATACAATCTGTTAAGAAACCATAAATAATCAAGAGATTATGTATGTTCGGGAAAGTTATTTTGTTATTCATTGTCCTTGAATTAGCTACTTTTGGCCTACAACAAAATTCAAAGAAAATGCCTTTTATTTTAAGTGCACAATGAAAACGGAAATTACAACTTCTTCTGTATGAACAAACGCTTCGGATCTCTATTTTCCGATCCGCCATGCGTGGGTTCTTTACCGTAGGGGACTTTTATTCGTCCGTGGATCATCAAGAATTCGATCTGGTAGAAACCCGATTCGAACTACAGACGAGAGGGCTCGCTTCACGAAGGAAACGGTTTAAGGGATCTGATCAACGGGAGAGGATCGTCGGGGATCGCACTCACGAAGGAGAGGATCACGAGCGGTGAGATCTACTAGGAGAAATCACAACGCTATCCTCAAAGTGATCAGTCTCCGACCGGATTCGCTACTCAGCGGTTGTAGATCCGACCGAACTCGTGTTTCGCCGGTGCTCGAACTGTCGGCCGACGGCCAGATCTCGCGAGCTTTCTCCAAAATATCGAAAATCCCACCTTTAGAACTAAACACCCCATTTATAGGCAAATGATCAAAGGAGGGTTTGACGGACCAAATGGTGTCCGCCATTGGCCGACACCTTTGGTGTCCTGTTTTGGCGGACACCATTTGGTGTCAGGTTTCCGAACGCCGTTTGGCCTCGTTTGGTTGGTTTTCGGACTTTTCCGCGACATTTTGTCTCGATCTTGTCATTGTCGTCATAAGTCCGAACTCGATTCACTTGATTGGTTTCATCCCGTCAACGGTTCAAGTGACGATCGGTCGTTGTTCAAATCCGATCTCGTTGACGTTCGAATCCGATCGATCTCGCTGAAGCTTTGCTTGTTGGATTCATTCCATAACACGTAGCCTCGCCGACTCACATGCGTTCGTCGATTTGCTTCACGCGTCTTGCGGCGTCGGTTTGTCGAATGGATCGTCGGTTGTCGACCCACCGTCACGAGTCTTGCCTGCATCGATAAGTAGTTTTTATCGCTTAGATACCCCTCCAGCGTCTCCACCGATTCTTTGGCGAGTCTGGGATGCTTTGGATATGATAAGCCCTTCACCCTTCAATCGGCGTGATGGGACTTGTGAATGACTTTGGCGTTTGATCTCTCCATTCCTTTCAGTCTTTTCAGTGCTTTGTAGGATTGCTAAAAGTATTACGGTACTGCATTTTTTGTCTGACCGTTGTCGAGATCTTGACCGGAAGTCGGTGGATAAATTCTTTTGAGATTAGCTCCAGTATTTGATTCCTCCAATCCTCTTAGGTTCCCGATTAGTGTAGGATACCCGGGTGTTACGGCGCTGCATTTATTGCTTGACCGTTGTCGGAATTTCGAACTGTAGCTGATTAAATTCTCTTGCTGTTGACTCGTGTTGGTGAATTGTCGTCCAATTGACCATCGAGATTCCTCCGTTGATCGGGGAATCCTTCGACTGCGACGCGTTAATTGGCGTCAAACTATATGGATTTTAGCCTTCAATCGGCGAGTGCAACGCGTTGACCGGCGTGCGATCTTACGTGGATCCGACCCTCGGTGAATCGCTTACGACGCCGTTGGTTACGCATCGGTGATACTCCTTGTTGGAGTACAATTATCTACAGTGGGAGGAATTCTTCCTGGGACTTATTCCAATTCCAAACTGTTGACCGATGGGCCTTCCGGCGGCGACGCACGAATCGGCATTGATACAGTGGGAGGAGTTCTTTCAAGGTAGAACGCGTTGTCCGGCGTCAATATAAGCCTTGTCAGAATTCATCAATTTATCCCTCTTTGAGGTTCCACAGTGAGGGTTATCGAGTTATCCTTAAGAATATGGTAATATTCTCCAGGAACTTCTCGCTAAGAATTAGGAAATAGTTTATACTCGTAATCCTGATTGGAGTAGGATTAGGCGACGCGTTGATTGATCGATGTGATCCGCACGATCGAGTTATCCCTAAGAATGTTTTTTGTGAAAATATTCTTTCGGGAACTTCTCGACAAATTAGGAAATAGTTTATACTCATAATCCTAGTTGGAGTAGGATTGGGCGACGCGTTGATTCGCGTCGATGTGATCCGCACGATCGAGTTATCCCTAAGAATATTTTCTATGGAAATATTCTTCCGGGAACTTCTCGACAAATTAGGAAACAGTTTATACTCGTAATCCTATTTGGAGTAGGATCAGGCGACATGGGAGAATATCTGGAAGATTGAGTCTGCCCAGGCCATTGCTGATGATTTCGACCATTTGGAGGTTAAGCTCCAAAGTCTACAAGATTTTGAGATAGCCGGCCTCATATATAGAGACAGCGGCTCGCTGACATCTTGGCGATGCTGTGAGACGGGTGCATCATTTGAGATCATTGTCGCTGAAGTTTCATCTTCCGTGGGACATTTTGGTCTTGTGCTCGCCGAGAAGCGAGGATAGTAGAGCTCGAACAGAACTTCAAGCGAGGAGAGTCGATCATCTTGAAGGCGGCGAAGGCCAACAAAGAAGAGATTCTTGTGGTCATGCCCGAGAAATTTGAACTCTCGAAGCAGAAGCTGGTCGACATCGAGAAGGAGACTGCGAAGGCCCTTAATAGCAGCGAGGAGTCCTTCAGGGCTGAGCTTCAAGCGGAACTTCATCAAACTTTCACTGATAAAGTATAACAAATTCGTTCCCGTAAATTTGATGTTTAAGGATTTATGTCCCCCTTTTTTTTCTTTATCATGATTCTTTTATTTCGTCAGAAATAATTAACCATAATACTTATAGGATTTTTGGCAAACCCTCAGCCATCAACGGGTTTGATTAGCCTTTACCAATTACCGTTTGAATTGGGCTAGCGTGCGGATTATCTGGATCCGTTCCGCACATGACGTTGTGCTAAAAGAATGAGACTCTCTTAGACTTAATGTTACGATGTTGAATACGTGGCCACTTTTACGGCAAGAGACCACCCGCAACGCTGGTTAGCGTAGGCTCATCCCTTCTTAGGCTTCGGGATGAAATACCCGAATCAAACTCGGTGTCTTCTTCAATCGGAAAAGACTAAACCGCAACGCTGCGAGGCGTTGGCTTTATCCTTCTTAGGCTTCGATAAAATACCCAAGAATCAAACTCGTGTCTTCTTCAATCGGAAAAGACTAAACCGCAACGCGTGTGAGGCTGGCTTTATCCCTTCTTAGGCTTGGATAAAATACCCCAGAATCAAACTCGTGTCTTCTTCAATCGAAAAGACTAAACCGGCAACGCAGTGAGGCGCTGGCTTTATCCTTCTTAGGCCGGATAAAATACCCCAGAATCAAACTCGTGTCTTCAATCGAAAAGACTAAACCGACAACGCTGCAGTGAGACGTTGGCTTTATCCCTTCTTAGGCTTGGGATAAAATACCCCAGAATCAAACTCTGTGTCTTCTTCAATCGAAAAGACTAAACCGCACGCTGGGTGTGGCGCTATTTTAGGGTTATTGCCAACCCCAGCCTTCAACGGGTTTGATAAGCCTTTACCAACTACCGTTTGAGTTGGGCTAGCATGTAGATTATCTAAATCCGTTCTACACACAACGTTGTGCTAAAAGAATGAAACTCTCTTAGACTTAATGCTACGATGTTGAATACGAGGCTTCGCCTTTTCACACGGAAGACTAACCCGCCACACGCAGTTGGGTCGACCTATCCCTCGCTAGGATTCGATCAAATACCCCAAGATGAATCTTGCTTCTTTTGACCGAGAATGATTGAACCGAATAAGATTGATTGAGGTGGGAAAGGAAGAATGTATTCTATTTCCCGAAGGTGGAGAGGAAGGAGGATCTTGTCTCCTATCTCCGGGTAAGGGATGAACAAGAGAGGAAGGTTTTGTATCCTATCTCTTGCCAGTGGAGAGGAAGGAGGATCTTGTCTCCTATCTCCGGGTGTTTGGGATGAATCCGAAACAAGAGAGGAAGGTTTTGTATCCTATCTCTTGCCAATGGAGAGGAAGGTTTTGTGTCCTATCTCCGGAAGCTCACGAATTCGAAATAAGAGAGGAAGGTTTTGTTTCCTATCTCTTACTGATGAAGAGGAAGGAGGATCTTGTCTCATATCTCCGGGTGCTGGAAAGGATGAACAAGAGAGGAAGGTTTTGTATCCTCTCTCTTGTTGGTGGAGAGGAAGGAGGATCTTGTCTCCTATCTCCGGGTAAGGGATGAACAAGAGAAGAAGGTTTTATATCCTATCTCTTGCCAGTGGAGAGGAAGGAGGATCTTGTCTCTATCTCCGGTGTCGAAAGGAAGGATTTTGTCCTGTTTCCAAGAAAGAGACTAAAATGGGATCTCCATTTTGAGAATCTTGAAAGATGAAACTAAGAGTGGGATCTCCACTCCGAGAATCTATAACAAGAGAGGAAGAATGTATTCTATCTCTTTCTTCTGAAGAGGAAGGATGTGTCCTATCTCCAGGTGAATGTGGGAAAGGAAGAATGTATTCTATTTCCCGATGAGAAACTAAGAGTGGGGTCTCAACTCCGAGAATCTTGGAAGGGTACGGATAGCTTTCACTTTTATAAGATTGCTAACCAGAATTTAAAGGTGGACCTCTCGTTCATGGAAGGAATCGAGAGGGGACTTTGCTGGTGGTTGGACTAGGGAGATTTTTAGTGGGCCCACCGTCAATGAATTTGATCGGTGAGAGAATTTTGGAGGAAAACACAATAACTTAGGGTTATCCTCATGAGAATGAGTGAGATATTCTCTGAGGAACTTCCCACCAAAATGGGTTATCCTGAATATATTAAGGATAATACTTTTTCAGAAACTTCCCATTTATCGGCATTAACTGCCGGTCGCCATTCTGTGTGATAAGGCGATATGCACCGTTTGAATAGACTGTGTCTATTATGAACGGTCCTTCCCATTTGTCTGAATTTACCTTTCTTCTTGGAGTTGAGAATTATCGCCGAGCGCGAGGACGAGATCTCCTCCTAAAGGTTCTCTGTCGAACTTTCTTGTTGAAAGCCCTCGACATTCTAGCTTGGTAGAACTCAATGCATTGTTGAGCCTCCAGGCGCTTCTCATCTAACATCTCAAGCTCTTCGAGATGTTTTGATGTTGTTCTTCGGTCACATCTTGAAAGGGCGCTTGCGGCGATCGAACCGATTTCCAACGGAGAAGCGCTTCACCCGTGAAACCGTGGAGTACGGGTCGCTTCCATGGCGTATGCATTGTCAGCGATATGCCCGAGTGCTTCTCGAGTTTATCGTCCGGTCTCGCTTGTTATTCTTCACA
Organism: Asparagus setaceus; assembly: GCA_012295165.1. Taxonomy (NCBI): domain Eukaryota; kingdom Viridiplantae; phylum Streptophyta; class Magnoliopsida; order Asparagales; family Asparagaceae; genus Asparagus; species Asparagus setaceus. Next base: position 21,641,192 of record CM022709.1, on the reverse strand, counting down.
AGCTCGACAAAATCTTGATAATCGTCTTGTTGAATGCCTCGGCTAATCCATTTCTTCTTGGATTATAGGCTTGTCGATGAGACATCTTGTATCTTGAACTTTTCGCGAGAACGATGAAGGAATTGGCGATGAATTGGGGACCGTTGTCATGCACGATCCGGGACACCATGTCGATAAATGACATGGTGTTTGATAAACTTGATGGCGGTACTCTCCTTGACTTCTTTTAGCGGGATTGCTTCACCCACTTGGAGAATGTCGATCGCTAGAATAAACCGATCGCCTTTGATGACGGAGGAAAAATGGGACCTACAACGTCCATTCCCCATGTCTCGAATGGCGGGATGTGGCGAAGGATGCAAGCCTTTCGGTGATGCATATAATTGGCGTGAATTTGGCAGCGTGGCATTTCTGGCGTGCATCGATCGCGGCTATTAATCATTGTGGGCCAAAGTAGCCCATTCTCGATTCGATCGTAGAGCTTGGGACAAGGCTGGTGCGCTCCACATTCACCCTCGTGTGCTTCGAAGGACCTCTTACGCCTCCTTGTTTGAGAGACATCGAGTAAAGACCATCGTACCCGGCGATATAACATCACGGGTCTACGTGTCGTAAAGAATCAGGAGCTCTTGGCGGATTGACTCTCTCTCCTTCCGTCTTCTTGTGAGAATACCATGCAAGACGTAGTCGATGATAGGAAAGCGCCAATCTCGAGGCTCCAATTTAGTTTGGGTCGTATATACCTCTTTGGTGACTACCCCTTCGTTTTCTTGTACCTCATCATATATCGGTACAAAAAGCTGGTGAGTCCTGACCGTAACTAGTTGCTCGGTCTCGGAAGGTTGTGCTAACGACACAGCTAACGCTGATGATAAGGAATTAGATCTGGATTTCTGACTTCGTAGTCTCCGCGGATCTGCCTGACTATCAGTTGTGAATCGCCGTATGCTTCGAGATATTCAACTCCCAGCTCCTTGGCGAAGCTAAGTCCGATAAGTAGCGCGTTATATTTGGCTACATTATTGGAGCACGATTCAGTGAGTGAATAAGCACGGGGCATGACATGATTCCCTGGGGAAACTAAGACAACCCCGACTCCGGCGGAAATCTTAGAACATCCGGGGGCACTTGCCACATTAGTGGCCCGAGAAGCCCCGTCGAAATACAGTCGCCATATTTGTTGGTGCAATGTAGTGTTGACTTCCTGAACTTCGTCTGGAAGATCATCATATAGCTCAACTGCGTCTGTTGTCGGGCTGGCAGCCAAGAGATCGCAAATCGCTTGCCCTTTGAGTGACTTCTGTTGTTTGAAGTGCAGGTCGTATTGGGACAAGAGCAAAGCCCATTTCGCCAAACGCCAACTCATTGAGGCCGGCTGGGTCATAAATATTCGGACCGGATTTACGTTAGAGATAACATAAATCGTCTGTCCGACTAAATAGTGCCGCATTTTCTGAATCGCGAACACTAATGCAAGGCACTGCTTCTCGACCATTGGGTGTCGAGATTGGCCGCGACTAATGTTAAACCGGGTAATACTTTTGTCATTTATTTGGGGCGGCCTTTGTCGGCGTTGAGGAGATCAAGTTGTATCTCTCTAAACCTCTGTTCTTGTCGCGCGATGGAAGCGTTCTTGATTTACATCAAGGCAGCGGATCACTTTCGTTAAGCGCTTTACTCGCGGGGCGGCGGCGGCGGTCGCGGCGGCGGTGTATTACTGGCGGGAGCTGACCCGGTGATTATGTGCGGCAATGACCATTCGAAAAAAATAACGCTATTGAATCCGGGCGAGCGATTGTTATCTCTCGCCATCGGCCTTCCAACGAATGACTTTATAACTCCCATCATTTGCACTTCAGCAGCAGTGAACTGGGCGGCTGCGATGGCTTTTAACTGCAGGACACGGTATATGATACCGACGGCTGCGCAACTGGCGCATGGCGACATATTCCGGCGGGCTTTCTGGGTAAAAATTATTACCGATCAATGTCGTGCGTCCAATACTTTCGCTGAATAGATAACTCGGTCATTCAGCGCGGTAGCTCACTTATAGGACTTAACCGGCAGGCGGGGAGTTAATATCTCGGCTCACGGCATTCACAGCGTAATCCGATAAATTCGGTGAAAATCATCATCGCGTTAGCTTCCTTTATTAGACCAGGCATTTTTATGCCACGGCTATTAATTTTCGCAAAATTGAACTTACCGGCATATGGAATGCCTCTCCATCATAAACCGTCTTGCATGATTACTGCAGGCGTTGAAGAGTCGATCGGCGACGGCTCCGTTCTTTGCAATTCGATATTCTGCTCGCCCGTGATGATCTTTACCTAGATAACGAAATCACTGGGGAGAATGGTAACTGCGTGGCATTTCGGCGTGCTACATTGCGTCGTGTCATTGTGGGCCAAAAGTAGCCCATTCTCGATTCGATAGTAGAGCTTGGGACCGGTGGCTCCACATTCACCCTCGTGTGCTTCAGAAGGACCATACGCCTCCTTGTTTGAGAGACATCGAGTAAAGACCATTGTACCCGCGATATAACATCCGGGTCTCTATGTCGTAAAAGAATGCAGGAGCTCTTGGGATTGACTCTCTCTCTCCTTCGTCTTGCGGCGAGAATACCATGCAAGGCGTGATCGATATAAGCGCCAATCGAGGCTCCAATTTAGTTTGGGCGTATATACCTCTTTGGTGACTACCCTTCGTTTTCTTGTACCTCATCATATATCGGTACAAAATGTGAGTCTGGCCGTAACTAGTTGCTCGGTCTCGGAAGGTTGTGCTAACGACCGTATTCGCGATGATAAGAATTAGATGGATTTCGACTTATTGATCTCCGCGGATGCGACTATCGATTGTGAATCGCCGTATGCTTGAGGCAACTCCGGCTCCTGGCGAAGCTAAGTCGATAAGTAGCGCGTTATATTCAGCTACATTATTGGAGCGATTGATGAGTGAATAAGCGCGGGGCATGACATGATTCCACTAAACTGACCCGACTCGGCGAGGAAATCTTAGAACATCAGGGGCACTTGCCACATAGTGGCCGAAGCCCTCCGAAATCTGATCGCCATATTTGTTGGTGCAATGTAGTGTTGACTTCACGAACCGTCGGAAGATCATCATATAGCTCAAGCTGCGTCACGTTGTCGGTGTGACCAGAGATCGCATAAATCGCTTGCCCTTTGGTGACTTCGTTGTTTGAAGTGCAGGTCATTATTGGGACGAAGCAAAGCCCATTTCGCCAAACGCCAACTCATTGAGGCCTTTGGGTCATAAATTCTGGACCGATTTCGTTAGAGATAACATAAATCGTCGATGCAGGCTAAATAGTGCCGCATTTTCACGATCGCGAACACTAATGCAAAGGCCTTCTCGACCATTGGGTATCGAGATTCAGCGCACCGACTAATGTTGACAGGGTAATACCGCTGTCATTTATTTGGGGCGGCGCTTTCGGCGTTCGAGGAGAAGTTGTATCTCTCTAAACCTCTTTGTTCTTGTCGCACCGCGATGGGAAGCGTTCTTGATTTACATCAAGCAGCGGATCACTTTCGTTAAGCGCTTTACTGCGGGGCGGCGGCGGCGGTCCGCGGCGGCGTGCGAGCGAACGGTGATTAGGTGCTGAATCGATACCCAATGTGAAGCGATTCTGCTTGCATTGAGTGTTGGCGATGAAAAATATCGGCACAGAACGGAGCGATTTATCGATCTCGCACAAGCCGATGCGAATATTTTGACGGCCGGCATCAATGATTGGCGTTGAATCGGCATCTTCAACTGCGACACTCAAACAAGCAGAAGTGATCAAACAGCGATTCACGATCTATTTACCGGCCCGACATCTTCGGTGGAAGCTGCGTGATGATCTTCGACGAAGACCGAAGTCACACCCGACCGCCAACAATCGCGGCGTATTCGGCGGGGCTTCTGAGGCACTTCAATCGAGCGGATGTTCTACTTTAAGAACCAATTTCCCTGAGAGCCGTATTAATGCCCGCGTCTTTAATGCGATAACGGCGAATGTGGCATATCGGACTTAATAGCCGGAAGCGGGGAGTTATCCGGCATGCGTCTGGCGACAGCAGTCGTGACCGGTCCGAAATCGGTCTAATTCTCGGCGTTAAACTGTGAATAGCTGGCTGCCGGCCGAAACAGCTGAACCGATCGAACTCACCGACTTTATACCGATATGCTGATAATTTTGAAAAGCGAGGCGTCACGAAAAACATATACGACAGGCACCATTGGCGCTATCATCGTCTTGCATGGTATTACACTGGAAAATCATCGGCGGCGCTCCAATTCTTCCGGATGTTATGCTTTGAGCTGCGATGGTCTTTACTCGATGTCTCTCAACAGGAGAAAGGCTACATTATTCGAGCGTGGCATTTCGGCGTGCTCGACTGCGTCATTAATCATTGTGGGCCAAAAGTAGCCCATTCTCTGATTCGATCGTAGAGCTTGGGACCGAGCAGTGCTCCACATTCACCCTCGTGTGCTTCGAAGGACCTCTTACGCCTCCTTGTTTGAGAGACATCGGAGTAAAAGACCATTGTACCCCCGGCGATATAACATCGGGTCTCTATGTCGTAAAGAATAAGGAGCTCTTAGCGGATTGACTCTCTCTCCTTCACGTCTTGTGGCGTATACCATGTAAGACATAGTGATGAAGCGCCAATCTCGAGGCTCCAATTTAGTTTGGGTCGGTATATACCTCTTTGGTGACTACCCTTCGTTTTCTTGTACCTCATCATATATCGGTACAAAAGGCGGTGAGTCTGGCGTGTAACTTTCGGTCTCGGAAGGTTGTGCTGCGACGAATACTTGATGATAAGGAATTAGATTCACGGACCCGTAGTCTCCGGATCTGACGACTATCGGTTGTGAATCGCCGTATGCTTGAGATATTCAACTCCGGCTCCTTGGCGAAGCTAAGTCCAATAAGTAGCGTTATATTGACTCGTTATTGGAGCCGATTGATGAGTGAATAAGCCGGGGCTTGATTCCAGGAAACTAAGACAACCCGACTCAAATGAAATCTTAGAACATCCGGGGCACTTGCCACATTAGTGGCCCGAAGCCCGTCAAATACATATTTGTTGTTGCAATGTAGTGTTGACTTCAACTTCGCCCGAAGATCATCATATAGCTCAACGCGCCTCGTTGTCGGGTCGTACCAAGAGATCGCAAATCGCTTGCCCTTTGACTGACTTCGTTGTTTGAAGTGCGTCGATTGGGACGAAGCAAAGCCCATTTCGCCAAACGCCAACTCATTGAGGCCTTTGGGTCATAAATTCTGGACCGATTTCGTTAGAGATAACATAAATCGTCATCCGACTAAATAGTGCCGCATTTTTCCAATCGCGAACACTAATGCAAGGCACCGCCACCCACCATCGAGATCCGTAACCCACCAATGTCCTACCGTAATACATCGCCGTTTTATTTATCGGCGCTGCCGTGAGATCGTTAATCTCTCACCGTACGCATCGCTAAAGCCGCTTGATTTACATCAAGGCAACGATCACCGTTGCTTAGCCGCTGCAGCATTTACGTCGAACGTAGCGATAGCTGGCGAACATTACCACGGTCGGAGGCGGCGTTCGCATTAGCGTCACGCATTCAACGGCACATTTGGTGCCGACGTTTCATTTATGTTATCTCTAACGAAACCGCCCGGTTGTTTATGACTTCACGCGAGTTGGCGCTGGCTTAAATCGCTTTGTCAATATTTGCCGCATTCAAACACGTAAGTCGGTGGCGCGTTATTTAAGAGCCTTCAGCGCCGTTCAATAACACGCAGAAGAGACGCCAGTCGGTTCAGTGAATATATGCACCAACAATGATGGCGATGACGGAAAGCGTTACTGGCGCAGCCGAGATTTTGGCCGAAACCGGGAGCTGTTCAGTTTCTGGGAACATGTCATGCCCTCGTTTATCATCGATCGCGCTCAATAAGAAGCGGCGATAACGCCGCTACTTATCGACTTAGCTTCGCCAGCGAGCCGGAGTTGAATATCGAAGCATTGCTCTGCGATCACACCCATAGTCAAGGTATCCGCCGGTCGAATCTCGTAATCAATTTTCATCGGCCGTTAGTCGCCAGCACAATTCCTGAGATCGAGCAACTAGTTACGGCAGACTCACCACTTTTGCACCGATATGCGATGAGTACAAGAAAACGGCGCAGTCACCAAAGAGTGCATATACGACCCAAACCAAATTGGAACCCGAGACTTGCGCTTTCTATCATCGACGTCTTGCATGGTATTCGCCACAAGACGCGAAGAGAGAGTCAATCCGAAGAGCTCCAGTTCTTTACGATTACGAGACCCGGATGTTATATCGCCTGGGCACGATGGTCTTTACTCGATGTCTCTCAAACAAGGAGGCGGCGAGGTCCTTCGAAGCACACATGGTGAATTTACACGTGGCATTTCGAGCTGCTTCGACCTGCTATTAATCATTGTGGGCCAAAAGTAGCCCATTCTCTCGATTCGATCGTAGAGCTTGGGACCAGCCAGTGCGCCCACATTCACCCTCGTGCTTCCCGGGACCTCTTCGCCTCCTTGTTTGAGAGACATCGGAGTAAAAGACCATTGTACCCCGGCGATATAACATCCGGTCTCTATGTCGTAAAGAATTGGGAGCTCTTCACGGATTGACTCTCTCCTTCACGCTTGTGGCGTATACCATGTAAGACATAGTCGATGATAGGAAAGCCAATCTCGAGGCTCCAATTTAGTTTGGGTCGTATATACCTCTTTGGTGACTACCCTTCGCTTTTGTACCTCATCATATATCGGACAAAAGTCGGTGAGTCCTGGCCGTAACTAGTTACCGGCTCCCGGTTGTTGTGTTAACGACACGCCTAACTGATGATAAGGAATTAGATCCGATTGACCGTAGTCTCCGCGATTCGCCGACTATCGGGCAGAATCGCCGTATGCTTCGAGATATTCAACTCCCTCCTTGGAAGCTAAGTCCAATAAGTAGCGCTATATTCGGCCACGCTATTGGAGCACGATTCTGAGTGAATAAGCACGGGCTTGACATGATTCCTCGGGAAACTAAGACAACCCCGACTCGGAAATCTTAGAACATCCGGGGCACTTGCACATTAGTGGCAGAAGCCCCGTCGAAATACGTCGCTATATTTGTTGGTGTAGTGTTGACTTCGAACTTCGCCCGAAGATCATCATATAGATCTCGCTGCGTGTTGTTGGTGGCCGAAGAGATGTAAATGCGCTTGCTTTGGTGACTTGTTGTTTGAAGTCGCAGTCGTATTGGGACAAGAGCAAAGTCCATTTCGTAGCGCCAACTCATTGAGGCCGGGGTCATAAATATTGGACCGGTTCGTTAGAGATAACATCGTCGTCATCCGGCTAAATAGTCCGTATTTTACGAATCGCGAACACTAATGCAAACGCTTCGACCATTGGGTATCGAGATTCAACCGACTAATGTTGACTCGGGTAATACTGCTGTCATTTATTTGGGGCGGCCTTTGTCGGCGTTGAGGAGATCAGAAGTTGTATCTCTCTAAACCTCTTTCTTGTCGCACGCGTCGGAAGCGTTCTTGATTTACATCAAGAGCGGATCACTTTCGTTAAGCGCTTTTGCGGGGGCGGCGGCGGCGGTCGCGAGCGGCGTGTATTACAGGCGCATTCGGTGCGTGCTAATAAACCGTGCTGCCATTGGTTACCGCTGACCGAAAATAACGGCACTATTTGGTGGGCGGGCGATTTATGTTATCTCGCATCGATACGTATTTATGACGGCCTCCATAGTTGGCGTTGGCGAAAACTTTGCTTCTCCCCGACATGCATCAAACAGGCGACTAACGTCTGGCTGCCGGCGACTACGCGGTTGAGGCACATATGATCTTCGAGCGAAGACCAAATCAACTGCCAGTACCAACAAATATGGCGGCGAACTCTGAGCCACTAACAGCCGATGTTCTATTTCGGCTCGAGGTTGTCTTAGTTTCCCTGAGATGTCATGCTGCGTCTTTCGCTGAATCGTGCTCAATAGCGTGGCGAATATGGCGGCTACTATCGGACTTTAAGCCGAAGGCTGAGTTGATATCTCGAAGCATCGCGGCGATTCACAGCGATAGTCAGCGGTCGAGACTCAGTCGAAGATCTAATTCACTGTCATCGTTAATCGAACCGGCGCACAACTGATGCGATGGAACTCACCAGCTTTATCTTGATATATGATGATCTGAAAAGCGAGGGTATCACCAAAATATCGACGAACAAATGAGCCTGGGAATTCAGCTTTCTTGTCATTCGTCTTCGTGATACACCGCAGGCGTCGACTCGGCGACTCGATTCTGCACCGTGTTATGCTGAGGCTGCGATGGTCTTTACTCGATGTCTCTCAAACGGGCGAAGTCGCCGAGGGCTACGATATTGATTGGCGCAGCGTGGCATTTCGGCGTGCTTTCGACTGCGTCATTAATCATTGTGGGCCAAAAGTAGCCCATTCTCCGATTCGATCGTAGAGCTTGGGACCGGTGAGTGGCTCCACATTCACCCTCGTGCTTCTAGAAGGACCTCTTACGCCTCCTTGTTTGAGAGACATGAGATAAAGACCATTGTACCCGTGATATAACATATCGGTCTCTATGTGGTAAAAGAATGCAGGAGCTCTTAGCGGATTGACTCTCTCTTCACGTCTTGTGGCGAGAATACCGTAAGACATAGTCGATGATAGGAAGCGCCAATCTCGAGGCTCCATTTAGTTTGGGTCGTATATACCTCTTTGGTGACTACCCTTCGTTTTCTTACCTCATCATATATCGGTACAAAAAGCGGTGAGTCTGGCGTAACTAGTTACTCGGTCGGAAGGTTGTGCTAGCGCCGACTACTTGGCGATGATAAGGAATTAGATGCGGATTTCGACCCGTAGTCTCGGCGGATGCATTACTCGGTTGTGAATGTGCCGTATGCTTGAGATATTCAACTCCGGCTCCTTGGCGAAGCTAAGTCCAATAAGTAGCGTTATATTGACTGCGTTATTGGAGCGATTGATGAGTGAATAAGCGCGGGGCTTGACATGATTCACGGGAAACTAAGACAACCAGACTCGGTGAATCTTAGAACATCAGGGGCACTTACATTAGTGGCAGAAACCCGTCGAAATCGGTCGCTATATTTGTTGGTGCAATGTAGTGTTGACTTCACGAACCGTGCGGAAGATCATCATATAGATCAACTGCGTCTGTTGTGGTTTACAGCGACGAGATCGCATAATCGCCTGCTTTGACTGACTTACGTTGTTTGAAGTGCAGGTCGTATTGGGACAAGAGCAAAGTCCATTGTACCCGTGGCGATATCATCTCTATATGAAGTAAAATAGAAGCTCTAAGCGGATTGACTCTCTCTCCTTCACGTCTTGTGGCGAGAATACCGTAATGAGAATGATAAAGCGCCAATCTCGAGGCTCCATTTAGTTTGAGTCGGTATATACCTCTTTGGTGACTACCCCTGGTTTTCTTGTACCTCATCATATATCGGTACAAAAGGCGGTGAGTCTGGCGGCGTAACTAGTTACTCGTCTCGGAAGGTAAGGTTTTGCTAACGTGATATAGAGAATTAGATGCAGTTTTCGACCGCCAGTCTCCGGCGGTCTACGACTATCGGTTTAATGAATGCGTATGCCGAGATATTCAACTCCGGCTCCTTGGCGAAGCTAAGTCCAATAAGTAGCGTTATATTCGACTTCGTTGGTTGGACGCGATTGGTGAGTGAATAAGCGCGGGGCTTGACATGATTCCTGGGAAACTAAGACAACCCGACTCGGAAATCTTAGAACATCAGGGGCACTTGCCACATTAGTGGCAGAAACCCGTCGAAATCTGATCGCTATATTTGTTGGTGCAATGTAGTGTTGACTTCACGAACCGTGCGGAAGATCATCATATAGATCAGCTGCGTCGTTGTCGGTGCGACAGAGATCGCAAATCGCTTGCCCTTTGGTGACTTACGTTGTTTGAAGTGCAGGTCGTATTGGGACAAGAGCAAAGTCCATTTCGTAGCGCCAACTCATTGAGGCGGTGGGTCATAAATATTCGGACCGGTTCGTTAGAGATAACATAAATCGCCTGTCCGACTAAATAGTGCCGTATTTTACGAATCGCGAACACTAATGCAAGGCTTTGCTTCTCGACCATTGGGTGTCGAGATTCGGCGACTAATGTTAAACCGGGTAATACTTTTGTGACGTGGCGTATGTGTCGTCTGCTGATAAAGCGCTTAGCGAGTGATCCGTTGCCTTGATGTAAATCAAGAGCGGCTTTCAACTGGCGGTCGCGACAAGAACAAGAGGTTTAGAGATACAACTTGATCTCCTCGAGCGCTTTACGGCGGCGTCGTCCCAAATAAGCGACCGCGCCCTTTTGTTCAACTTAGAAACGGTTGGCACTTCCTAGATAGGTTCGATATGAACCGTCGGATGTCATGATCGCCCTTATAACCCCGAGTTCTCTCAGTTTCGGAGGTTGCAACTCTTGAATCGCCTTCACTTTGTCGGGATCGGCGTGGATTCCTTTGTCGGTGATGGCCAGTAGAAAACTTACTGCGGACATCCCAAGGAAGGATTTGGCGGGGATTCATCTTTAGTTGATGAGTTAGCATGAGCTCGAATACCGTTCTAAGATCTTTAATGTGATCTCCTCGTCCGGCTTTTCACGACTAAGTCGTCGACATAGCATTCGACCGTTTTCGGAGATGGTCTGGAAAATTTCGTCATCGCTTCGTGATATGTGGCACCGGCATTTTGAGGCGAGCGGCATGACCGTGTAGCAATATATACCGATGGAAGTTACGACGGCGTGTGCTTGGCATCTTGAGGTGCATCTTGATTTGATTGTAACAGAAACCATCCATGAATGACATTCTTTCAAATCCACACGTATTGTCGACTATGACATCGATGATTGGAAGAGAAAGTCATCCTTGAACAGCGGCGTTGAGATCTGTGTAGTCGACCACGAGATCCTAATCGAACCATTCTTCTTAGTGGCCAGGGACTATATTAGCCACCCAATCACGGATGTTGAATTTCCTTGATGAATCCGATTCTATGAGTTTCTTCACTTCGCCAACGATTGCTTGCAAGATCGTGGGCGAAACGTCTTTGAGGTTGCTTGGCGGGTTTGACATCCACCTTGATGTTGAGGCGATGTGTTGCCACATTAGGGTCGAGTCCTGGCATGTCCTCGTAACTCTAGGCAAATACATCGATATACTCCTTGATTAGGGCGATCAACTCTTCCTTCTCTTCCAAGGGAAGAGTATTGCTGATGTTTATGAGCTTGGGATGCTCTTCGTCACCCATATTAACCTGGACTACCTCGTCCTTAGTGGGGGGTTCTCTTTGTTCGAATCTATCCCCAAACTGCTCTTTGAGTTGATGGATCCATGGGTCTTCCCATGTTGGCATATCTTCATCATCCTCAATAGTAGCGGGATCAAGCTGAAACCATATTTGACATTAAAGCCTTGAAAGCTTCTGGTGTGGAGAATCTGGCCGAAGAATCAGACGAATGTCCGTCTCCCTCATCGGGTGGATTATTATCAATCAGCCACGAGCATTCATCTTCTGAGGAGGATTCGTATCCCAATCCCCTTCTAAATGCGTAGTAGTTATCCGGCTTCCCTCTTGGGACATATGCCGCTTTAGGAGGGACTCGAGGACCTCGCCCAAAACATAGACCTTCCCCTTGTGTCAAGTTGTACCCCCACTTCTTCATGATACCCAGTGTTTCTGGACTATATCTGAATGTGTGGAGGATAGGCCCATTGTCATCTTGATCTTCTTCTAAGAAATGATTCGGCATTGGAACTGCATCTCCTTTTCCGTAAACCAAGTCTTTTTCATTACTTGATCTTCGTGGGATGACGAGTGTTGTCCCAAAGGAGTCTTGGAACTGCTTTTGTGTAAAGCAAGATGACCGTGCCTGTTGATGCCAACTTACTGGCAGGGATTCCAAGGTGATACATGAGGCGCAAGGGCATGATGCTCACAGCGGAACCCGGATCGACTTGGATCCGGTTAACTTCACTAGAGCCAATATACCCGGTGAAGTATAGCGGCCTATCGTGCTTGGAATCCTTCGTGCATATCCTCCTTTGTAAAAGTAATGTAGGGAAGTGTTTAGCCTGGAATTACACTGTTGGGCGACTCTTACGGACTCGGCTTAATCACGGGTGAGAAAGACTTACGAATCGGCTAGAGCCTCTTGTAAAGCTTCGGGTCTCCTTCGACAATGGAGCAACTTCGTAGAGAGTTATCTGGCGGGATGTTTGCCAATTGGGCCATGACATCAAAGCGGTATGGAGAGCTTGATGTTCGGTCTATCCCTCTGTCGAGGCGATTGAATCGGGCTGCCGGAGTTGAGCTTCACGGACTGAGGTTGCTTCTCCTTTACTTAATTACTTTCTTTGCATTTGTTTCTTGGCTCCTTTCTCTGCCGCAGTGAGAGGGAAGTAATACCCTAGTTCGGCGGTGTCTTAGCATTTGGGTTTGGAGCCTCCGGATATTTGTAACTATATTCGTGTCCGCTCCTAGTAGCGAAGACTTCAGCGCTTCTTCAGAAACCTAAAAGTCGCCACTTCTTCATCGTTTTCTCCGAATTGTCAAGCAAAGATGGCATAGTTTGCCTTTTCCCTTGACTTTTTGGCCGAGGATGTAGTCCATCGATCGCCTTTCCAAAGAAGTCCGTGGACCCAAAGGATTTCTCCGCTTGTCGCCGTGCGCTCGAGCCCCTTTCACGCGTTCGCGGAGGATCCTCATTCACCGCCTTCATTCCTACCTTCACAACCGGCGCCTGTTGAAACCAATCTAAAGGAACCTGATCCGCTTATGGAAACCGTGATTCGCCCCACCTTCTTCTCTTTAGAGGGTTTTGAGTAATGACTCCAACATCGATCAAGGCTTGAATTTATCCTTGAGATGGTAGCGTAACTTTGTAGATGATGTACCGCCGGTAAGCGCAGCGATTTAGGATTCAGAACCTTGTTCTTGGTTTACAATTGGGGCAACCGGATTTTGTTGTTTTCCGTAAGGTATTTGAAGATGCCCGAACTTCCTCGCCCTGAACGAGTAAGTCTTGGGAAACCTCGAACCGATGGTTTTCGACCGAGTTTGTTGGCGCCATTGAGGTCGCGATTGTCGCGGTGCACGCTGTTGCGACCGCTGTTATGGTTGCAGCTCAAACGCTTGATTAGCTGCCACACTTTGCCGGTGCTTTACCTCGCCACGGGGAAGAGTTCGCTTGTGAGCATTCACCATAGGTCGTCCTCTCTCGCTTTCCTTTCGTGAATCGCTCGGCTTGCTCTCCGCATCTTTAAATCTTTCCAGTCTCTGACGGCAGCTCCTATTGCTTCCAACACGCCCAATGACATTGTTGTGACAAGTTTGGAGAATGAACTTCTCCCATTATCGGTCTCGCATTCATTGCCTTTTTCAACCGCTTGACGAAGACGCTTCATCGCTTTCTCCGTCTTTTGCTTCGCCGAAGTAACGCCCCGATCGATACTTTGGTATCGCTGCCAAAGAAATTGGTGAGGAAACTAGATTCCATGTCGCCCCACCGTGAATGCTCCCCTGAGATGAAGGTATCAATCAAGGCGCCTCAAGGGTACCAACGAATGACCGAACCATCGGGCTCAAGCTTCCTGATATTACCCCCTGCGCGATTTGAAGTAAATCAGTGTCAGGTCGGGAACCCTTCCCATCAAACGGTGTGAAGTTTAATAAGTTAAACTTTGCCGTATGGGATTGATTCCCACTCCTAGGATATGGGCAAGGGATGCCGGTTTTCACTTCTTGAGCGGAAATCAATGAGTTGATTTTGCTTTCGAGGTCTTTGATCTCTCGCTCATGAGTAATGTACTCTACGCTGCGGTTCGAGGGTTATCATCCTCTCGCATTTCCTCCCCGTCCGAATCGCTATCCTCTTGATCGACGCTGATACCGACTCGATTCACCCGATGTTTTGTCAAGGCTTGATCTCTGGTCATGCATTTCTCTCATCGCCCGCATGGCCAAATCCATCTCTAGTTTGAAGTTTTCCGTTGTTTAGCCAACGCCGCCTAGCATTTTAGCCACTTGATCTGCATCGATCATAAGCTTTGGGGCTCCTTCACTGATACAAGATGATCGTAGGCAATGAGCCAATATCCGGACGTGATCATCCTCCGCGTATCCCTTTTAGAAGTTTGTCGATTCGACCGCGGATAGTCCCGACCGCAAACGAAGTTAACCGCTATGGCGCGCTGAATAGCCCGTAACGACGGTTCTTGCCTGGCCATTATTAGTGACCTCGCAATTCATCTTTTCGATGCCATCCTTCGTGGAATCGCCACTTAGGTCTCTTGGCGTTGGCGCCGAAGTCTCGAAGATCGATACCCTTTTCGAGTTCCTAACAATTACACCAAAGCACCGCTTTTGATAAGCTTGGAGCATAAACATGATCAGGTTGGCATGGGGAACCTCTTCGAGATTTCTTCGCACTTCTAGTAATGATAGCTCGCCTCGGCATGAGTGCCTGAGTGATCTCCAGATGTCAAGACGATCTCTCGTATAATGCCTTCATCGCCGATGAAAACATCTCCTTCGAGGATGGATAGCTTCAGTAACCCGCCGACTTTCGGGTTTGTGGAGGGTGAAGTCCCAAATGACTTCTGACTTCGACTTTCAACCAGATGCAAAGTTGTAGGAATCTTCTTGTCTTTGTGGGTGCGACCAGATCGAGTGACCCGCGATTCCTTAGTGGACCCAGCGATCCTTGACAAGAAGCCCGCTGGTCGGCGTAGAGTTGGCTTCGGAAGTTTAGTGCGACGGAGGTAACTTCAAGGCCACTTTTGTTGAAGCGCCACAATTTTGATTTGAGCACGAGCGTGAGTCGGCCCGCCGGGTGTATCGGGCTTGATGCCAAGTTTGTCCGAGGTGAAGCCAACGACTTGGGCTTCCAAACCAGCCGACGTTGACGACTTTCTTCAGCCCTCTTCAACTCGCCGTTGCACCAAAGCCCTTGCTTGTGCGAGCGCCAGCGGGCGCTCCGGATACGCCTCGGTGTGGAACGGTTCCGCTTTACGGACCCATTCGCTTGTTGACGGTAGGAGTCGGCCACGATCTCGACTTCACCGCGGAGTTAACTCGATCTTAGATCCGCTTCAGCCTAACCCCATCCATTGATTCTTTTGCCCGGCTTTTTGCCAGCGTTGACGCCGCCCACGGTTCTCTTAGAGAGAGTCACAACGCCATCGACGGAACTACCTCTTGAGGAGATAGAGGTTCTAATAATTTGGCCGCTTTTGCGCCGAGGAACCACCGCTGTCCAGTCTTGACGGCGCGGTGGTGGATTTTCTCGTCAAGATTCGAGGCCGATTGGATCTTCCTTGCGCCGAGACCATCTTGGACTTATGGGGAATCGATCGACGAGGAAGAGAGGTACTCTCATTTCTTTTGGTCAATTCGAACCGACTCTTCAATGACCGATTCAATCCTGCTAGCACGACGCTTTGTTGAAGCCGCTGTCTCCATCTGTGGTCGCCAAATTGTTCAAGGGAAAGTTGATTTGTTATTCATTGCTCGTTGAATTTGTTTACGCCTTCATGGCCTACAACAAGATTCAAAAGAAAATTTGCTTTTATTTAAGACTTACAATGAAAATCAAAAATTACAACTTTTGTCCTTGAACAAACACGGAGGATCTCTATTTTCCGATCCTCGCTATGCGGGTTCTTTGCCTCGCGTCGGACTTTTTATTCGTCCCGGACCACCGTGCAATTCGATGCTAGTAGAAACCCGTGATTCGAACTACAGACGAGAGGGGCTCGCTTCCGGAAACGGCGCCTAAGGGGATCGACTCACGAAGGAGAGGATCGCCTCATGGATCGACTCTCACGAAGGAGAGGATCGCCGAGCGGTGAGATCTACTAGGAGAAATCACAACGCTTATCCCCAAAGGGTGATCTCGAGTCCCATTCTGATTTGCTTACTCTCGCGATCGATCCGACGCCGACGACTTCCGCCGCCGCTCTAACTACGACGGCCAGATCTCGCGAGGGCTCTCTCAAAAATATCGTAAAATCCATCTTTAGAACTAAACACCCTCACCTATTTATAGGCAAATGATCAAAGGAGGGTTACGGACACCATTTGGTGTCCGTTTTGGCCTGACACCATTTGTGTCCAGTTTTGGTCGGACACCATTTGGTGTCCGCCATCGGTCGACACCAAACGGTGTCCGTTTTGGCCGAACGCCTTCTCTTGGTTGGTTTTCGACTTTTCCGCGACATTTTGTCTCGATCTTGTCATTGTCATAAGTCCCAACTCGATTCACTTGATTGGTTTCATCCCGCCAACGTTCGCTATGATCGGCCGTTGTTCAAACCGATTCGCTGACGCTCAACTGACGATCTCAACAAGCTTTGCTTGTGGATTCATTCCATAACACGTAGTTCGCCGACTCACATGCGTCACGATTTGCTTCACGCTGCCTTGGCGGCCGGCTTTGTCGAATGGATCGCCGCTGTCGACCCACCGCCACGAAGTCTTGCTCTGCATCGATAAGCGCTTTTATCGCCACAATGTAGACTACATCCTCCAAACAACTATATGATGGTCTTCTTCAAATCATACACAATTGGCATAAAATTGCATGAGAGTTGTTCACGGATTTTTGAATTTTCCTTCCTTCAATTTCAATCTTGATTGTTCTAGTTTTATAATGTTATTAATATTAACATTTATGAACGCTTTGAAGCTAGTATTTCACAAGATGTGCATGCAGGTGTGCAAGATTCGGTACGAGAACAAATTTGTCCTCGGTAGTGAGATGTCCACATCTTAACCACTCATCTAAGTTTAATAGTGAAGAAGATCCAAATCTGTATAAATCACATCATAATGTTTGAATGTTATCATTTTAACACATATTTCTCAAGTTTTTTTAATTTAGTAAATAGCTAAAAATTGACAGGAAATTAGCACGCTTTGCCCCCACCAACAAACTCATCCCTTCAATTTGTCATGTCATTGACAAATCCCAAAGTGAGAAAATCATACAATATTATCAAAATATGAAATCAGGAAACAAATTTTAGTAAAGAATTTTATTCGACTTCCATTGTCTATATTTTATTTGTACATATATATGAAAATTATAGTCACTATTATTTAGGTAAAAATATCTTATACTTATACTTACGGTCTTGCCCCCAATGATCAAATCTTCTAGATTCGCCCTGTATGTACATACATACATACGTACATAATGAAAAAAAATTGTACTAAGAGGGAAAAGAAAAAAAAAGAAACTCAAGAGTCCAAGTTTTTCAAGGTGATTAGTTTTGAGGTTTTTAAAATAGAGCATTCGGTATCTTTCCTCAGTAAACATCAAATACTTATTGCTAAAGAGAAATCATTGAACTTTGGATAAGAGATCAAGTTCTCTACATAAGATTGGAGCTTTGGGAATATGAACTCTATCAAGACGCGTTAATGTTCTTGCTGAATTACTCCCTTCATAGAGTCTTTGATTGGACCATCTTCTTCTGGTTTCCAAATTGTTAGAAGTTGGAGTGAGTGTCCTCATCAATAGCAAAAGACTCATTGTCTTAATCGGCCAACGAGTACACATCGACGCCCATCTAAGACACAAAAGAATCCTAGGAAATATAAATTTTTCTTAGTTTTATTGTAATCTTTAAATTATAATTTGTGTCAATTGTAATACTAAAAGACCCAAAACAAGAGTGTTGTGGGGACTATCTATTATCTTGGGGATGTTCAGAGTATGTTTATGCACATTAATGCTTATTGGTAATAGAATTTCAAAATATAAAAATAAAACAAAAATAAAAAGAAAATAAAATTTCTATTAAAACACTAGAATTCGAAAGCATGTTTGATAACCGATCAATTTGGTTTACTTATCATTGTATTAGGATAAAAGATTCTATACAAAATCTTTCTATGGAATGGGATGACATAGGATCATGCATGCATTGCAATCTTAACCAAGGATGTATCAATAACACTTAATAACATAGTGAATCAATGCTTATGACAAAGGTACATGCACTTTGTTAACTATAAAACCCAACTTGTGGGACGATCTCTTTCACAATTGCAATTACACATCATTTTTCAAAGAAATATATAGTGATATCATCAAAGAGTGTGTTATGGATTCTAAGAAGTTTGTTGATGCTTTCTTCTAGTGTTGGTAGTCATCATCGGTTCAGGTAATCTCTCTCTCTCTCTCAAGAACATAACATGCACAAAACTTTGTATTGCATCCTAATATATAGAAAATTAGATTAATTTCGGATTTAACTAAGATGCTAAGCGGTTAGAGATTTTTAATTGTGCCAACTAACATAGTTCGATAGGTAAATTGTATAAGGATAGAGAAGTCATTTACTAGCCCCTAGTAATTTGACGTAAATATTAATGAAAAATTAATATGATATGATTTATATGATTTGAGAGACTAAGGTGTTCTCAAAAGACTAAGAAACCAATATCAAAATAATGATTAAGAGGCTGCTAAAACCTTTATTCAAACTAGCATGTTTTGACCATATGTACGAATTACTCATATCGCCTTAAGTAAAAGTTTATGCTAAGATTTCCATTTTCTCATTAATCAAACTACTAAAAATTTACATTTAGCATTACTTTGTCTTGACATTCATGTGCTGTTATATTATGAGAGTTTTCCTCGACTGATGAGGCAAATCTTGAGGAAGATAAGGTTATTGATATAGTGCCTACTTCTACTAAAAGCTCTTCTGCAAGCATTGCTTCCTTGGTTAACATTTAGCAAGATTCTACCATGGCTTCTCCTTTAGTATCTATACCTAATGGCATGAGTTTTATGCTCATATTTGCTCAAATTTGGTTGATAAGGCTCCTACTCCACTCGAGGAAGTTAGACTGAAGTTGTAAGTGCTCAAAATCCCCGAACTTAAACATTTCCAAGTTTATTTCAAACAATAGAAAAATTGGAAGAGGATTGAATCTAGATTATATTCCACCCCCCCATTAGGCTACTAAATTCTCATCTGAGGAATGGAGGAGCATGAATTATTTTGAAGTTTTCATTAGTGGAGAATGTTATGGGGCTCAATGTAAAATTGAAGGCTATGAAAAATTATGTCAAAAATTGTTGAGTTTTATTGCTATTCCAGCTATGTGCTTAATTAAGCCTATGTTATATCTCTATAATTTCCACAATAAAGAGAGTATGAGAGGTATCATAAAGGTAGGACCATGTTTCTTTGGGACTTGCCCTCTTGTTTTGAAGCCCTGGAAAATTCATGTTGAAATTGACAAAATGCAAGATCGTAACTATTCTATGTGGTTTATATCCCTGCTTTAGGTTGAATCTATGAAACACAAACGGAATAAGCAAGATTGCTAGAATTATTTGGCATCAGAGTACTATTATGAAACTCACTAAAATTTCTACTAATCAACTTAGAGATTTTAATTTAAAATTTTGTAAAGAACATGCTAACTCTTTTTCAATTAATTCTCAAGCATCTTGATCATTTTATTTTCTATATATATAATTATATATTTTATATATATATATATATACATATATCCCTTTATTCCTTGGTGATTTTTTCTACATTATTGGGTTTTTCTAAGTGATCGTGTAATGAGCTTTGTTCCAATGGATCTCACCAACTAGACTTAGGTCATTAAGTATAAAAATACTCCTCGGACTTAATTTCTTAGTCAACTTAGTCATAGTAAAATAGAATCACCTTGGAATTTAATATTTTATTGGTATCCATTTCCGTGACTTTTTTTTGAGTTTGTGTGTGTGTGTGTGTGTGTGTGTGTGTATAACTTGAGAAATATTTAGATCCAAAAGACTTGAGAAATTGTTATCCCTCTAAGTTAAGCAAGAAAAAATTCATTACTTCAAATAAAGTTCTACGTTAGAACTATAGTAAAGTATAGTACTTTAAAAATCATTTCTTAAAATTTATTTAGAGTTATTATAAAAGGCTAACTAGAGTATACAAATAAACTAAGAAATAAAAGATTAAAAGTTCATCAAGTAGATCAATTATTAATTAACTTTATCAAGTTAGCAAGTGATAATTTTTTCAAGGAAAGAAAATAAAAATAAAATAAAGAGAAAAGATGACTAGTCCCCATCCCGCACCTTAAATTTTGCATTACCCTCAATGTAAACTCTATGATGCAAAAAGTAAAGCAGATAAGAAATGAAGTATTTAAAATTGTTTGATCTTGAACAATGATAAAATAAAAATTCGCAATTACCTTGAGTCTTGATTGGTATGAGGAGGATGTAGCCAAAATTTTCTTTCTCTCTCTTTTTTATTTTTTATTTTTAATATATCTCTTCCTTCTTTTTTCATTTTTAATTGAAAGAAAAATAATCTCTTCAAGTAAGAGAAAAGCAAATTTTTATTATTCTTATTATTATGACACAATGAGTAAGGATGCGTAATAAAGGATTAAAATTGTAAAGATCACACTCTATGTCGGGCTCACCGGTTGCCGAAAATTCTACTTGATTTTTAAAAGTCTAAAATAATAAGCTCTATGATTTACTTAAATTCTCTACTTTCTAAGACTTCCAATAATTTCTGTAGCATTTGATGGTAGGTTGATAGAGGGTTATGCATCTTGAATTTTCAGAGCCATTAAATCAGAAATCTAGTTTCAAATTTGAACTCAGTTTCCATATGAATGAAAGTTTGTCCTAACACAACAAGCTCTTCGTTAAAAATTTCCTCAAACCCTAGGTTCATGGTTGAGGCATGATAGATCGATTGTTCCATATTTTCTAGGAACCTAAGTTCATCAACAAAGAGTTCGCCGGTTTGAGAATAGTGAAACTTGTGTCTAACTCAGTGTTTTTCTTGTTAAAGACTTATTTTGATTCTAACTCCTCTAGCAGCTTAATTATTTTTATCAAAGATCTCCTCAAAACTCAGGTTTAACTCACACTTTTCTTCTAACCCTTCGCTTGATGTGCCTTGAATGAAGTTCACTTCTAGGGGTCCTCCGATGGATCACTCGGCTCTTCGTTAAGCTCTAACCATGTTCTCAAATATTAACTTTATTTGATCTGCTTTCGCTTGATCAAATAATTTGAAGTGCTTAAGAAAGGTCTTCCTAAATGACCAAAATCTGACCCTTGAGATTTGAAACGGACTGTGCTTCGAAGACTATTAAATTAATAATAATTATAAACACTTCGACATTGATCATGACATCCTCTTTCTCTCCCTTGGGTATCTTCACAGATATATTAGCTAATTTGAGAGTGCATATGGTAAGTTTCAATTCTCCTAATCCTAGCTATTGATAAACTAAACAAAGAAGAAGATTTACACTAGCTCTTTAGTCTAGAAGTGCCTTAACAATAAAGTTATTTCCTATGATGCATGAAATAGTAAGACAACCTGGATCATTATATTTTAAGGTTATGGGCTTTGAAAGGATGGTGATTGCACAGAGTTATCTGAAGGAGCGGATGTTCATTCAGGTTCAACAGATTGGACAGGAGAAGAATGAGGAGCTTGGTCAGGAGGCATTCTAACTTGATTATCAATTTGTTTTCCTGACCTTAATGTGTGAATTGCATTAACCTAAGCTGGATTGAATGAACTTGATCCAGATACTTTAGGATTTGCAACCGGTTGACTCGAATTTTCCTTTTTCTCTCTCATCCATAGCACTAGCTAGTTGTCTTAGTTGAGTTTCTAGTCTAGCTATAGCTTGAGTGTTGGAATTTAATAATTAACATATTGTTCGTATGAAGGAATTCCGAATCTTGGATGACTGAGTCAACATGTTGCTGGTATGTGTAGATATTTTTATCATGGCTTCTAGACCTTTCTCTAAGGCAATCAATCACTGTGTATCTAACTCGGGAATATGATTTACAGATTGATTATGAGGAGGCTGATTTGGGTATGAAAGATTGGGTTATGGATTATGAAAACTATTATCTGTGTTGAATGGGCTTGTGTTTCCCTTAGGAAATTGTGGCACTGAAGAGGGAATGAAATTTTAATTTCCCAAGAAATTTGCCTGATTCCATTCAAAATTAAGATGATTTTTCCAACCCGGGTTGTTAGTTTGAGAAAATGGATTATTTCTAGGATGCTAGAATGTGGCGTTCATCTAATCGAGTGGATGGTTATTTCCTAAAAGAGGATATTCTTCTGAATCACAAGCTGGCGATAGATAATTATGATATACTGGGGAAGAAACTTGGTTGATATGAGCAGAACCTAGGTCTTTGGTTTCTAAGGCTTCTAATCAATGCAGGATTGTAGCCATATTAACTTTAGAGGCTATGTTCGACTCTAAGGACAAACCACTGGATTTGATTAGAGGAACTGATAAAGTTGGTTTTTCATCACAGTGTTCCCATTGCATGATTTTCTCAGTTTAATTTCTAAAAAAAGTTTTTAGACTTCATTAGTATTTTTCTTCATGAAATCTTGTCGACACATAGATTCTAAGAATTTTTTGAAGAATAATCCAATCTTTTATAGATAATTTGGCATAAATATCGCTTTCTAAACCATGATAAGAACATTGGATAAGAATATCCTTAAATATATTGAAATACTTCAAGAATGGCACCCCCGATTATCCTACAAGACTGAATATTGTTCCTCACCATCGCTTTGTGAATTGTGAAGAATTTTTTAAGAAAAATTATATCCCAAGTGGAGATAGAATTTGTGGGTAAGCTATACAACTATTTCTTAGCCATATCTTTCAAAGCAAAAGGACAAATCTGAGCTTGATTATATTCTCGATAACTCTCTAATCCTAATCATAAGACAAACTTCTTTCAACTTTGATATAAAAATGTAAGCATCTTCAGATTCGTTTCTTAAAAAATTTAGGAAGCATGTTTATGAAGTGAGATCTAACCTCATAATTAATACCATTAACATTCAAAAGCCTAATGTAAGATGTGATTGCATTCCTCGTAGGATAACACATATCGAAGAACTAGTGGATCTTAATATTAGCCATTTTTCTTGGTTCAAATTCAACACGAACTAAACATTTTGTATTATCCCTAATCCAAACTTGCATACACTAATAAAATTCTTTTCATATTTATTTACAAAACCTAAGAAAAATATCTAAAAGAACCTTTTTAAAAACTAAAAAGATCTAAAAGATTTTTATAAAGGAAAGGAGGGAGAAAAGAAAAACCTAACTAAACAAATCGAAAGACAAACTACTTGATCAATCACTCCTAATTTCTAGGTTTAAGTCTAAATTCCACTAGACCAGCTCCTAACCAAAGATTCCTTCAGTGAAAAGATCCAGGTTTATTGATAAGTTAGTCAGGTAAGAATAGTACTAGAGGGAGGTCGGAGACCATTTAAGAGCCTTGTTCGTTGTAGTGTACTTTACGCAACCCTTAAATCTTGCCTTAGGCACCAATGGAGTCAAACAAACTTAAACCGGTTCACTTAAAAATTCCTGATTTCCTATTGAGCTCAAATCCTTAGGGGCCAACATCTAATGAATTTTAAGGCTTGAATTTGTGTAGTGAGGAATTAAGTGATTCTTAAGTTAAGAAAAGGGTGATGAAATTCCTCACCTTATCTTGATTTGGGGTATTTGCCCGTAAAAGTAATTTCAAGTGTGTGCTCAAATCAAAATGTTCAAATCACTTTGGTGATTCTTACTACCTATATGCAAATGCAATCCTAAGAATTGAAAGCAACTACAAGTGGATACTAAAAACATATTTTTTTAATTAGGTTCACACAAACAAACAAATGTGAAAAACAGAGCTCTTGTTTGAATTATTATTTTATTTAATAGTTGTTCAAGTTATTGGTGGAATTTATTATGGTCAAGAAGAAAACTTTTTTAAATTACCTAATTGTCACTAATTGTGAGAATCCTAACTAAAGGGTAAAATTAAAAATCACAAGAAAGAGAACTCACCTTCGCAAGGGGTTGCCCCTCTTAAAGTAAATTTTCTTCTTTAATCTTTAATCTTGTAGTAATTAAATTCTTCACAATGAAATGCACAAATTAAAGAACAAAATAGAAAAATCCTAATTACAAGCACCTTCACTGGCAACGGCTAAAAACTTGGTGTGTTTCAAAATAAAACGTCGCAAGTGCACAACTAGTATGTGTGATTTGCAAGTGTCAACCCCATGAGAAAAGTGTGCTAAGAATGTCCTAAAATGGTTCTTGAATTGTGAAAGAGAAGAGAGAGTGTAGAGATTGGTTGATTGTTAGTTTACGCAAATGACAAGTCTAAAACAAGAGAGAAGAGAATGAAAGAAAGAGAAGAAGCAAATAAGAAAATCAAGAATAAAAATAAAACCAAAAGAAGAAGCAAATAAAGAGATGAAAAAATCAAGTGATAAAAGTAGGAAACGAGGATTGAATCCGCTAGTTAGTTCCTATTTGGATCTAAGAACTATTGTCTTTTAATTATCATAATATTACTTAAAATTCTTAAGTATAGATTATCAAGCTACTTAGAACAAGCATAACCTATCAAAAATATATTCAAGTAATATCATCATTCATCAATAGAAATAAACAACTAGATACTAACTTTAGAATTGAAAAAACATAAACTATCAAACCATTCAAGCGAGACCAATAGACTCTTGGTCCTGGAGAAAGCTTTTACATGTCAGGGACTAGCTAGTTTTCAAATGTAGATCTATTGAGGCTGCTATTACTTCTCTGGTCAACTGGGAGATTGGAGGAAAGTTTTGTATGGCTAAGGCTCTCAATTCTTTGTTCTATAGTCATCTTCAGCCCATGTCATGGTTAGTTATTGTGTCTGGAGAAGAGTCACTAAACCCCGACACTCTATGGTTCTATGGCTTGCATTGAGGGAGAGATTGCTCACACAGAGTAGGCTTCAGTATCTCAATATAGTTCCTAACAGTAAGTGTATACTCCGTAACCATGCACAAGAGGATTTGCAACATCTATTCTTTCACTGTCCCTTCTCTGCCATGGTTTCGAAGAAAATTCTTGTTGGCTACGTATTAATAGAGACCCCTTATCTTGGCATGATGAGATTGCCTGGTTTCTTGCTCAAATGACTCCTAAATCTTATATAAAACAAATCATATGTGATATGCTAGCTGCTGTCCTTTATCGACTTTAGCAGGAGAGGAACAAAAGACGTCTGTAGTCTGTTGTTAGGAAAGTTAATAATATTGTGAAACTTGTAAAGGTTGATCTTATTGCTAGGGTGTTAAGTTGTAATGCTCCTCCCTAGATTGTGGCATGGATTGCGTAATTGTAGTGTTCTTTAATTTTGAGAGGGTATTTTGTGCATCTGGGTATGCCTAGGTTTGAGTGTGTGTACTTAAACGTTTACAATGGTTAATGAAATATATTTATTTACCCAAAAAATAAGTATAACCTATCAATTTCTTTTTCTATCAATTATTATTCTAGCTGATTATCCTAAGCATGATTGTTGATGCTGAAAAATGCACACCAAATGATTCTCGCCGATCTTAACTTATGACGCGGAGCTCGCTTTCTAGTGTCCGGTCCAAGACGGAGAGAAAGGGATTTGGTTACGCCGAGAATGACCGTGAAAAGACGGAGTTGGGATCTTTGGTATTCTCCGACTCAAGTTAGTAATGGATTTTTGTATTGGAAAAACTTTACAAGAAAAAGGGTTAGGGTTTTTATCATTGCTTACCTCTTTCATTGAGCAGTACCCTATTTATACGAGGGATCTGAGGGCATTCTCGTCTCTTTAATTGATTTGGACGGAGGGGTGAGTCGATAGACTTCCACGCGGACGCATCACGATTAGGCTAAGGTTTGGTATGGGCCGTGGTCGATTTGTTCATTGTATAGAACCATCATTGGTCTTAGAGTTTGTCTTGTTCCTTCCCTATTAATGAGATGTGATTGGTGACGCATCACACCGCGTTTAAGGTGTCTTAAATCTTGTGAGGGACGGAGATATTAAGGCACCGATCGCTCATTTAATGTGATATGGACGTTTTGGTCAAGTCCGCTACCACCGCCACTCACGCTGAGCATAAGCTTGTCGAGCGAGGAATCACCATCAAGCAATCGTAGAATCGACCAACTTAATTATCTTAGCTTTCACATGCATCTAATGAGAAGAGCAATTTAACATCGCTGGTGTCGTTCACGAGGGCACCGGTTAATGAGTCGGT
The DNA here is from genome assembly GCA_012295165.1 of Asparagus setaceus. Lineage (NCBI taxonomy): Eukaryota > Viridiplantae > Streptophyta > Magnoliopsida > Asparagales > Asparagaceae > Asparagus > Asparagus setaceus. Next base: position 21,614,949 of record CM022709.1, on the reverse strand, counting down.
ATTGATGCCTATCGCGTCATCCACGAAGGCTTTTGGTGAGAGAGCCAAGTGATGACGCTTTCGCGGTCGCCCGCCGGCTATCAGAGAGCCGAGTGATGATGCCTTTGTGTCGCCCACTAAAGCGGCCGAGAGCCGAGTGATGATGCCTTCGTGTCATCCACGAAGGCTTTTGGTGAGAGAGCCAAGTGATGGCGCTTCGTGTCATCCACGAAGGCTTTTGGTGAGAGAGCCAAGTGATGGCGCCTTCGTGTCGTCCACGAAGGCTTTTGGTGAGAGAGCCAAGTGATGGCGCTTCGTGTCATCCACGAAGGCTTTCGATTGGTGGGTCGGCGATGGCATCAAGGGATGGCATGTTCATTTCGCTTATGCATCGGGTTCGGTCATTTCCACGAGATGACTTGCCTAATCGGCACTCTAACCCTTGCGGTTGTGTCTCTCCCATTTGACTAATTAGTTCCCCATTAATAATTAATAATAAAATTATCCAGGCCATAACAGCTGGCCCCTTTGCTTGGAGTCGAGTGGAGCCGAAGTTCAAGCTTAAACACGATCCCAGTCCCGGCTGGTGGAAGCGTTGTAGGAGAATCGAAGGTTCTCGATTGGGCGTGGGTGATGTCGGTGTCACTCTGGAAAAGTGGGCGGTTCCTCGATCTATGGTAATGCTTTCGCTCGAGGTTAAATCTCAACCGCCGAACTAAGAAACGAGCGGATTGGGACCGACGGTTGTTTGTGGGCCCCTTTCTCTTAAATGTGAAAGAGGAAAGAGCAGACCGTTTCCAACTATTCCCAAAATTTTTCGAAGAAATCTCCGGCGATTCTCTGGTTCATTTTCTCTAGCGTGTTTCCATGGATTCCGATCGTTTGAGCCAACTGGATGGGTTTCATTCTAAGGTGACGGAGGCTCAGATGCGAACTTTGCACTCCAAGTTTGATATCCCCAGGGTATGAATGACGCCACTGGCAGTTTCTGCTATGATATGTAGCCATGGCCCCAATCAATCTCCATTGTACATCAAGCATTTGGTGTGGGTCATGGTCTCTCGCACCCATTCCTCCAAAGGGTGTTCGATGCCCTGCGAGTGTCTCCGATTCAGATGAAGCCTAACTCCATCGCATTGCTAGTGGGTTTCACCGTGATTTGCTCGTGGTTGGGGGTTAAACCTTCCCTCAACGCCCTCCGCACTTTGTCGGTCAGGACCGCTCGTGGCTTCCATTATCATTTGCAGGCAATTGGGGACTTCAAGATTGTCTTAGACACCCCAACATCAAACAAAGACTGGAAAGAGAGATTCGTTTGGGTGACCGGGGATGACTCAAACTTATCTTGTTCGACATGGCCTGAGATTAGGAGGGAAGCTCTGGGTCCACGTCCTTTATCGGTCAGCGGGAAGCATGACTTGGGATTTATCCTCGCTTACACTGGCCCGCGTAAGATGGTGGTCCTCGTCGACAACTCAATATTACGCCTGGCCAGGATGTCGTCAATCCCCCCCTAAAGATGAGGACGAGCTGAAGGCTCACGACTTGACTTTTGGGGAGTCGTCTGGCTCGAGGAGGGCTTCTATGCCGGCTCTTGACGATGACTCCAGGCCAGCCAAGAGGAGCCGGCAGGAATCCACTCCCGAGGAAGACGCGCCTGTTCGTGATCGGGTCGAGACAGCCGTCGTCGATCGCAGATAGGCGACTGGAGGTGTCACTTCTAGGGTAACTATCGGCTTTTGGCGAACGCAGTAGAAGAAAATGGCTCACGGTCCGAGGGGAGTGAGACAATTGGGGGAAAGCGCGGCGACCCCGATTGGAGTGGAGACATACGAGTCGTGGGAAGAGGACGTTCTTCAACAAAATAAGCCTGTGTTCGAAAATGCAGGAGAGGCGACAGGGGCTTGAAGAGAAGGGGGAGCTTCGAGTCGTCAGCCTGAACGTACTCATTGGTTGGGACGGGAGCCGGTTGGAGCTAAAGAGGCAGGATCCGTTCCAGCCACATGGCCTTCTAGATACTTCACGGCTGAGTCCGAAGTGGGTCATTGGGAGGAGGCAAGAGATTTGTTGATAGGGAAACTTCCTTCTGCAAGCAGCTGCTATGATGGCGAGCCTGACGCGCAGCACCGATTTGACCCTAAGGATCATTTGGACATTCGGTCATCTGTGTTCAGGTCGCGATATGCACAGGGGAAAGTTATTGAGTAATTTGCTCTTCCCCGTGATGAGGAGCTTCTTAAGGAGATTCCTGATGTGAGCCTCCATGGTATACTCCGGAGTTATTTAACTCGTGGATGTTTAGTGGAGAGGAAGATATACCATCGCTTGGCTCGAGGACACCATGCCTTTGAAAAGCTTCGTGCGGCATATGAAACTCGATGAGACAATGGCGGTACTGATTTTGAACAAGTCGTCAAGGATCTTTCGAGCAAACAAGCCGAGTTGGACGACTAGCACCGAGAAATGGAGGTAAAAGAGCAACTGATCATGGAGCTCAAGGCCCCAATCAAGAAAATCACGAGATCCAAAAGCTTAAGCAAGGCTCCGTTGGCGGTGAAGAGCCGCATCGCTAAGTGAGGCGCCATGAACGGACTTGGCCGCTGTGCACGCCGCCTCGAAGCAAGTCGCCCAACATGCGAAGGCTCAGTTGGCCGAGGAGTCATCCGCTAGGCAGAGGCTCTCGAGAGAGTGTGTTCGACTTGAAGAGTCCTTGCGTAGGGCTCAAAGTAGAGTGGAATACCTAGAATCCGCGAGTTATCATTCGTCCCTTATTGAGGGAAAACGGTCGGCAATTGTTGAAGAATTCCGTCAAAGCTCTATAGGAAAATTCGTGGCGCTGCGCGACAAGGCCACAAATGGCCAATACCAAGAGTCGTCTAGTCGACCTCGCATCTACCTATCATTTCTGACACGTAGATCTTCTTTCTCACTAGAGAAAGTAGCCATTTATAACGTGAATGGAAAGCAGACCGAGGAGCCGGGAATGGTCGATTCGCCATTGGGCGAGTCGAGTGGGGAAGTGAGAAAGAAACAAAGCAGCATTCAATCCGGAAGTGAGTGAGGACGCGGACGAAGTTCTATCAACTCCCCGCACTCGCGGGTCGCCTTTCCTCTCGACTCTCGGGCCGACATGGACCTTTCATAGCTTAGGTTTATGGATCGAGGAGTACGTTGTACCTATTGTATTTGTATATGTATTCGAGAACATCACGAATGAGAATGAGAATATCCGTATACTCCCCGCCTCGCTGTCTATTTTTATTTTCCTTTGCGCCGCTCGCTTGATCGATCGACTCGATGAGTTGAGACGTGGATTGTTGTCGCCTCGGTTAACTTTTTGATTTTCCCTAAATTAAGAGACATCAGGTTCGAGGGGAGACACCGGGTTGTGACGTCGTCTCGATGACCCGGTGTTGTTTTCTCAACACTCGGCTACATCCATCTTTATAATTTATATTTATTTATTATATTGTTATTATTTTTTTTTATATATATAGCCGTTAGCTTTGTGGGACGACTGGCGAAAGCAGATGTGGGCCCCAACTCGACTGTTGGGTTCATGCTTTCCAAGATGCGATTGGGGGGATTACTGCTGATAGTGATGTCATGGCACTCTCAGCCGATACGGTGCTTTGGTTCTCGTGCGAAGAGACGTGGGGCATTTAAAGTGGAGTGGTGTCTCGATTTTCATAAGGCGGTTGGGAGTCCCATTTAATTTAGACCGTTGATTCTAGGTCTTGGGGGACCGCTGAGATATTGCCACGTTCGCTATAGCTTGCTTATAAATATCCTCTCCTTACCTTTCGAGTCCACTTTACACATTCTAAAAAAAAATTCATCTTCTCCCTTCTTTGAACCCAAATTCAGAGCTCACATCAATGGCTGCTTCTTCATCTGTCTCTGTGGACAGGCTTGCCCTATTAGCAGAATTTCATTCCAAGATGAAAGAGGAAGATTTAGAGATGCTGCATGAGAGGTATGATATTCCACCGGCCTTCAAGTCATGCCGCGAAAAAGACAAATGCCGCTTCTCGATCATGGGCTAACAAGGCCCCTTGTATGTAGCCCACCTGGAGTACGGGTTACATCTCCCTCTTCCCCCATTTGTAAGGAAAGTTTGTGAGCGACTGGGGATTTCTCCCATACAGTTCGCTCCAAACGCCATAGCCGCCATAATGGCGTATTTGGTCGTATGTCATCGGCTGAAGATCTAGCCGAGTCTTCAGCTGTTCAGCAATTTGGTGAATGTGAAGACGAATAAGAAGGATGCTCACTTCTTCTTTGTCACCTCGGGTCGGAGGTTGGTGAATATTCCGGACTCGAACAAAGATTGGAAAGAGAAGTTTGTATGGATTTTCGATGCCGACTCTATCTTGACTTGTCCCACTTGGCCAGAGATCAAGAAAGGGGCGCTGAAAACCCTTCCCCTTTCGCCTTCGGAACAAGCGGATTTGATGAGGATCAGGGGTTACGCTGGGTCTCGTGACATCAGCAACTTGTTCGACCCGGCCACTCTTAGGGTGGTGGGTTTGTCTTACGCTCGGCCGATCGAAGAGGATGAGAAGACGGCCAAGGAGCTCGCCGAGGTCGTTGTTCAACCAGCCGCTGACAAGGAGGCGGATTCCGGCCCCGCTGAGGGTGGAGTAAACTAGTTGCCTCACAAGAAACCGAGGGTCGGTTTGTTGACAAAGGATAGGGAGCAATGGTCGACTAAAATTGACGTGATGGCGTCTATGCTCATCACGCCGGTTGCAGCTTCGCAGGTCAAGGAGCTTGAGAAGAAGAAGTCAAAGGGGGGTAAGAAGGCGACCCAGAAGGGGAAGAAGATGAAGACGAAGGCTCCTGACTCGGCCGGGACGACTGATAAGGGTGTTTCTTCTCCAGATGGACAACAGGTCTCCGAGCGGGCTTCTCGTCCGGCCGAAAAAGTCGTGGTCATAGATGAGTCTTTTCCTGGAAGGGAGGAGGCTCACCACGAGGTGATGCAGGAGGCTCCTGTGGTTGACTTGATGGCCCCAGTTGATCAGGCCGCCATCACAGCCCCTCTCGTTTGAGCGACTCTTGGGATGGGTACCAGGATGAATATTCCAGACGAGTTGGTCGCGGAGCCGGCTTCTTCTAGTCGCCCTTCCAAGGATTCGATCGCGCGCCTCCACCACAATTTGTCGGAGATTGGCAAGCAAAGGTGGAAGGAGCTTGGACCCTCCTTATCGGTGAGCTAGAGGAAGGCTATTCGCCCCGAGGAGCCCTCGTGGGATGATCGGTTCATGTCTAACCGCCCTCAGATAAAGAAGACTCGTTTTTCTATCCGCCTGCCCGTGTGTGACGCCATCAAGCAATTTTCCCTTCCTAGGGATTTGGATTTGATGAAGGATGTGCCGCCCCTGCCTCCGCGACGCCTTACAGAGTTATCACACTAGAGGCGGCTTTGGCTAGCGGAAGAGCATAAGCCCATCTACTAAATCGTTCGCAATCACCGGATGACGACTGACTAAGGAGAAAGAGGTTCGCAAGGATGCCGAGAAGAGGATCGCGCTCGGTTCAACTAGGTGGTATCAACACTAAGTGGGAATTGAGTTGGAGAAGAAGCACTCTACCATCTCCTCCCAAACCCATTACGCGAAACAAATACCATCGCCACCAAATTGAAGGAAGAGGTGGCTAAGCATAAGAAGCGGCCGAGACTTCTCAGCTGGAGGTCGCTAGCCGGGAAAAACGGGTCGAGTCCCTGGAGAAAGAGCTCGAAGCTGAGAAGCAAGCAAGGTTATCGGCTCAAGAGGAGGCACACTCGAATCGACTCGAACTGCAGAACTTGAAGGTCGAGCTAGATGGCTCGAGGGCGGATCATCAGACGGCTCTTGCCGACCTCCAGTCTCTCGAGATTCGACTCAAGTATGTGGCATCGGAGGAGGGGACGAAGAAAATCGTTGAGGCTTACCGACTTGGTCCTATTGGGAAAGCCGAGTTGACGTTGGCTGTAAAAGTCGGCTTCGATTATCTGAAGGCCCAGCTTCCCCAGGGTGTTGAGCCGTCTTCTAACCTCGTTTATCCACCTCTAGTGGAGAATAGCCTTCCGATGTTGCTGGAGGTCGAGAAGAAAGGAGCGGGGATCCAACTAGATGCGGACCAGACCGGAGATGACGAGGAAGGCGATGATGATGTGGAAGATGACGACGATGGGAAAGATGGGGGTAGAGATAATGATGGGGATGGGGCTGCCTAGGAGGATGATGAGTCGTCTTCTTTATTTTTTGATCACTCACTTGTGTAATTATATTGACCCGGCCTTCGTGGCCTTTATATTTGTATCTTATTTTGAAGTTAATGGAATTCTTCACTGCCTTACGCTTACACGCTTTTGAATTTAATTCGCCGCATTGTCATTGCCGCTCATTGTGACATAGTGTTTTCCATTGTGGAAGATCAAACAAGTACCTCTCCTTACAAAGGATGCTCGAAAAATAATGAAGTATTATTCTATTAATAAACTTGAACAATGAATAAGCTTATGCAATGAACGGGCCGGGTAAGCCAAAACAGTATTTCCTAGGGACAATTTTATCATAAAACATCGCTAATTATCGTTTGTAGATCCCGCCAGAATCAAGGTCCGACTCGAGGTACTAGCTTTGGTTCGCGATATGGTTTTATGGATGATTCTTTCTCGACAGGTTTACCTCGTCCTTGTCAGAAGGGCAAGTTTGCCGCCCCTCGAGTCGACCGATGGGGTAGCGACTCGATGCTTAACAACCCGAAGGTTGAGTGCTTAGGACTTATGTGGCGCCTAAGTCTTTTCGGCAAAGCCGGTCTCTATTTTTTGAGGCAAAGAGCAAGCCTGTCGTCTCGGAGCCGGCCCCTGGGGGAAGCAACTCGATGCTTAACAACCCGAAGGTTGAGTGCTTAGGACTTATGTGGTGTCTAAGTCTTTTCGGCAAAGCCGGTCTCTATTTTTTGAGGCAAAGAGCAAGCCTGTCATCTCGGAGCCAGCCACTGGGGGAAGCGACTCGATGCTTGACAACCTGAAGGTTGTGTATCTTGACTCATTCTAAACACGAGGAGATACCCTTACTCAACTTAGTGAGAGAAGTAAATTCGCTTGACTGAGTAAGTTGGGTCGCTCGCCCCAACTAAGCGAGAAGGGTTTCTTGACTCGATGTGACGAGATGGGTTCCTTGACTCGACCTAGCTGGAGAGCTCACCGGAACTCTACTCAGCAAGCAGGCTACCTCGACTCAAGCCAAGAGAGCGGGATGCATCGACTCATGTTAGGTGAGAGAGATGATATGCCTGAGCAAAAAAATTGTTAGAACCATTATAAATTTTAAGATAAGTTGATAATCACTAGGAACAAACATCGATTTATAATGGAGAAACTTTTGAAGCAGAGTTTACAATAGCAGTTTACTGAAAAAACTTTTTGAAATGTTCTATGTTCCATGGGTGCTGTAAAATTCTTCCATCGGGGGCTCTCAAGCGATAGGTGCCGGGCCGGAGCTCTTCGAGGATGGTGTATGGTCCTTCCCAAGTAGGTGCCAGTTTGCCACGCTTAGTGTCCTTGTCGAACGCTGCTTTCCTCAAGACGAGGTCGCCAACTTGAAACCTCCTCGATCGGACCTTTTTGTTGTAGTATCTAGCTATCCGTTCTTGGTTGATGACTTGCCCAGCCTCCCGCTCGACCTCCGACGAGGTCCAATTCCACGGGAGGTCGGTAGAATTTGACTCTTCGTCGGCGTTGAGTCGGATGGTCGGCATGCCACTTCCACCGAGTCAGCCTTCGCTCCATAAGCAAACTTAAAAGGGGTCTCTCCTGCTGAATTTTTATGAGTCGTCCCAGAGACCATAGGATGTTGGGAGTTCTTCACCCAATTTTCAATCTTGGTCTCCACTCTTCTTCGTGGCTTGAAGGATGCATATGTTACGCTTTCGCATGCTACATTTGGGATGGGCATCGATGCAAACTTGAGTCGGATCCCCACTCTTCACGTAAGTCTTGGAATCCTTTCACGAATCGAAAGTGCCATTATCAGTTATGAAGGATCTAGGTACCCCAAACCGACATAGGATTGACTTCCAAGCAAAGTGAGTAATATCTCCTTCTCCAATCTTCACCAAGGGCTCGGCTTCTATCCATTAGGTAAAGTAATCGATGGCGCATAATAAAGGAACTTTGTTCTCGAGGCGATGGGGAGAGGACCTAGTAGGTCAAGTCCCCATTGGGCAAAAGGAACAAGGCTTAGAATAGGGGTCAACTCTGTGGCGGCGGCTTGTGGAATTTTCGAGAAGAATTGGCACTTCTTACAACTCGAGACGAGCCGCTTGGAGTCGGCTATGATAGTAGGCCAGTAATATCTTGTTGTATGACTTTCTGGGCGAGTGTCCTTGTCCCTGGGTGATTTCCACAAACTCCTTCATGGATTTCCCTCATCACGTACTCAGCCTCTAACGGTTGCAAACATCAAAGAAAAGGACCCACGTCGCTGCCGGAATGGGACAACCGATAGAGTTTGCCGTCAATCATGGTATAGCCAACAAGTCTCAGAGGCTCCTAGCTTTGGTGACGCCATTGGGCAAAGTCCCATTTGTCGATATTGATAATTGGGTCCATCCAAAGAAGGTTCTCGAGCCGCTGGTTCAGATGATCTCAAAGATTCGATTCATCAATGCTTGACCGACTTAGTGTGTCGGTGTAGATTTGTCCCGGCTTGCACATGGAACTGGTCAACGCAAGCTTGGACAGGGCGTTCGCTTGAGCATTGCGGGCGTGGGGAACTTGTGTCATTTTGAAGTCAGCTAATTGTACTAGCAAATCCTTGACCACCTTCAAGTATCGGATCATCCTCTTGTCCTTGGCCGCATATTTGCCGTTAACTTGATGAACCACGAAGCCGAGCTCGCTAATATGTATTATAGGCGTTGAAAAATACTTACAAGATCCCCGAAACCAACTCGTGACGGGAGTCGGGCTAATGATAACCCATCGGATGATGCGGACGCCGAATCGTTAAGACGCGAACCCAACAAGAAACCCACTCCACAAGCACTCTTTAAACCGGACTTGAATGACGACGGATTCCAGATCGCTGAACCGAACTAACCAAGAGTTAGTCCCGAACCAAACACGATGGAACCTAAGTCCGAGAAGGCCAAGAGTCGTAATAGGTGGCCTAAGCTCGAGAAACCGAGAAAAACGCTAAACGCAAAAACAACAGAAGGCGCTTCTACCAACTTGGCCGAAGCTACTCCTACCAAGTGGTTGGCGGCTCGACTATTAATGGCCGAGCCACCCTACCAACTTGTCGAGGTGCTCTGCCAAGGAAGGAGGGTTCACACATGGCCGAGCCACACCTCCACCTTGTCGAGGTGCCTCTACCAAGGGCCGAAACGGGCTGCACTCTCTATGCTATAAATAGGGGGTTCTCCTCACTTTGGAGGTGGATTCGTGAGGGTCGGATATTCTAACCTCGATTTTCTGGACATTCTTGAAGAGCTCTCGAGATCCACGCAGCCTTCGCTACGCATCTAAGCACCGGCAGCACAAGTCCGCTCGACATCGATCCACAAATCGCGAGGTGTTTAACTCGGCCGGCCACAGATCGCCTGGATTTCTCCTAGTAGATCTCACCCGCCCGCGCATCCTCTCCTTCGTGAGGTGATCCCCGGCCATCCTCTCCTTCGGAGGTGGATCCTCAGCGCCGCTTCTTCGCGGAAACGAGCCCTTCACGCCTCAGAGTTCCAAACCCCGTTTCCACCGGATCGATTGCGCGGTGGTCCACCGACGCATTCAAGTCCCCAAGACAGCAAAGAACTCACGCAAGTTTGTGATCCCGATATAACAGATCCTCGTGGTTTGTTCATACAGAAAAGTTATAATTTTCCTTTCATTGTACGCCTTTAAAATAAAAGGCATTTCTTTTGAATTTTGTTGTAAAAGCCGTAAGGCAAGATCAATGACAATGAATAACAAACGATTTTCCCGAACAAGCCGGCTAATTACAGCTGGGAGCCACCGGCCTCAAGTCGAGGTCGTCGGTCTAAACCGCGATTCTCATCCCTGGAGAAAGAGGTCGAAGTTCGAAGTTCCACCAAGAGAAGTTCAAGGAGTACCTATCCTCACCCTCCTCCAGATCCAGCCTCCGCCCAAAAGGTCTCCACAGTGAAGGAGAACCCGATGGGCCTCCCGATGTAGAGCCCCAAGACGGCGAAGTCCAATCCCACCGCCGCAGCGAAATCCTTCTGCGTTCAAGTCCTAATTACAACGGGCGCTCGAGATGAACGCCAACGACGCCCCGCACTTCAAGCGTGCCCGCCAAAGGCGCATTTACAGCATGGCGCTAAAACATGCTAAAGCCGTGAAATCCATGGATGGGGTCCGCTATGAAGCTTTATCGGTTCCACTTACGCAGAGGTTCCACCAAGTGATCGACGCCCATCCAAGCCGCCAACCAACGAGTGGGTCCGCGGTCGTTTAACCGCTTCCACGCCTGTGAGCCGTGATCCGGCGCCACGCATTCTCATGCAGCACGAAGCTGGTGCAACAAGCTCGCGAACTGAAGAAGGAGGGTAGAGAAGCCGCCAACATACCACCAAGTTTGAGGCCCAAAACTAACGGTGCTCCAACCCCGCACGGCCCAAAGCTAAAACAACCAACATTCCACTTCCCGTCCCTTGTTAAGTCGAGTGTCATAGCGTTGTAAATTCGCCAAAGTCCAACCGACGGCTTCCAAGCGTCAACCGGCGGCAAAGCCAACTCCCGCCACCACCACCAAACCAACTATCAAGGATCGCCTCGTCCTTTAAAAGAATCACGGTCACCATGTGAGGTCGTGATCCGGCCCAACAAAGACAAGAAGACTCGCACTCTCCTATCGGATTAAAAATCGGTCCGAGAGTCCGAGACTTCAAGGCTACCACATCGGGCGTAAAGTCTAGGCGAAGCCACTAAAGTTTCGATGAATTGACCCGCCCTCGAAGGAGACGCCTATCCGATGATGAGGACGCATACCGAGAGATCGCTAACACACCGTAGGTTACCCTGCACTCGTTCATGAGTTATACTACTTGCGATCGAGCAATGAAGAAGGCTCGAAGAGCTCTCCCACTCGCCACAGCCATGTTTGTGCTCTAAACTCATCGAAACGGTGCTCTCGAGTGTAAGTGTAGCCGAAACTCCGAAAGGGTCTCGTCTTCCGAGACTTAGCACCAACACGCCAAGACCGGGTCAAGGCGACCGCTAAAGGATGACATCCCGAGGATGAATTGCCGAGGTCACTAATAATATGACCAAAGAAAGAACCATCGCCACAAAGCTATTCCCGCCAGACGCAATGGCTAACTCGACAAACGATTATCCGGACGGTCCGATATGACAAACTTCGAAGGGATACCAGCGAAGATGATGCGTTTGATATCGTTCAATCGCTCGATCATACTATATCTAGCTAAGGAGCCCCTAAGAAACGCTTTATGATCGCGACGCATCAAGCTAAAATGCTAGACTAAGCGCTGAATAAGCAACGGAAAACTTCGCTAGAGATGGAGCCGCTGCGCACGACGAGAGAAATGCATGACCAACAGATCCAAGCCTTGACAAAACATCGGGTGAATCGAAGTCACCGATCAACGCCGATCAAGATGACAACTGATTCGGAGGAAATACAAGAGGATGATAAACCTCCGAACCACGCAATGACGTAACGTAGATGTTGTTGCTCGTGAAAGCGAAGATCAAGACTCCGAGAGCAAAATCAACTCATTGATTTCAGAGGTGAAGAAAACCGCATCCCTTGCCCATATCCTAGGGAGGGAATCAATCCCATACCCTCAAAGTTTAATTTAATAAACTTCACACCGCTTGACGGAAGGGTTCCCCGACGCAAAGACTTGATTTATTTCAAGTCCACTGGTAATATCCTAAACGAGCCCCGATGGTTCTGGTCATTCGCAGGTACCCTTCTGGGCTGCCTTCGATTGATACCGCCTCAAGCCGGGAGCATTCACACGGGACACATGGAATCTAGCTTCTCACCAATTTCTTCGACTTTTTATACCGGCATCGATCGATTATTGCTTGACGAAACGTATGACGGAGAAACTATAGATATCTTTGTCAAACGATTCGAACAAGGCAATGAACCATTCGATCCAATGAGGAGTTTATCCTCCGCACTGCCATAACAACTTGTCGATAGACGGCTAGAGGCAATGGGGACAAAGCACCATCTATAACGGGAAGGATTTGAAGGTTCGTGGAGAGCAAGCCGAAAGATTCCTCAAAAGGAAAAGGCGAAAGAGGCCACCACAACGGAAGTCAAGCCGCAACTTTGTCCCACGCGCAAAGGAAAGAGCAGCCAAGACGCTAATAACCAAACGCTCTAACTCCAACCCCTGAAGAAGAAGAAGAAGAAGCAGTTAGCCGCAACAAATGAAGCCGCAACAAAGTAACAATCGACGGCAACCGTACGCAGAACAGAAGGCCTCGTGAGCCAAGATTCCCAAGTCCTATTCCTTTAGGGACTATCGAGATCCCCTGGTCTCTTCAAATATCTTGTCGAAAATAACAAGATCAAGCTCCTCCCATTCGTAATCAAGAGGAAGCAATGAGGACTAACCACCCAAAATATCACCGCTACAGATCAGGTGTATAATTCATCACCCCACTAAATCCCGCTTCAAATTTTAAGGATAAAATCCAAGCTTTAATTGACGTAGGGTCATCACTATGAAGCCGCCCAAAGAAAGAAGGTCGGAGCAAATGTGTCCATAAGCTTGGGTCGCTATTGACATGGTTTGAACCTGCCGCTGGTCAAAGTCGCAATGAAGACGGTGGAATGACACCCACACAAGCAACGTAAAGGACTTGTATCATAAACACCCAAATGGCGGTCCCTGGATCCACCCGCACTGCTTGAGGATGAGCAATGGGTAGCCTCTTCTTCATTGAAGAAAAATCAAAGCGAAGGGAAAGGCATGCCATGCTACTTCCACAACTGAGGGAGATGACGCCGTTGCAGGTAACGTCCCACAAACTCACGAGCCCAACGCTTGAGCTGGACATGAAAGTACAAATACAAGTACCCGGAAGTCCTCGACCCTAAGGCCAAGATGCCGCCGAACCGGGGTGCCAACGATTCTCTACTGAAAGCGCGAATGCCAGGTATCGCTAAAGAAGCCACAAGCAGCCCACAAGAAGTTCAGCCTCGGCAAATTTCGCTCAATCACCCTATTAGAAGAGACAAACCGGAAGCTCCAACGCCATATCGTCGACGCTATGGCCCAATTACAATATTCCCGCTAATCACTTCACGAAGTTGCCGCGTTGTCAAAGAGACAAGAAAGCTCTTCAAGAAGCCCTCACGATTCGTAGGTCTTCTCACCCGCATTAGGTCGAGTCCGTAAGAGTCGGCCCAACAATGCAACCTCGCGCTAAACACTTCCCTACATCACTTTTACAAAGGAGGATATGCATAGGAATTCCAAGCACGATAGGGCCGCTTTACTTCACCGGTATATGGCTCTAGTGAAGTTAACCGATCCAAGTCGATCCGGTTCCACAGGAGCATCATGCCCCTCTCATGTATCACCTTGGATTCCCCGCCAAGAGTTGGCATCAACAGCATGGATTTAACAACACCAGCTGGCTCTCCGCTGGTAAAATCCAAGTGCCAAATGGGGACCTAAAGTCCTAAGTCACCGCTATGATTGACGCGAGACTTCCTATAACTTATTGTTGGGTCGCCTTGGATCCACAATAACGCTATAGTCCCATCTACTCTTCATCGTCTCAAATATGTAGACACTTAATAATGAGGTCAAGATCGGTGGTCGCGACAAACAACCGCTTAAGGATGGAGAATTATTTCACCGATTCTCCTCTACGTAATGAGTCCTAAATCAATCATCGCCCAGGCACGACGTGAAGAAGCCGATACCTAAGCCGCTTGGTTATAGTGGTGGTTTTGTTTTAAATGACATTGTATCCTTTGTAATCAATCTTGACGATGAAGAATCACAAATGAACATTGTAATTGGCAAATTGCCGATGAATCAATAAATGACGATTTGAGTATCCTTTGTCTTTGAATGATGTGATGACAGTTTATACAACAATCCGGAGTTGCACCTCACCAATTCGGCCATTTTGCTTTACACAGCACCAAGACTCCTTTGGGACAACACTCACATCCCACCTAAGATCAAGTAGTGAAAAGACTTGGTTTACTGAAAGGAGATGCGCTCCAACCCTAATCATTTTAGAAGAAGATGAAGATGATTATGGGCCTATCCTCCACACATTCAGATATAGTCCGTAAACACCGGGTATCATGAAGAAATGGGGTACAACTTGACACAAGGAGAAGGTCTATGTTTTGGGCGAGGTCCTCGAGTCCCTCCTAAAGCGCATATGTCCCAAGAGGGAAGCCGATAATTACTATGCATTTAGAAGGATTGGGATACGTGATCCTCCTCAGCATGAATGCTCATATCGATCGATAATAATCCACCGATGAGGGAGACTTACATCTGCCTGACTCGCTTGGGATTCTAACACCAGCTTCTGAGAAGCTTTCAAGGCTTTGATGTCAAATATGGCTACTTCACGATCCCGCCACTATTGAGAGTGATGAAGATATGCCAACATGGGAAGACCCATGGATCCATCAACTCCAGAGCGCTTTGGGGATAGATTCAACAAAGAGAACCCCCACTAAGGACGAGGTAGTCCAGGTTAATATGGGTGACTAAGAGCATCCCAAGCTCATAAACATCAGCAATACTCTTCCCCGAAGAGAACTAAGAGTTAATTGCCTTAATCGTGAGTATATCGATGTATTCACCGAGCTACAGGACATGCCGACTCACCCTAATGTGGAGACACATCGCCAACATCAAGATGGATGTCAAACCGCCAAGCAACAAAGAAAGACGGTTTCGGCCCATAAATATTACAAGCAATCAAGGACGGCGAAGAAACTCATAGAATCGGATTCATCAAGGAAATTCAACATCCGGACAAGGGTGGTAATATAGTCCCGGCCATGAAGAAGAATGGCTCATTAGGATCCGTATTACTACGTAGATCTCAACGCCGCTGTCTAAAAGACGACTTCCTCTTCCAATCACCGGCGTCATAGTCGCCAATACATGTGGATTTGAAAGAATGTCGCTCATGGATGGTTTCTAAGTTACAATCGATCAAGATGCACCCCTCGATGATGCCAAACACCGCTCGAATGCCCATCGGGTATATTGTTACATACCATGCCGCTCGGTTCAAAATGCCACGCCACATACCGCCGAAGCGATGACGGAAAATTTTCGTGACCATCTCCGAAAACGGTCATCGCTACGCACGACTTGGTCGAAAAGCCGCGGAAAAGGAGATCACATCCAAGATCTTAGAACGGTATTCCAAAATGCGACTATCAACTAAAGAGGAACTACCAAATCCTTCCTTGGGATGTCCAGGGCAAGTTCCTCGGTTTGTCGCCACCAATAAGGGTATCCACGCGATCCCGACAAAGTGAAGGCGATTCAAGAGTTGCAACCTCCAAGAAACTGAGAACTCAGGGGTTACAAGGGCTTTATTGTCAGACATCCGACGGTTCATATCGAACCTATCCGAAGTGCTAACCGCTCTCTAAGTTGAACAAGAAGGGCATATCCTTCATTTGGGATGACGCTATTAAAAGCATTTGAAGAGATTAAGTCGATTCTCTAAACCTCCTCGTTTGTCGCACCGCAATGAAAGCCATTCCCGATTTACATCAAGGCAACAGATCATTCGCTTACCTCAAGCAAGACGATGACAAAGGTCACTTAACGTGCGCAAGGTATTACCCGAAATCAACATTATCGGCCAGTCTCGATACCCAATGGTCGGTAGGCGTGTTTGCATTAGTGTTCGCGACTAAAATGCGACACTATTTAGTCGATGACGCATTTATGTTATCTCTAACGTAAACCGGTCCAATATTTATGATCCAAATTCGCCTCAATGAGTTGGCGCTGGCTAAATGGGCCTTACTTGTCCCAATATGACTTGCACTTCAAACAACGGTTTCCACAAAGGACAAGCGCATTTAAGCATCTCTTGGTCACAACCCGACAACCGACGCATTGGCTATATGATGATCTTCCGTGATGAAGTCCGTGAAGTTAACACTACATCGCACTCAACAAATATGGCGATTGTATTTTGACGGAGCTTCGCCACTAATGTGGCAAGTGCCCCTGATGTTCTAAAATCTCCGGAGTCGGAGTTGCTCTTTATTTCCGGAACCATGTCATGCCCCGTATTCACTCACCAACCTTGTTCTAATAACGAGTCAATACAACGCGCTACTTATTGGACTTAGTTTTGCCAAGGAGCCGGTCGAAAGTATCTCGCCGCATACGGCGATTCGCAATTGATAGTTGCGCATTCGGTGACTACGGTTAGGAACCCGATCCGTCCCCTATCATCGATAGCCGCTGAAATGGCGCACTCATTTGAAGAATTCTTCATCGACATATCCCGGCCCAAATGCTTACGCTGATGCACCGGCAAAGATAGTCAGGTTGTTAGCACAACCTTCCGAGACCGAAAGCAATTAGTTACGGCCGACTCTTAACTTTTGTACCGACATATATGATGGGGTACAAGAAGACAAAGGATAGTTACCAAAGAGGTATATACGACTCCAAACTAAATAGGAGCCTCGAGATTGGCGCTCCTATCATCGACTACGCCTTGCATGGTATTCTCGCCACAAGACGGAAGGAGAGAGAGTCAATCCGCTAAGAGCTCCAAGATCTTTTACTAATAACCGAGACCCGATGTTATATCGCCAAGGGTACGATGGTCTTTACTCCGATGCCTTTCAAACAAGGAGGCGTAAGAGGTCCTTCGAAGCACATCGGCGTGAATGTGGTGCCCACCACCGTCCCAAACTCTACGATCGAATCGAGAATGGGCTACTTTGGCCCACAATGATTAATGACGCAGCTTGTGTACGCCGAAATGCCACGCGTCGATTCACGCTGAATTATATGCATCGCCTCCCGTGAGTAACCGTATCCTTCACCACATCCCGCCATTCGAGACATGGGGAATGGACGCTTGTAGGTCCCATCTTTCCTCCGTTACCAAAGGCGATCGGTTTATTCTAGCGATCACCGACTACTTCCAAGTGGGTCAAGCAATCCCGCTAAAAGAAGTAAAGCGAAAATTGCCGCCAAATTTATCAAACACCATGTCATCTATCGACATGGTGTCCCAAGACGGATCGTGCATGACAATGGTCCCCAATTCATCGCCAATTCCTTCATCCGGTTTTGGCGAGAAATTCAAGATACAAGATCAGAGGGCTAAAATTGCTTATCGCCCGAACGAAACTCGTGGACGGTGGGTTAACAACCAACAACCCATTCGACAAACCGACGCCGATTGACTATGCCGCAAACGCCAGAAAGCGGTCCGCGAACACAGTGGGTCAAAAGGCGCGCATAATCAACGAGGCTACGGTTATGGAATGAATCCAACAAGCAAAGCTTCAACGAGATTGATCGGGTCCAAACATCAACGATCGGATTTGAACATCGACCGATCGCCACCTAAATCGCTGACTCGGATGAAACCAATCAAGTGAACCAAGCACGGACTTAGAACGACGACGACAAGATCGAATAAACGCCACTAAAAGTCCAAAACCAAACCGAAGCCAAAACGGCGTCCGGCCGAAACCCGACACCGCCAGGATCGTTAATCGGGCCGACACCAATGGTGTCCGCTGGTGTCCGGACACCAATGGTGTCCGCCGTCAAAAGCCCCCTCTCCTCTTGTTTTCCTATAAATAGTGAGGGGGTGCTCATTTGAAAGGGCCGATTTTGGAGATTGATTTTCTCGATATTCTTGAGAGAGCCCTCGAGATCCACGAGCCGCCGACGACAGCCCCGAAAGCACCGGCGAAAGCACGACAGATCTACAAACCGCGAGGTGTTTAACTGGTCGGCTACGCAGATCAGCCGCTGGATTTCTCCTAGTAGATCTCACCCGCCCCGCGATCCTCTCCTTCGCGGAGTGTGATCCTCAGCGCCGCTTCCTCGCGGAAACGAGCCCCACGCTCAGAGTTCCGTAACCCGGTTTCCACTGATCTCAATTGCGCCGGTAGTCCACTGACTAACAAAAGTCCCCAAGACAGCAAAGAACCTGACGCAAGCGGTGATCCCGTGAAATAGAGATCCTCGTGGTTTGTTCACAAAAGGAAGAAGTTGTAATTTTGTTTTCATTGTACCTAAAATAAAAGGCATTTCTTTTGTTTTGAATTTTGTTGTAGGCCAACGGCCGTAAACAAGTTCAAACGAAAGCAATGAATAACAAGTCTACTTTTACCGCAACAAGCCGGGCGACCACAATAGAGCCAACGGCTTCAACAAAGAAGCCGCTGGTCGCAACCGCTGATCCGATCCCGGCCATCGAGGAGGTCGAAGTTCGAAGTTCGACTAAAAGAAGTACGAGGAGTACCTCTCCTCGCCCGCATCCAGCCTCAAGAAGTCCAAGATGGTCTCCGCCGCAAGGAAGACCCAATCGCCTCGATGCGGAGGCAAGAAAATCCACCACCACCGCCGCCGACTACAGCGACGGTGGTTCTCCGCCCTAACAACGGCCAAATCTTCGTAACCCCTATCTCAAGAGGGTCGACCCGCCAATGGCGCCGCGGACTCTCTAAGAGAGCCCGCCGAGGCGACGCCAACGCCGCAAAACAATTAGCCCTGCAAAAGAATCAATGGATGGGGTTCGCTATGAGGCGGATCTAAGATCCGTGTTAACTCGTGATTGAAGTTCGAGATTGTAGCCGACTCTACAGCCGGCGACAAACGAATGGGTCCCGTCGGAACCGCTTCTACGCCTCAGAGCGATCCGAAGCTGCCAAGACTCGCGACAAGCAAGGGCTTTGGTACAACAAGCCCGCGAAGTTGAAGAAGGAGGCTACCAAGAAGTCGCCAACGAAGGCTAGTTTGAAGCCCAAGTCCGCCGACACTTCAAACTGGAATAACCCGCAAGATCCAAGCCCAGCTCCGCCAGCAAGCCACTTACTCCCGTGCTCAAATCAAAATTGTGAGCACTTCAACAAAAGTGACGCCGGTTACCTCCGCGCTCAGACTCCAAACTTCCTACGGCCAACTCTCGCCACGCACTCGCCAGAGCTTATCAGCCAAGGATCGCCTGGTCCGCTAAAGGAATCGCTGGTCACCCCGACATGTGGGTCGCACCCACAAAGACAAGAAGATTCCCGCGCTTTGCATACCGGATTGAAAGTCGAAGTCCGAGTCCCCTCAAACTTCACGCCACATAAGCGAAGTCAAGGAGAGTTACTTTCTGTAGTTTTGGTCATTCTCGAAGGAGACGCCTCGCCCGACGACGACGACGCTATACCCGGTGAAATCGATCAACACACCAGCATTGCTCCGCTCACCCACCGACGAGCCGTACTACCGTAAGGGTACGAGAAAATCTCGAAGGATTCCCTAAATCGCCACAGCCATGTTTGTGCTCTAAGCTCATCAAGACAAGGTTTCTGAGTGTAATTGTTGTCGAGGAACTCCGTAAAGAGTCTCGGCCTTCGTGAGACTTAGCACCAACACGCCGAGACCTAGGTCAAGGCGATTCCACGTAAGGATGGCATCCCGAGAGGATGAGTCGGAGGTCACTAATAATATGATCGGCAAAGAACCATCGCCAAGAACTATTCCTAGCGATCGCAACGATTAACTCGCTTATGTCCGACTATTCGACGGTCCAATTACGACAAACTCTTGAGAGGGCTACCTTCGAGGATGAAGTATCGACGCCGGATCGGCAATGGCATCCCACAATACAGCCTTCTAGTGACGGACAACCCCGAAAGCTTTATGATCGCATGCATCGTGGCCAAGATGCCGATGAAGCGCTAAATAAACAACGGAAAACTTCAAATTAGAGATGGAGTTGGCCATGCATAATGAGAGAAATGCATGACCAACATCCAAGCTCTAACAAAGCATCGAGGGGAATCAAGTCAACACATCGATGTTGATCAAGATGACAAATACTTGCATCGAGGAAGCACCGAAGATGACAACCCTCCCGAACCACGGACGCTGCTGCTCATGAGAACGAAGATTAAAGACTCGAGCAAAATCAACTCGCTGATTTACCAAGAGGTGAAGAAGACGGTATCCCTTGCCCATACCCGAGGGGTGGGAATCAATCCCATATCCTTCAAAGTTTAACTTAATAAACTTTACACCGCTTGACGGTAAGGGTTCCCCGACGCAACACTTGATTTACTTCAAGTCACACCTGGGTTATTTCTCGCAATGAGCCCCGATGGTTCGGTCATTCGCTGGCACCCTTCGTGGAGTCGCTTCGATTGGTACCGCCTTAAACAGGGAGCATCAAAACCGATGATATGGAGTCCTTGTTTCTCTCCAACTTCTTTGATGACGATACCGAGGTATCCATTGGAACATTACTCGACGAAGCGTAAGAATGGAGAAACGGTGGATACCTTGTCAAACGATTCGCGAACAAAGCCAATGAACTGCCGAGATCCAATAACAGAGGAGTTCATCCTCCAGACCTGCCATAGTAATTTGTCGATAGATGTGCTTGAAGCAATGGGGACAGCACCATCTGTAACATGGAAGGACTTGAAAGTTCGTGGAGAGCAAGCTGAAAGGTTCCTTAAAAGGAAGAAAGTAAAGAGGTCACCGGCGACAAACACTAACAAACAATTTTGTGCCACGCTGCAAAGGTAAAGCGCCAAAGAAAGTCTCAGACGCTTAATCAAACCTTCGAATCGCAACCACAACAAAGAAGCGAATAGCCGCGCCACAAAGAATCACAAATTTCAGCGCCAAAGAAGCTCGTAATCAAAACCTTCTGGTTCGAGATTTCCCAAAACTTACTCATTCAAAGATGAGGAAGTTCCGGGCATCTTCAAGTACCTTCTGGAGAACAATAAAATCCAGTTGCCTCCAATTGTAAACCAAGAGGAGGCAAACAAAATTTCAGATCCTAAGTACTGCGCTTATCACAGGGCGGTACATCATCCTACGAAGTTCTGCTACCATCTCAGGGACAAGATTCAAGCCTTGATCGATGTTGGAGTCATCACTCCAAAACCTTCTAAAGAGAAGAAGGTGGGGCTAATGCGCCTCTATAAATTTCTGATCGCCTTTGATTGGTTTCAACCGACGCCACCGTAA
This sequence comes from Asparagus setaceus, assembly GCA_012295165.1. Classification (NCBI taxonomy): domain Eukaryota; kingdom Viridiplantae; phylum Streptophyta; class Magnoliopsida; order Asparagales; family Asparagaceae; genus Asparagus; species Asparagus setaceus. The sequence continues at coordinate 21,593,742 of CM022709.1, read as the reverse complement.
AAGTAGGAATGAAAATGGTGAATGAGGATCCTCACGGGCGACGGAGAAGGGACTCGCATCACACACCACGCAAACGGAGAAATCCTTTGGGTCCACCGACTTAAGACGACATCGCTGGACCGCATCTTCGCCAAAAAGAAGTCCAAGGGAAAAGGCAAATTATGCCAAGCCGCTTCAGCAATTCCAGAGAAGGATGATGAAGAAGTAGCAGCCTTCCAATTTTCGTGAGGATAGCATGAAGTCTTTGCCACAAGGAGTGGGCACAATACAACTACAAGTATCCGGAGATTCCAAACCCAATGCTAAGACGCTATCCGAACCGGGTGGCCAATTAATCCTCTCACTCGTGCAGAAAGGGCACAAAGAAACGACGCTAAAGAAAAAGCACCAAACAAAGGAGAAACAACCTCAGTCCAGAAGCTCAATTCCGGCAGCCCATTCAATCGCCTGACAGAGGGATAGACCGAACATCAAATTCTCCATACCGCCATGTTATGGCTCGCTTGGCAAACATCCCGCCAGATAACTCTCACGAAGGTTCGATTGTCAAAGGAAACCCGAAGCTCTACAAGAAGCTCGCCGACTGTCTTTCTCACCTGATTGAACCGAGTCCCGAAGAGTCGGCCCAACAATGCAACCTTGCGACTAAACATTTACCCCGCGATCACCTTTGCAAAAGAGGATATGCGCACTAAGAATTCCAAGCACGATAGGCCGCTATACTTCACCGTATATTGGTTCTAGCTAAGTCAACCGGATCCAAGTCGATCCGGTTCCACAGGAGCATCATGCCCCCGCTACCATGTATCACCTTGAATCCTCGCAAGAGTCAAGGCCAATCGGCACATGATTTACGGATTTAACACCGGTCCCGCCCACTTGGTAAAATCCGATTAAATGCCAAATGGGGACTTAAAGTCCAAGTCACCGCTATGTAATTGACGCAGACTTCCTATAACTTATTGTTGGGTCGGCCTTGGATCCACAATAATATTATAGTCCCATCTACTCTTCATCGTCTCAAATATGTAGACACAAATAATGAGGTCAAGACTGGTCGCGACAAACAACCGCTTAAGGATGGAGAATTATTTCACCGATTCTCCCTCTACTTAATGAGTCCTAAATCAATCATCGCCCAAGGCACGACAGCTGTGAAGAAGCCGATACCGGCCGGCTTGGTTATAGTGGTGGTTTTGTTTTAAACGACATTGTACCCCTTGTAATCAATCTTGACGATGAAGAATCGCCGATGAACATTGTAATTGGCAAATTGCATGAATCAATAAATGACGATTTAGAGTATCCTTTGTCTTTAAATGATGTAATGACAGTTTATACGAAGATCCAGAGTTGCACCGCCAACTCTGGCCATCTTGCTTTACACAAAAGCAGCCCAGACTCCTTTGGGACAAAGACTCGCCATCCCACCTAAGATCTAATAGTGAAAAGACTTGGTTTACTGTAAAGGAAATGCGCTCCAAAGACCTAATCATTTCTTAGAAAACGATGAAGATGGCAATGAGCCTATCCTCCACACATTCGATATAGTCCGTAAACACCGGGTATCATGAAGAAGTGGGGTACAACTTGACACAAGGAGAAGGCCTATGTTTCGGCGAGGTCCTCGAAGTCCCTCCTAAAGCGCATATGTCCCAAGGGGAAGCCTGATAACTACTATGCATTTAGAAGGGGATTGGGTACTAATCCTCCTCGAAGATGAATGCTCATGGATGATTGATAATAATCCACCCGATGAGAGGGACGACATTCGTCCGATTCTTCGTTGGGATTCACACCCACCTCGAGAAGCTTTCAAGGCTTTGATGTCTAATATGGCTACGGCCGATCTCGCTACTATTGAGGATGATGAAGATATGCCAACATGGGAAGACCCATGGATCCATCAACTCAAAGAGCAGCTTGGGGATAGATTCGAGCAAAGAGAACCCCCACTAAGGACGAGGTAGTCCAGTTAATATGGGTGATGAAGAGCATCCTAAGCTCATAAACATCAGCAATACTCTTCCCCTAAGAGAAGGAAGAGTTAATTGCCTTGATCAGGAGTATATCGATGTATTCGCTGAGCTACGAGGATATGCCAGACTCGACTTAATGTATGCACACATCGCAACATCAACGCGGATGTCAAACCCGCCAAGCAATCGCAAAGACGGTTTCACCACAAATAAAAGCATCGCTGATGAAGTAAAGAAACTCATAGAATCGGATTCATCGAGGAAATTCAACATCCGGATTGGGTGCTATAGTCCCTGGCCATGAAGAAGAATGGTTCGATTAGGATCCTGGTCGACTACGAGACCTAAACGCCGCTGCCCAAAGGATGATTTCTCGCCAATCACCGACGCCATAGTTGACAATACATGTGGATTCGAGGATGTCCTTTATGGATGGTTTTTCGGGTACAACCAAATCAAGATGCACCCCGATGACGCAAACACACAGCCGCTCGTAACGCTTCCATCGGATATATTGCTACACGCCATGCCGCTCGCCTCAAAAAATGCCACATATATCAACAAGCAATGACTAAAATTTTCCAGATCATCTACGAAAACGGTCGAATGCTACGCCGACGACTTGGTGGTGAAAAGCCGGACAAAGGAGATCACATTAAAGATCTTAGAACGGTATTCGAACTCATGCGACTCATCAATTAAAGATGAACCCCGCCAAATCCTTCCTTGGGATGTCCGCAGTTCTCGCTTTGTCGCCACCGACAAAGGAATCCACGCCGATCCCGACAAAGTGAAGGTAATTCAAGAGTTGCAACCTCCGAAACTGAGAGAACTGGGGTTATAAGGGCGACATACATCCGACGGTTCATATCGAACCTATCCGGGAAGTGCCAACCATTTTCTAAGTTAAACAAGAAGGGCGGTCGCTTATTCGGGACGCACCGCCGAAAGCCGCTTGAAGAGATCAAGTCGTGATCTCGCTAAACCTCCCGCTCTTGTTGCACCGCATCGGAAAACCGCTCCTCGATCTACGCCAAGGCAACGGATCACTCGTTGCTTTACTCGCAGCAGATCTACATAACGCCAACGCACGTGCAAAGTATTACCCGAGCCGAACATTGGTCGGGCCGAAGTCTCGATACCCAATGGTCGAAGCAAAGGTTTGCATTAGTGTTCGCGATTCAAAAATGCGACACTATTTAGTAGGACGACGATTTATGTTATTCTAACGAACCGTCCAATCTTTATGACCCAAACGGCTTCAATGAGTTGGCGCTTGGCAAATGGGCCTTGCTCTTGTCCCAATACGACCTTGCACTTCAAAGTCACAAAGGGCAAGCGATTTAGCATCTCTTGGTCGCCAACCCGACAACGGACGCAGCTTGAGGTATATGATGATCTTCCTGATGAAGTCCAGAAGTCAACACTACGCCGCACCAACAAATATGGCGATTGTATTTTGATGGAGCTTCGCCACTAATGTAGCAAGTACCCCGACGTTTCTAAAATTTCCGCCGAGTCGGAGTTGTCTTGATTTCCGGGAATCATGTCATGCCCCGTGCTTATTCACTCACCAACCTCGCTCCAATAACGAGTCAATACAACGCTACTTATCGGACTTAGCTTTGCCAAAGAGCCGGGGTCGAGTATCTCGCTGCACGCCATTCGCGAATCGATAGTTTAAGCAGTTCGTGGTGACTACGGTCGAACTGATCGATCCCCTATCATCGATAGCCGCTGAAATGGCGTACTCATTCAAGAATTCTTCATCGAATATATCCCACGCTTCCAAAACGCTTTATGCGGATGCATCGGCGGCGCGAATGTGTCGTTAGCAATTCCGGAGACCGGCAACTAGTTACGGCCAGACTCACCAACTCTTCGCACCAATATATGATGAGGCACAAGAAGGTAAGGGTAGTTACCAAAGAAGTACATGCAACCCAAACCAAGTTGGAGCCCCGAGATTGGCGCTTCCTATCATCGACACGCCTTACACTGTATTCACGTAAGACGGAAGGAGAGAGAGTCAATCCGCTAAGAGCTCCAAGATTCTTTTACTAATACGTAGACCCGATGTTATATCGCCGAGGGTACGATGGTCTTTATCCGATGCCTTTCAAACAAAGAGGCGTAAGAGGTCCTTCGAAGCACACAAGGTGAGTGTGGTGCGACCACCGGGTCCCAAACTCTACGATCGAATTAGGAGAATGGGCTACTTCGCCAACAATGATTAATGACGCAAAAGCACGCCGAAATGCCACGCTGCCAAATTCACATTATATGCATCACCTCCGTAGAGTGCATCCTTCGACCACATCCCGCCATTCGAGACATGGGGAATGGACGCTAGGTCCTATCTTTCCTCCGGCTACCAAAGGCGATCGGTTTATTCTAGCGATCACCGACTTTCCAAGTGGGTCAAGCAATCCCACTAAAAGAGGTCAAGGCGAAAACCGCCGCCGATTATCAAACACCATGTCATCTATCGACATGGTGTCCCAAGACGGATCGCATGACAACGGTCCCCAATTTATCGCCAATTCCTTCATCGTTTTGTGAAAATTCAAGATACAAGATGTCTCGCCGATGTTTTATAATCCAAAGAAGAAATGGATTAGCCGAGGCGCTCAACAAGACGCATCATCAAGATTTTGTCAAAGCTTGTGAAGAATAACAAGCGAGACCGACGATAAACTCTGAGAAGCACTCGGGCATATCGCGACAACGGCATCGCCAACAGAGCACTCCATCTCCTCGGTTTACGGATGTGAAGCAATTCTCCGCTAGAAATCCAGATTCCCACTTCGCCGCCTTGCAAATGAGATGACGACCAAGAACAACATCAAAAACGCCTCAAGAGCTTGAGATGTTAGATGAGAAGCTGAGGCTCAACAATGCATTGAGTTCTATCAAGCTAGAATGTCAAGGGCTTTCAACAAGAAAGTTCGACAGAACCTTTAAGGAGGGAGATCTCGCCCTCCGCCAACGGCCGATAATCCTCACCTCCAAGAAGAAAGGTAAATTCAACCCAATGGGAAGGACTGCTCATAATAGACACTATTCAAACGGTGCATATCGCCTTATCACACAGAATGGCGACCGGCAATTAATGCCGATAAATGGGAAGTTTCTGAAAAAGTATTATCCTTAATACATTCAGGATAACCCATTTTGATGGGAAGTTCCTCAGAGAATATCTCACTCATTTTCATGAGGATAACCCTAAATTATTGTGTTTTCCCCCAAAACTCTCTCACCGATCAAACTCATTGACGGTGGGCCCACTAAAAATCTCCCTGGTCCAACCACCAGCAAAGTCCCCTCTCGATTCCTTCCATGAACGAGAGGTCCACTTTCAAATTTTGGTTAGCAATCCTATAAAAGCGAAGCTATCCGCACTTTCCAAAGATTCTCGTGAGTGGAGACCCCACTCTTAGTTTCTCATCGGAAATAGAATACATTCTTCCTTTCCCACATTCACCGAGATAGGACACATCCTTCCTCTTCGTAAGCAAGAGATAGAATACATTCTTCCTCTCTTGTCTTAGATTCTGAGTGGAGATACCACTCTTAGTTTCATCCTTCAAGATTCTCAAAATGGAAATCCCATTTTAGTCTCTTTCACCGAAACAGACAAAAATCCTTCCTTTCCAAAGATCCTGAGATAGGAGACAAGATCCTCCTTCCTCTCCACTTTCAAGAGATAGGATACAAAACCTTCCTCTCTTATTCGTGAGCACCGGAGATAGGACACAAAACCTTCCTCTCCACTTTCAAGAGATAGGATACAAAACCTTCCTCTCTTGTTCATCATTTCACCCCTGAGATAGGAGACAAGATCCTCCTTCCTCTCCACCTTCGAAATAGAATACATTCTTCCTTTCCCACCTCAATCAATCTTAAACTGTTCAATGTTTCTCCCATTAAAGAAGACACCAAGATTCATCTTGGGGCATCTTATCCCAAGCCTAAGAAGGATAAAGCCAACGCCACACGCTGCTTTCCGCTTAGTCTTTCTCCGATTGAAGAAGACACCGTGAGTTCGATTCGGGGCATTTTATCCCAAGCCTAAGAAGGATAAAGCCAACGCCACACGCTGTCGTAGTCTATTCCCGTAATAAAAGACGGCCTACGATTCAACATCGTAGCATTAAGTCTAGAAGAGTTTCATTCTTTAGCACAACGCTGTGTGTGGAACGGATTTAGATAATCCACATGCTAGCCCAACTCAAACGGTAGTTGGTAAAGGCTCATCAAACCCGCTGAAGGCGGGGTTGCTAATAACCTAAAGTCAACTTTACACGCTGCCGGGTGGTCTCTTGCCCGTAAAAGAGTACCAAGTCTATGTATTCAATATCATAGCAATAAGACTAGAAGAGTTTCATTCTTTTAGCATAACGCCACGCGGCGAACGGATTTGGACAATCCGCACGCCAGCCCAATTCAAACGGTAGTTGGTAAAGGCTAATCAAACCTGACTACCGAGGGTTTGCCAAAATCCTATAAGTATTATGGTTAATTATTTCGCCGAAATAAAAGAATCATAATAAAGCATAAAAGAGGACGAAATATGTTTTATTGATAAAAGAATGAAGTTACACGTTTTCTAAACGCCAAATTTGTGACAAAGAATTTGTCTTTTAACTTAGATGCTTTATTGAGGAAAGCTTGCTGGTTCTTCCCGGCTCGCCCCGAAAGTCTCGCCGCTATTAAGGGTCTTTGAGGTTTCTCCTCGACTTCACCAGCTCCGCTTTGAAAACTCAAGCTTCGACATAATCCGAAGAGTCTTCCTTGTTGGCCTTCGCCGCCTTCAAGATGATCGACTCTCCTCACCGAAGTTCCCGCTCGAGCTCTACTATTCTCGCTTCCAAAGAAGAACACAAGATTGAAAATGCTCCACTGAAGACGGCTTCGTGATGCTAGCCCCAAAAGACGACCCGCTTGCCGTGATCCAACTTCGAGTCCAAGAATGACGCGAGCATCACCAAGCTTTCGCAGCCCCGCTCGCTTCTATATATGAGGAGAGTCTGCTGCCTCAAAGTCTTGCGCACTTTGAGCTTAACCTCCGTGATGATCGAGATCATCGAATGGCCCGGCCAACTCAATAACCCGCCTCGATCGTGAAGTTACCCTAGGATCGAGGAATGGCCTGAATCGACAAGAGAAAGCCCGTACCGAAGTGTGTCTACCACTATGGCCAATAGGAAAAGAACGAACGAATTTCCACCCGGATAATAAGCCGAGATGGATCGCCGCCGACATCAAAGCTCCTCACTAAGTCATGAAGAGTCGGACAGCCCTCGGAAAAGGAAGAAAAGGGTTAAAACCCCCAAAACAAAATCAACATGAGTATTGGCAGCCGAAGGGTTCATACCAGAACCAGCCCTTGCCCTAATGAAACCGGCTAAACAACAGCAGCCGGTGCGATCGACAGCCTCAATCGGTATCTCAACCGCGCCGTCCGACATATCAACGTTACGAAGCCGACTCGAGGAATAGCACTCAATGTCACTCGGACGAAGTCTCTGTCAAACGGAGACATTTTCAATCATAGACGCATCTATTTAAAATTGAATAGTCCTATGATTATCGTGGAGGGAGTTTTACCTTCAAAGGAATCGCCGATATCCTTAGGAATTCCTAACTCAAGCTCAAGATCGCCAGAGGAGGAGCGCCCCGGTAAATCGCGATCAAATCCTCAAATCCTCCATCGAAAAAGCGGCATAAGAGTGTGAAGTATAGATGAGAACCGCAGGAAACAAATTTCATGTCTTTGCAAAGTGTTGTCCCAGAAAAATACCAATGTTAGATCTAACCCGATCTTCCAATCCGGTCCTATGTTGGTATTCCCTGCTCTCCGCCCATGGCTCCGGTACTTGCTCCACAGCCGACGCCGCAAAGTCGTGGAAGGGAAAATCCGATTGACATCCCCACCAAATTCTCCCCGCACGAGGAAATCGTGAGATTCACAAAAGAGCCAATAATCATGAGGTTATGGGTTAGCCAAACATTACCCCCATCACCGCAGTCCTCGCTTGTCGAATCCAAGTTAATGGTCCGAGAGGCGGCGAGATCTATGGACAAGTCTTTCGCTAAGAGGAACTCCATTATGAGTTTGTCCCTTTGCAAGGGCGGACCGCCTCTTTCCCCGGTATGCCCGAAAAGATAGACCAGAGTCGACTAGGATATCATAGGAGGGGAATAATGAGAGTAAAGGAGAGAGTACCGTAGTCCTCTTCATGAGTTGCAATCTCTTCCCGGTCATCTCCTCAAGTATCGCCTAACTATGAACCTCCCCATCGACTGCCTCGATTCGGGTACGACGACGCTTCCGGCTCGAGCGCCTCGACAGCCTCGAGGTCACCGAAGCCTCAACCTTCGCCATTAAGGGACTTCACAGAACGAAGTTCATCGGGCGCCAAAAGCCAACCGCAGATAGATATGTCGATCTAACTTATGATCGTGCCTCGAAGGCTAAATTTAGCATCGCATACAACCCGCTATACTCCATTACCACGGACACCATCGATCAAACCGCGAAGTCCGAGTTCCCGTTCGGGTTCCCAACGAAGCCGGTCGTAACCGAACCGACGAGCTTAAACGAAGGGAAGTAAGGCTCAATGTAGCACTCGCTTTACTCGAGATAAGATAGCCGGTCGGATGTTGGTCACCAATTAAAACAACCAACGCCAAGTAAAGTCCGTTCATTTTATGCCTCCTCATCGATCAAGGACTCCCTGCATCGCACTGAGAACCGAGGAAAACACTCGAAAAGATCCAACCCTTGTGGATTTGTACCGCCTGCATCGCTAAAAATCCTCTTGCCATTTACATTTCTAAAGATTGATAAAAGGACAGACGGATTCGCAAGCTTCGGCCGCCATCATATCAGTCGATGAAGGACAAACCAGCCATCAAATAGGTGTACGCCCACCTTGACATGAGGAATCTCATCCGACGGTTTGTTTTTCCTCCGAGTAAAGGCAAGGGCTATTTGACGGTCCCCGATGAATGTTAGCCACCATCACCGAAGAAGAGACAACTCCTTCTTATGAGCTAGCCGAATCAGGATAGAGCACCTCTAATGGCAAAGCCGCCGCTAGGCGCATACCCATCACACATTTCTTCAACCGTGATGGCATGAAGCCGCTAAGAGAGTCATCGCCGGATGCGTTTTATCGCATGCCATAAGAAGGTCGAGAACTTGGTCCCTCGCTGAAAACCATACCCATACCACTCGGTATAAGACTTAGCCGACTTTTCAATCACCATTAATCTCCGAGGGGTAGAAGGAGCCAATTCACAACTGCCATCAATCATCCTCCGATGCTTGAACAAATAATTGGCAAATTGCTTCGACTTATAATTGACTTCCTTTTTCGACGGCTCTATCTCGCTTAGAGCAATGTGATAATGGCACGGAGATCCCACAGAGTGTCATAACGTCGCAGAGTAGCCTTCAACGATCCACCGCCGTAAGGGAAATATTCCCGATAGAGCATTCTTCCCATAGGCAAACCCGACCCGATGCATCTCGCAAAGCCAATCCAAGTTCGCCATGCCCGGTTGAGAATGTATTCAATCAGATCATGAGTTCCATAAAGCCAAGAAGTGGTTGGTATCGATCGAGCCCATACATGGTGGCACTAACGGCGATATAAACCATGTGCACGGAAGGTCCTCACCCCATCGCCAAGAACGGACTAGTCGACGAGTCCACCAAAGCTTATCATGAATGAACCCACCAAGAATCTATGACCGATGTCAAGATCTCCCGGCCCCAATAGGGCAAGGCGGTTCTTCAAAGTCCGACTAATGACGAAATGCTCACGAGGCGGAGAATCCAGCCCAATATACCGTGGTGCAACCGATAACTCGACCTCCGAAAGTGAACCAGAACCGATCGATGGGTGATAAACCCACAATGAATGCCGCCACGCCCTCGCAAAGCCACGACATTTTCCCGTATGACGCTCGATGACGAAGCTCGGCCAAACAACGATGCCGAGGAATCCAAGGGAGATATAAGAATCCACCATCATCCTTGTGCAGCCCATTGCTCACTCAATGAAAGTCGATCCGTCCTCGACAGAGTCACCAAATAAATAGTCCGCCTTGCCCAAAGGTTGAGAAGAACCGAATCTCTCGAAAGTGGTGTGCCACCATCACGACTCAACACACACGAGGACTTCCCCAAGTACCAATGGTCACCTCCTCGGCATATCCGGCTAAACCGGGCTAAATAAGAATAGTGGGGTCATCGAGGAGGAGAATTGGTCACCACGACGTCGCCAACCGTGATGCTAAGGAAGCGCACTGCAGGGATACTCAACCAAAAATGAAATCGAATGAGTCAACCCGCCAGATATATATATATATATATATATATATATATATATATATATATATATATATATATATATATATATATATATATATATATATATATATATATATATATATATATATATATATATATATATATATATATATATATATATATATATATATATATATATATATATATATATATATATATATATATATATATATATATATATATATATATATATATATATATATATATATATATATATATATATATATATATATATATATATATATATATATATATATATATATATATATATATATATATATATATATATATATATATATATATATATATATATATATATATATATATATATATATATATATATATATATATATATATATATATATATATATATATATATATATATATATATATATATATATATATATATATATATATATATATATATATATATATATATATATATATATATATATATATATATATATATATATATATATATATATATATATATATATATATATATATATATATATATATATATATATATATATATATATATATATATATATATATATATATATATATATATATATATATATATATATATATATATATATATATATATATATATATATATATATATATATATATATATATATATATATATATATATATATATATATATATATATATATATATATATATATATATATATATATATATATATATATATATATATATATATATATATATATATATATATATATATATATATATATATATATATATATATATATATATATATATATATATATATATATATATATATATATATATATATATATATATATATATATATATATATATATATATATATATATATATATATATATATATATATATATATATATATATATATATATATATATATATATATATATATATATATATATATATATATATATATATATATATATATATATATATATATATATATATATATATATATATATATATATATATATATATATATATATATATATATATATATATATATATATATATATATATATATATATATATATATATATATATATATATATATATATATATATATATATATATATATATATATATATATATATATATATATATATATATATATATATATATATATATATATATATATATATATATATATATATATATATATATATATATATATATATATATATATATATATATATATATATATATATATATATATATATATATATATATATATATATATATATATATATATATATATATATATATATATATATATATATGGCCATGCAATTTATAAATGCGGTTGTGAATGAGCAGCTTAACACGAAGATCTCACCGCAGAACGATGGTGGTACGCCACACGAGATCGGAGTAGACGGGCGTTCTCTGAGCTGCGGATCTTCCCGACGACATCGAAAACCGCAAAAGAAAACAAATAGGGTCAAATATACCAAAAATCAACAAAAATCGAAGAAGACCACTTACCCACACCGTGCAAAACCATGCACCGACGCCAACCTCGCGCTGGGTCGCTTCAGCCGCCTGCCAGGGGCAAGAGCCTCTCGGCGCTGCCTGTGCCGCTGCCTCAGCTCGCCCAGCGCTACCAGGCGCCTAAGTCGGGCGCTTCAGTGCTCGGCCAAAGCGCAGCCGTCCGATCGCCGCCATCCGTCGCCGTTGACATCGCTTCTCCCCTTTGGTTGCACACCTGCTCATGCACAAAACAAAACAAAGAGAGAAGAGAAAGAAAGAAGAAAACAAGAAAAGACGCCGCTGACACTATACACATACCTCGTTGATCGAAGGAGATGAGACGGCGAGAGACGAGACGAAAACAAGAGAGATAGAGCACAGGGGGGGGCCGGCCTAGGTCAGAAGAATAGGAGGGGTATGGGTATTTATAACAACTCCTAATGGGCCCAAACCAATTCTAATTAGGACTCTAATCAGCCCCTAATTAGGAGTCCTAATTGGAACCTTATCCGGATGTCAAAATAAGTGCCAAATTAGTTCGTTGATTGGCTCCTACCATCTCCGCTATATTTGGAAAGATTCTGAAGATTTATTCGGCAAGATAACACCATGGATAGCTGCTGACGCCAATCAACGCTACGCCTAATCCTACTCCAACTAGGATTACGAGTATAAACCGCTTCCTAATTTGTCGAGAGTTCTAAGAATATTTTCACAAAAATATTCTTAGGATAACTCGATCATACGGATTGCATCGACGCCAATCAACGCTACGCCTAATCCTACTCCAACTAGGATTACGAGTATAAACCGCTTCCTAATTTGTCGAGAGTCCCTAAGAATATTTTCACAAAAATATTCTTAGGATAACTCGATCATACGGATTGCATCGACGCCAATCAACGCTACGCCTAATCCTACTCCAACTAGGATTACGAGTATAAACCGCTTCCTAATTTGTCGAGAGTCCCTAAGAATATTTTCACAAAAATATTCTTAGGATAACTCGATCATACGGATTGCATCGACGCCAATCAACGCTACGCCTAATCCTACTCCAACTAGGATTACGAGTATAAACCGCTTCCTAATTTGTCGAGAGTTCTAAGAATATTTTCACAAAAATATTCTTAGGATAACTCGATCATACGGATTGCATCGACGCCAATCAACGCTACGCCTAATCCTACTCCAACTAGGATTACGAGTATAAACCGCTTCCTAATTTGTCGAGAAGTTCCTAAGAATATTTTCACAAAAATATTCTTAGGATAACTCGATCATACGGATTGCATCGACGCCAATCAACGCTACGCCTAATCCTACTCCAACTAGGATTACGAGTATAAACCGCTTCCTAATTTATCGAGAAGTTCCTAAGAATATTTTCACAAAAATATTCTTAGGATAACTCGATCATACGGATTGCATCGACGCCAATCAACGCTACGCCTAATCCTACTCCAACTAGGATTACGAGTATAAACCGCTTCCTAATTTGTCGAGAGTCCCTAAGAATATTTTCACAAAAATATTCTTAGGATAACTCGATCATACGGATTGCATCGACGCCAATCAACGCTACGCCTAATCCTACTCCAACTAGGATTACGAGTATAAACCGCTTCCTAATTTATCGAGAAGTTCCTAAGAATATTTTCACAAAAATATTCTTAGGATAACTCGATCATACGGATTGCATCGACGCCAATCAACGCTACGCCTAATCCTACTCCAACTAGGATTACGAGTATAAACCGCTTCCTAATTTGTCGAGAAGTTCCTAAGAATATTTTCACAAAAATATTCTTAGGATAACTCGATCATACGGATTGCATCGACGCCAATCAACGCTACGCCTAATCCTACTCCAACTAGGATTACGAGTATAAACCGCTTCCTAATTTGTCGAGAGTTCTAAGAATATTTTCACAAAAATATTCTTAGGATAACTCGATCATACGGATTGCATCGACGCCAATCAACGCTACGCCTAATCCTACTCCAACTAGGATTACGAGTATAAACCGCTTCCTAATTTGTCGAGAAGTTCCTAAGAATATTTTCACAAAAATATTCTTAGGATAACTCGATCATACGGATTGCATCGACGCCAATCAACGCTGCCGCCTAATCCTACTCCAACTAGGATTACGAGTATAAACCGCTTCCTAATTTGTCGAGAAGTTCCTAAGAATATTTTCACAAAAATATTCTTAGGATAACTCGATCATACGGATTGCATCGACGCCAATCAACGCTACGCCTAATCCTACTCCAACTAGGATTACGAGTATAAACCGCTTCCTAATTTGTCGAGAAGTTCCTAAGAATATTTTCACAAAAATATTCTTAGGATAACTCGATCATACGGATTGCATCGACGCCAATCAACGCTACGCCTAATCCTACTCCAACTAGGATTACGAGTATAAACCGCTTCCTAATTTGTCGAGAAGTTCCTAAGAATATTTTCACAAAAATATTCTTAGGATAACTCGATCATACGGATTGCATCGACGCCAATCAACGCTACGCCTAATCCTACTCCAACTAGGATTACGAGTATAAACCGCTTCCTAATTTGTCGAGAAGTTCCTAAGAATATTTTCACAAAAATATTCTTAGGATAACTCGATCATACGGATTGCATCGACGCCAATCAACGCTACGCCTAATCCTACTCCAACTAGGATTAATATTACGTTTAATGCCAACCGACGCCGTCGACAAAGGATTCACCGATCAACGGTTCGATCCACGAAGATCGCGACGCCACTAACGCGCTGCACTCGCCGAAGGCCAAAACCCATATGGCTTGAAGACAATTAACGGTCAGAGTGAAGAATTCCCATCAACGGAGGAATCTCGATGGTCAATTGATTACAATCCACCGACACGAAGTCAACAACAAATAAACTCAATTAGCTACACCGAATTCCAACAACGGTCAAGCAATAAATGCAAAGATCGCGAACACCCCCGTGTATCCTACAAAGCACCGGAGAACCCGAGAATTGGAGGAATCAAACATCGAGCCAATCTCAAAAGAAATTTATCTACCGACTTCTGGTCAAGATCTCAACAACGGTCGACAAAAATGCAAGATCGTAATACCTTCAAAGAATCCTACAAGGCACCGGAAAGACCGAAGGAGTGGAGAGATCAAAAGCCAAGGTCATTCACAAGTCCCATCACGCCGATCAAGGGTGAAGGGTTTCATCATGTCCAAAGCATCCCGCACTGCAAGAATCGACCGAGACGCTTTGAGGGGTATCTCAGAGGGCTTAAAATTGCTTATCGCCCGAACGAAACTCGACGGTGGGTTAACAACCAACAACCCATTCGACAAACCGACGCCGATTGACTATGCCGCAAACGCCGCAAAGCCGGTCCGCGAACACCTAAATGGGTCAACAAGGCGCATTTAATCAACGAGGCTACGCGGTTATGGAATGAATCCAACAAGCAAAGCTTCAACGAGATTGATCGGGTCCAAACATCAACGAGATCGGATTTGAACATCGACCGATCGCCACCTAAATCGCTGACGGATGAAACCAATCAAGTGAACCAAGCACGGACTTAGAACGACGACGACAAGATCGAATAAACGCCACGAAAAGTCCCAAAACCAAACCGAAGCCAAAACGGCGCCCGGCCGAAACCCGACACCGCTTGGTGTTCGGTTAATGGCCGACACCAAAAGGTGTTCGGCCAATGTCGGACACCATTTAATTGCCGGTGTCGACACCATTTGTGTCCGAGCGTCCGACACCAATGGTGTCCGCCGTAAAAGCCCTCTCCTCTTGTTTTCCTATAAATAGTGAGGGGGTGCTCATTTGAAAGGGCCGGATTTTTGGAGATTGGATTTTCTCGATATTCTTGAGAGAGCCCTCGCGAGATCCACGAGCCGCCGACGACAGCCCGGAAAGCACCGGCAGCACGACAGATCTACAAACCGCAGGTGTTTAACTCGGTCACAGATCGGCCAGATTTCTCCTAGTAGATCTCACCCGCCCGGCGATCCTCTCCTTCGCGGAGGCGATCCCCGGCGCATCCTCTCCTTGTGAGTGTGATCCCCTGCCTGCTTCTTCGTGAAACGAGCCCCTTCACGCCTCAGAAGTTCCGTAACCCGGTTTCCACCGATCGGAATTGCGCTGTGGTCCACTGACCATAAAAGTCCCCTAGACGTGCAAAGAACCCACGCAGCCAGGATCCCGTGAAATAGAGATCCTCGTGTTTGTTCACAAAAGGAAGAAGTTGTAATTTTGTTTTCATTGTACCTAAAATAAAAAGGCATTTCTTTTGTTTTGAATTTTGTTGTAGGCCAACGGCCGTAAACAAGTTCAAACGAAAGCAATGAATAACAAGTCTACTTTTACCGCTAACAAAGACGCCTCACAATGTTCTATAATCCAAATGCAAATGGATTAGCTGAAGTCGCTCAACAAGACAATCACTGGCCTCATTGCTTAGAAGAATGTTAGACTAGATGATAAACTCGAGAAGCACTCTAGGCGATCGCACGATCAGACGCGACGCCTAACCGAGAGACCCCGTGATCGGCTCCACTACCGCGGAAGCGCTTCTCCCATTGAAAATTCAGATTCATTACCCGCGACGCCGCGAACGAGATGACGATTGAAGAACAACATCGTAAATGTCTCAAGAGCTCGAGATGTTGGATGAGAAGCTCGAAGCTCAACAATGCATTGAGTTCTATCGCTAGGATGTCGAGAGCTTTCAACAAGAAAGTACGACAACGGAGTTTCAAAGAAGGAGATTTGATCCTCGCTGCTCAACGACCGATAATCCTCACTTCCAAGAAGAAAGGCAAATTCGAACCTAAATGGGAGGGTCCTTTGTAATAGAAACGGTCTACTCTAACGGTGCTGTGACGTTTCCTAATTCAATGGTGACCGCAATTAATGCCGATAAATGGGAAGTTCCTGAAGAAATACTACCCTTAGTATCTTCGGGATAACCCGTTTCAACGGGAAGTTCCTCGTGGGATGTTGCACCCACTTTTCATGAGGATAACCCTAAATTTATCCTTCATCACAATTTCCCCCACCGATCAAATTCCTTGACGGTAGGTCCAAAATTTCTGGTACATTACCAAAGTCCCCTCTTGATTCCTTCTATGAACAAGAGGTCCACTCAAAGTCCCTTTCACGCTGGAGAGAGAATATAAAATTCTTCCTCTCCAAGCGTAAAATCCTTTTCGTGTCAAACGGAAGGGTTCCATCTTTCATCTTAGGTAGCCAACCTAAGGTATGCGCCGATTTTCGCACTGCATTGTCCGATCAAGGTCGCCGAAGTCTTTTCGGTTCTCTGAGTGGAGATCCCACTCTTAGTTCCATCCTCTCCTAGGTAGCCGACCGAAGGTATGCGCCGATTTTCGCATCGTGTTGTTCGACCGGTCGCCTCGAAGTCTTTTCGGTTCTCTGAGTGGAGATCCCACTCTTAGTTCCATCCTCTCCTAGGTAGCCGACCGAAGGTATGCCGATTTTCGCACTGTGTTGTCCGAATCAAGGTCGCCTCGAAGTCTTTATGCTCTGAGTGGAGATCCCACTCTTAGTTCCATCCTCTCCTAGGTAGCTACCGACCAAGGTATGCCGGATTTTCGCACTGTGTTGTCCGAATCAAGGTCGCCTCGAAGTCTTTTCGTTCTTGAAGTGGAGAATCCACTTCTAGTTTCATCTTACATCTTAGGTAGCCGACTCAAGGTATGCGCCGAGATTGTTTGGATCAAGTCGTCCGACTGAAGGACGCCTCAACCCTCTTGATTCCTATAGCAGCTCCCCCGCTATTGGTTTCATTCTCGAGAAATAGAACATAAATTTCTTCCTCTCACCAATTTAATCCTATCAATCAAAACTCCTTAATCCAAGATTCTTCTTGGGAATTTGATCCCTAATCCTAAGCAGGATAGGTCGAGGCCTAGCACGCTACGCCGGGTTAGTCTTCCCGAAAGACGGCTTCACGATTCAACATCGTAGCATTAAGTCTAAGAGAGTTTCATTCTTTTAGCACAACGTTGTGTGTAAAACGGATTTAGATAATCTACATGCTAGCCCAACTCAAACGGTAGTTGGTAAAGGCTAATCAAACCCGCTGAGGGTCGGGGTTGGCCAATAACCCTAAAGTCAACGCCACACGCTAAGGTTTGCTTAGTCTTTTCTCCATTGAAGAAGACACCGAGTTTGATTCGGGGTATTTTATCCCAAGCCTAAGAAGGATAAAGCCAACGCCACACGCTGCTGTCGGCTTAGTCTTTCTCCGATTGAAGAAGACACCGAGTTTGATTCGGGGTATTTTATCCCGCCTAAGAAGGGATGAGTCTACGGTAACACGCTGTCGTGGTCTCTTGCCCGTAAAAGAGTACCGAGCCTATGTATTCAATATCATAGCAACAAGTCTAGAAGAGTTTCATTCTTTTAGCACAACGCCACGCATGAACGGATTTAGATAATTCGCGACGCCAGCCCAACTCAAACGGTAGTCAGAAGGCTAATCAAACCCGCTGATGGTCGAGGGTTTGCCAAAATCCTATAAGTATTATGGTTAATTATTTCGACGGGCAAAAGAATCATAATAAACAATGAAAGGAATGGATCTTATTCATTTGAAGCAAATATAGAAGGAGCTACAACCGCTTAAACATCAAGTCTATGACAAAGGATTTGTCGCTCGCCGGTGACACTTCACCATTGTAAACCCGTGGAGTTCTTCCCGCAACTCACCAAGGACTCCTCATCGGTGTTCGTCTTGGTGGTTGCCTCCTCGAAGCTCACCTCGCCGCTTCGAAGGTCGAAGTTCTTTAGACGCGACGGCCAGGGCTTCTTCCTTGTTGGCCTTGGTCAACTCCAAAATACTCATCTTATCTTCCTGCATGGAGCTCTCCCCGAGCAAGATATCCTCTCCGCGACTTGCCACAATATCACCGATATGGCCGAGGGATGAATATATTTCAAAGAACAACAGCTCCGAAGATCGCGTCTCTTCTCAGACTGACCTCGAGCCCAAGAAAACACGCAGCATCGCGCCATGCCTCTAAACGCTGGCCGGCCCGGCAGCTATGTATGAGGAAGCCCCAGCCTGCCCGCAGCCTCTTGCGCCTCCTCAAGCTTCCCTCCGGATAGGCGAGGTCATCAACAATGGCCCGAGCTACCGAGATAACCCATATCCCGTGATCAAGGCCATCCGGGATCAAGCAAAGGGCCTGAATCGATGAAGAGAAAGCCCGCCATGAAGGACCATTTCGATCACCGTGTTCACCAAAGAAAAGAATGAGCGCATTTCCAAACAGATGATAAGATGGGATGGATCTTCATCCAAAGATCAACGCCTCGCCAAAGTTATGGAGTCGAGATGTAGGCTCGCATTTAAGAAAAGAGGACTTTAGAATTTTCAAGAAAAAATGGGCTTAAAACTTATTTGACCCTACCCGCCTCCTTCTGGGTAGTTTCAGAGGCTAGCGAAGTCTACCGTGAGGCGATCTATCACCGGGATGTTGCCAACCACTACCGAGCCCTCAAGTGCTCATCTATCTCAATGGTCGCCGTGGTAGCCGATGCCAGAAAGCAGCCGAAAGAGGAGTGCCCGCCACACAAAGGGAATGTCTCAGCCTCTTTTAATTATAGTGGTATTGGCCAAATGGCCGGTCCTATAATTAATCGAAGAGAAACTTCATACCTTCTTCGTGGATGGTAGCTTTCGTAAATCTTCACCAAGAGTATCACCACCAGGACCAAGCGCGAAAGGTGTCATCCATGGACGTGTTGCCGTGATAAACCAAACTTTCATGAGATCTTCCATTGAGAAGTCTGAAAAAGAAGGCATTAGGAAGACGAATACAACTAAGAGTTGACGAACAATAGGTAAAGCTATTTACCTCCTACTAGGGGTTAGCTTGCCTAGTCTCGATTTGTGCATTTGTCTCCCAATCTCTCTAAAAGAGCAAAAAGCTTAAGAGGCAATTAGTGGGGTACGTAATTCGAAGTCGCTCAATTCTCGTGATTCATCATCCGTAAGAGGGGTTATTGATGTTAGATGTACCGGTTCACCGAATCAGTCCTACATCGCCCCTCCGCCATAGCTCCATACATTTGTTGAGTAAAACTTGGCTCAAAGATGAGCGTAACTGGCCCAGCCAGAATTGTGGTAAGAAAAATCAAAGCCAGGATCGTAATCCCTAAAACCCCCTGCATGCAAATGGAGAAATGTCAGTCTCCAAAAGTCAAAATTTCAGGTTTCATCACGGTGAATTATTACCTCACACCGACCGATCTATTGGTCAAGTCTATATCAAAGGACCGAGGATTCACGTGATTCTTATGGGCTAACCTCTTTCGTTTAACCCCTTGAGAGGGTCGAAATTCTTCTTCTTCAATAGATTTTCCTGAAAATTTAGTTGAATGAGAAATCTAATGGAAAGGATGAGAAAACGAAGGGGAAAAGGAGAAAGTACCGAGGTTCTTCTCATAAGCCGCAGCGCTGGTCCTCTCCTAAAGCAGCCAGAGTTATGGAACTCCCCCATCCCAATTGGGGATGAGATTACGGCGCTTCCTCCGAACCTGAGCGCACTGGGATGTCTAAGTGTCGGCCAACGATGCTTCACCACCAGTCCGAGATAGCCCTCACAGGACCGGTTCGCTAGCTACTAATAGCCAACCGCAATGAAGGAAATGATTCCAACCGACGGCCGAGCTCGAGACTGAATCTAGCACCGTGACATCCCATGACGCCCACAACCATGCTCGGCCATCCACAAGTCCACCACGAAGTTCGAGTCGCCGGTTCGGTTCCCAACATAAAGTTGGTCGTGAATCGAATCGGGCGAGCAAAACGACAGGGAAATAAGGCTCAATGAAGCATTCCTCCTTTACGAAAAGTGAGATACCCCGCCCGATGTTCACTAGCTTGAAACACCAATGTCAAGTGAAGTTCATTGTCTTCGCACCTCCTCGCCGACCAAGGACTCACCATATTGACCAAAAATCGAGGAAAACATCTCAAGAAGATCCACCCTTTATGAATCAGACTGCTTTGATCTGTAGAAGCCACGCCTTCCATCTCGCAATCCGCTACCAACCGCAAGAAAGGAGTAGACGAACTGTGGAACCCGGTACGTACATCATGTCGACGATGAAGACCAGCCAGCCATCAAATAGGTATATGGGAGCTCTATCCGGACGGAAGGAATACGTGATGATGGCTCGCCCTTTCCTCGGTAAACGCCTGACTATATGCCGCAATCCATGGTGAATATTGGCCACCATCACGGAAGGAGAGAGAGTTCTTCAAGTGGGCAAGTCAATCAGCAGGTAAAGGACCTCCAAAGGTAAACCATCATCGATTGATATGGAACCACACACTTCTTTAGCCGATTGCAAGATAGCCTGGCCAGAAGAGTTGTCGGCCGGATAGGCTTTACCGTGATGCCACGTAAAGGTAAACTTGGTCCCCGAGGGAAAACCATCTTCGCGAAGAGCGAGATAAGAGTTAGCCCCTGACCTCTCGATCAGTTCATTAATCTTCAAGGGTGAGCGGTGACAGCTCATTATTTCTCTCGCCAGATTGTCCTCCAAATGCCGGAACAAGTAATCGGGTAAATTGCTTTTTGCATCACTTACATTTTTGGCTAAGGTTCGATAATGTAGAGCTATATGATAATGACAAGTGAGATCCCACAAAATCTTGTGACGATCGTGTGTGTTTCTTCAGCCGACTAAATTCTCGATTGAAGGGAAATACCCCGATACGATCTTCCCATGGGTAAATCTGAATTCGGTACATCTCATGTAGAGCCCCAACTCACGTGTTTCGGAAAATGTATTTGAATCGATTGTAGAGCTCAAATAAGGCTAAGAAATGGTTGCGCTGATTGGAAGGCCATACATGGTGGCACTAATCAATACAATCCAAGCCAAGTTCTCCATCCCATCGATTGAGGACGTAATTGGTCGCCACCCCACCAATGTTTACTCCGATGAGTGAACTCACCGTAAAATCTATGACTAGATGATGGCTCACCCCAACGAGCGAGGCGATTCTTCGTGAGTCGAGTGAACAAAGAGCTTATCACGGGCGTGTCCAGCCCCACAACCCTGTGGTGAAGGTCGAGGACGCCATTCCCGCTGGAACCCTAACCGGTCAGCTGGGTAATAATCCGCAATGAATATGATCACGCCTCGGTCGACGCCAGACATACTGCTGCGGTCACGGCGTAATCAAATCACCAATGAGAGTCGACGAGGTATCCGGTGAATATACAAGGACTCCGCCGCCTTGGTTCAAATCCACCGCCGCTCTCGACAAAAGCCGTGATCCGATCCTTAACCGAAGCCGAACATAATCTATTTTTCGCAGCGTCTGAAGTGGAGCTGTGTGTCTTTATGAGTGGCGACGGCGACCAATCGTCGGAGAATGTGGGAACTCCCTTCAAAGACACCGGATCGCCTGATACCGGGCAAATCGAAGCAGATAAAAATCGCAGGATCGCCACACGGGAATAATATTCACTATGGCGCCCACAACTGCAAGTCTAAAAGCTCCCGAGGAATAATCAATCAAACCGTAAAATATTCGCTAGTAAAAGGCGCTGAATTCATCTTACATAGATTGAGTCACGACCTTATAACGGGTATCGATGATTTCTCCGTATCAATACCTGAGAACGGTAAATATAGTCGTGGTAAACAAAATGGCAATATATCCCGCTCTACGAGCATGGCACGTATGAAATCGCTCCGCAAAGATATCGACTGCGTGATGACCAAGCAAAACCAATCTTTGAAGGCCGATCCCCAAGGAGAATCTCGCTCTTCCTCCCAATCAGCCTCACAAGGGAGAACGGCTGGGTCGAATACATGAGGAGATGAAACAATCTGGGGCCGGTCCCCACAAAGGAGGATTTCGTTTTTCCCAATCACCACGATGGAGAGCTTAAGCGGGATAACGATATATAATGGTGAAGGTAACCGCACACCACCGGAAGGAGGCGTTCACGCAAGGCGAAGCCGATCGACCTTGAACATGAGATCTTCGCCACTACATCGAAGGCTGCAAAAATACAACAAAAGTCGATACATGGCTAAAAATCGCAAATACAACGCGAAGTCCTTGTTATCAGGTCGCGGCTCATTGGCCACGACCGAGCACCGAACGGACGACATGGTCCGGACGCCGCAACCCAACCAAGCGATCAACAAGCGCCTATAGCGCCGCCATGGGCGCTGGAGCCTGGGCCACACTGGCTGGCGCTTAGCCGCCATGGCGCTGGCGCCGGCTGATCATAACGCTGGCGCCGACGGGCGCTGGCGCCACATATGCGCTATACGCTCGGCTGGCGCTGGCGCCATAGCTGGCCATTGGCGCGCTGGCTTCGCTGGCGCCGCCTACCGCTGCCGCCGCCGGCCACCGGTGCCTCGCCACACTTCCGCCTCCGCTTCTCCTCGCGTTCGCTGCACTCCGCGCACAAAGAAAGAAAAAAGAAAAGAAGAAAAGAATTTGCAAAACCCCATGCGCTGCATCTTTGATCGAAGGAAACGAGACGGCGCGAGAGGAGAAGAAAACAAGAGGAGAGAACAGAGAGGGGGGGCCGGCCTAGGTCAAAAAGGAGAAGGAGTATGGGTATTTATAACAACTCCTAATGGGCCCAAATCAATTCCAATTAGGACTCTAATCAGCCCCTAATTAGGAGTCCTAATTAGAACCTTATCCGGAGGTCAAAATAGTGCCAAATCAAATCGTTGATTGACTCCTATTCACTCCGCTATATTTGGAAAGATTCTGAAGGTTTATTCGGCACGATAACACCTCGTGAAGGCCCTCGACGCCGATCAACGCGTCGCCCAATCCTACTCCAACCAGGATTACGAGTATAAACTGTTTCCTAATTTGTCGAGAAGTTCCCTAAGAATATTTCCACAAAAATATTCTTAGGGATAACTCGATCGCGGTGGATCGATCGACGCCAATCAACGACGCCTAATCCTACTCCAACCGTGATTACGAAGTATAAACCGCTTCCTAATTTGTCGAGAAGTTCCTAAGAATATTTCCACAAAAATATTCTTAGGATAACTCGATCGTATGGATCGTGATCGACGCCAATCAACGCTGTCCTAATCCTACTCCAACCGTGATTACGAGTATAAACCGCTTCCTAATTTGTCGAGAAGTTCCCTAAGAATATTCTCACAAGAAATATTCTTAGGATAACTCGATCGTAAGGGTTGCATCGACGCATCAACGCTACGCCAATCCTACCCAACTAGGATTACGAGTATAAACCGCTTCCTAATTTGTCGAAGTTCCTAAGAATATTTCCACAAAAATATTCTTAGGGATAACTCGATCGTGGATCGATCGACGCCAATCAACGACGCCTAATCCTACTCCAACCGTGATTACGAGTATAAACCGCTTCCTAATTTGTCGAAGTTCCTAAGAATATTTCCACAAAAATATTCTTAGGATAACTCGATCGGCGGATCGATCGATGCCAATCAACGCTGTCCTAATCCTACTCCAACCGTGATTACGAGTATAAACCGCTTCCTAATTTGTCGAGAAGTTCCCTAAGAATATTCTCACAAGAAATATTCTTAGGATAACTCGATCGTAAGGGTTGCATCGACGATCAACGTCAGCCCAATCCTACTCCAACTAGGATTACGAAGTATAAACCGCTTCCTAATTTGTCGAAGTTCCCTAAGAATATTCTCACAAGAAATATTCTTAGGGATAACTCGATCGTATGATTGCACCGACGAAATCAACGCTACAGCCTAATCCTACTCCAACCGTGATTACGAGTATAAACCGCTTCCTAATTTGTCGAGAAGTTCCCTAAGAATATTCTCACAAGAAATATTCTTAGGATAACTCGATCGTATGGTTGCATCGACGCATCAACGCTGCCGCCTAATCCTACTCCAACCGTGATTACGAGTATAAACCGCTTCCTAATTTGTCGAGAAGTTCCCTAAGAATATTTCCACAAAAATATTCTTAGGATAACTCGATCAAGCGGATCGCATCGACGCCAATCAACGCGTCGCCTAATCCTACTCCAACCGTGATTACGAGTATAAACCGCTTCCTAATTTGTCGAAGTTCCCTAAGAATATTTCCACAAAAATATTCTTAGGGATAACTCGATCGTATGGATCGTGACGACGCCAATCAACGCTGTCGCCTAATCCTACTCCAACCGTGATTACGAGTATAAACCGCTTCCTAATTTGTCGAGAAGTTCCTAAGAATATTTCCACAAAAATATTCTTAGGATAACTCGATCGTATGGATCGTGATCGACGCCAATCAACGCCGCCTAATCCTACTCCAACCGTGATTACGAGTATAAATCAACGCTTCCTAATTTGTCGAGAAGTTCCTAAGAATATTTCCACAAAAATATTCTTAGGATAACTCGATCTGCGGATCGCATTGACGCCAATCAACGCGCCCAAGCCTACTCCAACCGTGATTACGAGTATAAACCGCTTCCTAATTTGTCGAGAAGTTCCCAAGAATATTCTCACAAGAAATATTCTTAGGGATAACTCGATCGTAAGGGTTGCATCGACGCATCAACGCCACCAATCCTACCCAACTAGGATTACAGTATAAACTATTTCCTAATTTGTCGAAGTTCCTAAGAATATTCTCACAAGAAATATTCTTAGGATAACTCGATCAAAAGGATTGCACCGACGAAATCAACGCCGCCTAACTACTCCAATCAGAATACAGTATAAACCGTTTCCAAATTTTCAACGAGGAGTTCCCGGAGAATAAACCCACATTCTTAAGGATAACACGATAACCCTTAATTTCCTCCCACCATAATATCCAAGAGAGGAATAATCTGACGAGGTGTGAAAGTCATGTTGACACCGGACAACGTGTTCAGTCCCGAAGAAACTTCTCCCACTGTGGATAATCATATCCCAACAACGGTCAACGCCCGACTCACGGTCAAGGCTAGGACGATGGTTGAAAGCCAACCGGTTTCCTGCTTCAACAAGAAATCCTGAGGATATCTCCATGAAAAGATTAGTCCTCCATTGGTTGAACCAACACACGATGATGGAAGAATTAGCCATTGAGGGTTATGAAATTCCATGATTCGACATTGCCTAACGGTCGCCAACAAGGAGTTCGCCGACATACGGAGAAGTCCAAAAGTCCGATGGTTAGGCAAACAAAGAACCAACCGACACGAAGTTACAAACAAAACTCACACACCAGCCTTCAATCAAGATTTTAACAAGCTCGACAATAAATACAGACCGCGGATCTTATCGTAAATCCTACAAAGAACCGGATGGTCCGAAAGAATCAAGACTTGAAGCTAACTTTTGGGACCCTATGCAATCGAAGGTCGAATTATCATGTCCAAAGTATTCCGTGCTCGCTATAAAAGAATGAGACCAAACACTTTGGAGGGGTATCCAGAGGGCTGAAAAATACTTACAAGATCCCCAAACCAACTCGCGGACGGGAGTCGGCGAATGACAACCCATCGGATGATGCGGACGTCAATCATTAAGACGCGAACCCAACGGCAAACCCACGGCTGGCCACAAGCACGGCTTAAACCGGACTTGAACAGACGATCGATTCCGTGACCGCTGAACCGAACAACCAAGAGTTAGTCTCGAACCAAACACGCATCGGAACCTAAGTCCGAGAAGGCCAAGAGTCGACAGGTAGCCTGCCAAGACTTCTATGCTATAAATAGGAGGGTTCTCTCACTTTGGAGGTCGATTTGAGGGTCGGATGAACCTCGGATTTTCAGACATTCTTGAAGAGCTCTCGCGAGATCCACGAGCCTTCGTTACACAGATCTAAGCACCGGCGAGCACAAGTCCGTTCGACATCAGATCCACAAATCGCGCAGGTGTTTAACCTGGCCTCGGCATGCTGCATCGGCCACAGGATTTCTCCTAGATCTCACCCGCCTCCTACATCCTCTCCTTCGGAGGTGATCCTCGGGCATCCTCTCGGAGGTGGATCCTCAGCCGCTTCCTTCGTGGAAACGAGCCCTTCACGCCTCAGAGTTCCGTAACCCGTTTCCACCGGATCGAATTGCGCCGTGGTCCACGGACGATTCAAGTCCCTAAGATGCAAAGAACTCACGCAAGCCGGTGATCCCGATATACCGTAGATCCTCGTGGTTTGTTCATAAAGGAAAAAGTTGTAATTTTTATTTTCATTGTACTTTTAAAATAAAAGGCATTTCTTTTGAATTTTGTTGTAGGCCAAAGAAGTCGTAGCAAGATCAATGACAATGAATAACAAAACGACTTTTCCCCGTAACATGTATAGGTTCTCGACCGCCAACGCTGCTCGAGACGGTAATGAGCGCTTCGTATTCGTCTTCATTGTTTGAAGCCTGGAATACGAACGCGATTGATTGCTCGGTGACGGTGTGATAATCACATTTTAATGACATTTTAATAACCTCATTATCTATTTTATATCAATAAATATGTTACTAATAATATGTTTTATCTTATTTTGCAGAATAATGGAGTATTAATGAATAAGAGCCCAAATGACTTAAAACCTCTGAATTTCTACCTATTTTTGAAGCCCAAATCAAGACAAATGAAGGCCCAAGACACCAAAGAAATCCAAGAGAAATTGTGAAGAAAAATCAAGAAAAGATAATTGTTGAAATTGTCTGTTTGCTTAACCGACATTAACCGATACAACCGGCTATTAACCGATACAACCGGTTATTAACCGACACAACTGGTTTGCAAATGTGATTCAATTAGGGCTGATTTCTTTCTTTTGGCCAAGTTTGATCCAATGGTTCACATCAACTCCATGGCTATAAATAGGTGAATGTGAGGGTTTTGAGTGTGAAATATTTTGTAAAACTCCTTTTGAGAGAAAGGGTTGTCTTGTTTTAGAGTACCTTTCATTGTAATAATTTTTCCTCAATAAATAAATATTTTCCTTCAATACTCATCTTCTTCTTGTTCAAGGACCAAAAGGAGGATGAGTTGATGATGATGAGTTGCGTGTTTCTCTTTATTTCTTTATTATTTCTTTTTCTTTCTTGTTATTTATTTGCTTTGTAGTTTAGATTTAATAGCTTTTGTAGTTTAGATTTAATTGCTTTGTAGTTAGATTAGTTTAGAATTTTTCTTTTTCTTTCTATTTTCTTTCTTTTTCTATTTGTTTGAATTTCCCAAGATGTTGAACTAAACTCTTGTGGGATCTAGGTTGCATGAAACTAGTCTAATCTCTTTTGTGTTTATGAATCATCTCTCTTATGCTTAAAAGATCATGTTTAGGTTAATCAACTAGAGAACTAATCGATAGAAGAAGAATTTGATAGTTTATGCTTTCCTTAAGTGGTTTGATAGGCTATGCTTATGAATTCTAGGATTATTATCTTGTAATTACTCTTCATGAGTTTGAATTTCAATTAGGTGATAATTTGATGTTATGCTTTCCTTAAGTGGTTTGATATCCTATGCTTAATAAATCTAATATGAGATGGTAAAAAGAGAATTTTTCAGATATTATAATTTGAGTTAGCTAGTGGATTCAATTCTAGATTCTTCATCTCTTATTGAAATCCTTTTAATTGTGATTCCTTTCACACATAATCCAAATCCACTCTCATCACTTCATCATATTTTCATATTATCTTGAATAAAACCCTAATTGTCACGCATAATTTGAGAACCGAACTTGAATCAAACACTTCCTATTTCCCATTCCTCGTGGATCGACAATCTTAAATACTATAACTTGACAATGGTTGTGCACTTGACTATAAAAGGTAAACACTCGCTTTTGCTCATCACGGTGCCATCCGGGCCGCGTAGGACGATGCCCGCTTCACTGCCCGCCTCACTTGATGACCCGTCCACTTTTAATAGCCACCAAGAAACAAATTCGGGTGAGTCATAATTAGAAGGAGAACAAGTGGAAGGAGTTACCGCCTTGCTATCTGGCTTTTGCTTTGGTGGCGATTGATTGGGGAATGGAGGTTCTACCGTTCACACCGGCGCAGGTCATCTCTATGAGGAAGTCGGCTAAAGCTTGAGCCTTGATCGTGGTTCGAGCCTCAAAAGTACGCCGACTCACCGAGCTCGATGGACCACGAACCATTCTTCCCGAGGTGGTCAAGCCCAGGGCTTTTAGTGGCGTGTAGGCTTGAAAAATACTTACAAGATCCCCGAAACCAACTCGTGACGGGAAGTCGGGAATGACAACCCATCGGATAATACGACGCCGAATCGCTGAGAC
Source organism: Asparagus setaceus (assembly GCA_012295165.1). Taxonomy (NCBI): domain Eukaryota; kingdom Viridiplantae; phylum Streptophyta; class Magnoliopsida; order Asparagales; family Asparagaceae; genus Asparagus; species Asparagus setaceus. The sequence goes on along the minus strand of CM022709.1, from coordinate 21,564,588 downwards.
GCGAACCCATGGCAAACCCACACCGCAAGCACCTGCTTAAACCGGACTTGAACGCATCGCATTGATTCCGTGACCGCTGAACCGAATCTAACCAAGAGTTAGTCCCGAACCAAACACGACGAACCTAAGTCCGGAGAAGGCCAAGAGTCGTAATAGGCAGGGCCTAAGCTCGAGAAACCGAAAAACGCTAAACGGGCGAAAACAAAGAAGGGCAAGGCCGGGCCAACTTGCCGAAGTTACCTCGGCCAACTTGGCCGAGGTGCCTCTGCCAAGTGGCCGAGGTGGCTCAGAGGGCAAAAATTGCTTATCGCGACCTGAACGAAACTCGGATCTGGGTTGGCAACTAACGATCCATTCGACAAACCGACGTCGCAAAAACGCCACGCGCAAAATGCGAGCGAAGTCGACGAAAACATGAAGTAAGTCGGCAAGACGCACGAGCCAATGAAACGACGCGCCGAAGTTGACTAAACTCAAACGCTGACAAGACGGAATCAACCGCACTTAGTCCGGCCAATGCAAACGGGCCGCTTTAAGCTCAAAGTTGATCGGCACGGACTCAAACACAACGGCGACACCGGAGCAAAACTAAGCCTGAAGACCGAAGAATCGACGAAGAATCGACGAAAACGCCGAAGACGGCGCCGCTGCCAAACCTCTGGCCAGGAAGGGTGGTTTCTACCACTTTGGTCGGAGCCACTCTACCCTGGCCGAGGTGCTCGGCCAACCTCGCCGAGGTGGTTTCGCTAGTGGGCCGAGCCACCAAGGTGGTTTGCCACCTCCATTGTATAAATAGGGGGTCTTGGACTCGCAGGTCGGATTACGGGAGAAAAACGGCGATTAAAGAGGACTTCGGCTTGGGATTTTGGAGGATTTCTCAAGAGTTCTCACGAGATCCACGAGCCGCCGACGCGACCGCCCGAAAGCACCGGCGAGCACAAGTCTAGTCGACGCCCGATCTACAAGGGAAGGTAATCAATTCGATCAAACTACAGATACCCTCTAGGTTAAGCTTTCTTTAACTCGTATAGCTACTGCGGATTTCTCCTAGTAGATCTCACCATCCTCGCCAAGGCAGCGATCCTCTCTCGCGAGGTGATCCTCAGCGCTTCGCTTCTTCGAAATGAGCCCCTTTACATCTCAGAGTTCCAACCCTGCCTATACACCGATTGAATTGCGCTATGGTCCACGGACACAAAAGTCCCCAGACAGTAAAGAACCCACGCAAGCTAGGATCCTATATAACAGATCCCCGTTTGTTCACAAGGACAAAAGTTGTAATCTTTTTATTTTCATTGTACTTTAAAATAAAAGGCATTTCTTTGAATTTTGTTGTAGGCCAAAGAAGCCGTAGCAAGTTCAAATCAATGACAATCATCCCAACTTTTACCGTAACAAGCCGGCGTAATTACGCGGGGAGCCAACGGTCTCAAGTCGAGATCGTCAGGTTCCTAGCCGCCAATTCGATCCTGGCCAAGAAGAAGTCAAAGGCCCAAGGATGATAGGAATTACGCCCAGGACCCCAAAACTCGCTGAGGGTGTAATAATTACGCCCAAATAAGTCAACCAATCCAAGTTGATCCGGTTCCTGCGGAGTATCATACTATCGCCCTCGCCCGTGCATTGTTCTCCGCCTAAAGGTTAAGTTCACTTTACAAAGTGCCGATATCTCTCAAACCGAAGGAATTGGGCAAAATGACAGAGCAGACCGAACCCTTCGTGGGTTTGGTTGGTCTGCCTCGCCGAGATAGTCGATTTTCATATATAATTCGGCCCACTCGACGCACGGTTTGAAAGTTACGACTGCTTCTTCAGAGTATATGAGGAAGTTCGCCAAATGGGTTCCATTCAGCCGAGGTTCGCCAAGCAAATAAACCCTTCATCCGCATCGAGGTTCGCCAAGCAACCGGGCCCTTCATTCGCACGAGGTTCGCCAAGCAAATGGCTCTTCATTCGTGACGAGGTTCGCTAAGCAAATAAGCCTTATTCACCGAGGTTCGGGCAATAAACCCCGTGATCCGCAGACGGTTCGCCAAGCAAATGGGCCCTCTCATCCGCACGAGGTTCGCTTACGCAGCGAGCCTCGACATTCAACCGAGGTTCGCATACAACGGGATCCTCGACAGTAACCAAGGTTCTCCTTCGCGCAGAAGTCTCGACATTCAACCGAGGCTCACCCACAATGTCAAAGTTTGACGAGGTTCGCCCATCAAAGTTAGCGCAGGCTCACCAAAGATCAAAGTTTGACGAGGCTCGCTTCACAAAGATCAAAGTGCCGCAGGCTCGCCCACGATCAAAGTTTGACGAGGCTCCCACAACATCAAAATTTGACGAGGCTAGACCATGCAAACTTTAAACGAGACTTGCTCAAGAGACGAGGCTCGACCTCAATACGAGGTTCGTGATGTGGAGCCGGAGTTCGAGCTAACACACGAGGTTCGCGAGAAACGGCTCAACAATATGTGATGAGGTTCGCCACAACAGCTTGTCCGACGGTCAGCCTATAATGCTGGTCCGATGGGTTCGCCCAACAATGGGATTTCCACTTTCATCCGAGGTTCACAAGAGGAGCTTAAGCTCGACATTCGCCCGAACCGACTTTAATCTTAAGGCAGGTTCGCCCACTTAGCTAAGCTCGACTTTCATAATGACGTCAGCCTTACGCTACAAAGAAAGTCACATCCAACCAAAATGCATAAATGCATTCGATCAAGTTCGCCCAAACAAATAAACTAGTCATATAGCTGAAGTTCATCCAAGTAGCGGACCTCGCTATGCAATCAAGATTTGCCTGTGCAATGAAGTTCAAGAAGCTCGGTTCGTTATTCGACGAGGCTCGACGCCGCCTCGGTCAATTCCCAATTTACCACGGATTAAGTAGTGGGCATCGCTAACCCGCTGCTTTCCTAATTTTTGCATGGCGTGAGTAGCCATTAGGCAAGAAGCTTTGGAACTTTTGGAGATCAACACTTGCTGTAGAGAAAGAGATCAAGCTCTTCATCAGCAATCTCATCAATCATCAACAACATTGTTCGATCGCCAACGGAAAGCGGATCTCAAGGAGGCCCGCCCCTGTTGCCATCCACTCAGGCCCGCTTCTGCTGAGCTCGCCGAGCTTCCCGGCAAGAAAACGGTTTGGAGCACCTCGCTCATTGCATGATGATCGAGGTAAAATTTTGATCAAAGAACGACAGTCCCGTAATGAAGTCCCGGTCACTCGCATGTGGGTCGCGACCCACCTCAACCGCGGATAAGAAAAAAAATTCACCGAATTCGCCCAATTCGACCCGCCGAAACCGCAAAGGCTAACGCTGAGATTAGTGACTCTTGGAACCTCTCGATAATGTGACTCATCCTCTAAGGAGACGCTTATCCGACAACGATGACGGATACCCGAGAAGTCATACCAACACACGAAGGGTTGCTCCGATTCATGCGCCGGAGTTGAACTATCGTATCGGGGTACGAAATCTCGAAGAGAAGTTCTCTCAATTGAACACGCATTGTCCGTGTTCTCAAACTAATCAAGGCGTGTTGTCGTAATGTAATCCGCACCGAGCCAACCAAGAAGCGCCGCTTGATAGGCTTGGCAACAAAATGCCAAGAAGATCGGAGTCTCAAAGGCGATATGACCACAGAGGGTTGGGATAATCCTCCTCGAAGATGAATGCTCACGGGCGATTGATAATAATCCACCCAATGAGGGAGACTCGACATTCCCCGATTCTTCTATTGGGATTCTCGACCACCGAGAAGCTTCAAGGCTTTAATGTCAAATATGGCTTCAGCTTGATCCCGCTACTATTGAGAGTGATGAAGACATGCCAACATGGGAAGACCCATGGATCCATCAACTCCAAGAGCATTGGGATAGGTTCAACAAAGAGAACCCCCACTAAGGATGAGGTAGTCCAAAGTTAATACGGGTGATGAAGAGCATCCTAAGCTCATTAACATCAGAATACTGATCCCCGAAGAAAAGGAAGAGTTGATTGTCTCTAATTAGGGAGTATATCGATGTATTCGCCGAGTTACGAGGACATGCCAGACTCAATTCTAATGTGATGCACATCGCCAACATCAAGGCGGATGTCAAACCCGCTGCAACAAGACGACGGTTTCGGCCCACAAATATTGGAGGCAATCGCTGACTAAGTGAAGAAACTCATAGAATCGATTCATCGAGGAAATTCAACATCCGGATTGGGTGGCTAATATAGTCCCGGCCATGAAGAAAAATGGGTCGCATTAGGATCTGCGGTCGACTACGAGACCTCAACGCCGCTTGCCCGAAGATGACTTCTTCCAATCACCGATGTCATAGTTGACAACACGCGGTGGATTTGAAAGAATGTCCTTATGGATGGCTTTTCGGTATAATCAAATCAAGATGCACCCCGATGACGCTAAACACAATAGCCGCTCAACGCATCTAAGATATATATTGCTACACGGTCATGCCGCTCGCCTCAAAATGCTAACATACCGCCAACAGCAATGACGGAGATTTTCCAGATCATCTTCGAAAACGGCTCACGGACGATTTGGTCGTGAAAAGCCGGACAAAGGAGATCACATCAAAGATCTTAGAACGGTATTCGAACCTGCTTAACTCATCACCTAAAGATGAATCCGCCAAATCCTTCCTTGATGTCCAAAGGCAGTTCCTTGGCTTCATTGCCACCGACAAAGGAATCCACGCCGATCCCGACAAAGTGAAGGCGATTCAAGAATTGCAACCCCCGAAACTGGAGAGAACTCGGGGTTACAAGGGCGACATGACATCCCACGGTTCATATCGAACCTATCCGAAGTGCCAACCATTCTCAAAGTTGAACAAAAGGCGCGGTCATATATTTGACGACGCCGTAAGGCATTCAAGAGAACAAGTCTTATCTCCTAAACCTCCTCGTTTGTTGCATCGCTGTCGTGAAAACCGCTGTTGATCTACGCCAAGGCAACGGATCACTGTTACGCTTTTACTCGCGCTAAAGACGTCGGCATACCAATGTAACAGTAGCAGTATTACCGGAAACATTAGGCCTGGCCGAAGTCTCGAGCATCCAATGGTCGGTGAAGGTGCCTTGCATTAGTGTTCGCGATTCAAAATGCGCACTATTTAGCCTGATAGACGATTTATGTTATCTCTAACGAACTCGCCCGGATATTTATGACCCACCGCCTCGATGAGTTGGCTTAGCTTAAATGGGCATTGCTCTTGTCCCAATATGACTTGTATTTCAAACAACGTAAGTCACCAAAGGACAAGCTGCATTTGTGATCTCTTCGCCACCGACAACGGATGCAGCTTTGAGCTTATATGATGATCTTCCTGATGAAGTGCAAGAAGTCAACACTACATCGCGACCAACAAATATATACGTATTTTGACCTCTCGAAGCTACCAATGTGCCCCGATGTTCTAAGATTTCCGAGTCGGTTGGTCTGTTTCCTCTCTGGGAATCATGTCGCCCCGCTTATTCACTCATCAACCTTGCTCTAATAACGAGTCTAATACACGCGCTACTTATTGGACTTAGTTTCGCAAGGAGCCGGGGTCAATATCTCGCCGCACGGCACATTCGCAATTGATAGTTGCCGGGTTCGTGGTGACTACGTCGTGAATCGGATCTAATCCCCTATCATCGATAGTCGTTGAAATAGCGACTCATTCAAGAGTTTTTCATCAATATATCCCGCTTCCAAAACGCTTTTATGACCGCAGCAAGTAATCGTGGTCGTTAGCACAACCTTCCGGTGACCGGCAACTAGTTACGGCCGACTCACCAACTCTTCGCACCATTATACTGTAAGACACAAGAAGATAAGGTGGTTACCAAAGAAGTACATGCAACCCAAACCAAGTTGGAGCCCCGAGATTACGCTTCCATCATCGCCTACGCCTTACATGGCATTCTCACAAAAGACGGAGGAGAGAGAGTCAACCGCCAGAGCTCCAAGATTCTTTATGACACTCAAACTCGATGCTATATCGCCGGGTACGATGGTCTTTATAACATGCCTCTCAAACAAAGAGGCATAAGAGGTCCTTCGCAAGCACACTGTGTGAACGCGGTAGCGCACTACCAGTCCCAAGCTCCCACGATCGAATCAGAGAATGGGCTACTTTTGGCCCACGATGATTAATGACGCCGGTCGAGTATGCTCTGAAATGCCACGCGGTCAAATTCACGCAATTATATGCATCACCTCGAAAGCAGCTGCATCCTTCGCCACATCCCGCCATTCGAGACATGGGGATGGACGCTATGGGTCCCATTTTTCCGCCATCGCTAAGGGGATCGGTTTATTCTAGCGATCATCGACTACTTCTCCAAGTGGGTCAAGCAATCCCGCTTAAAAGAAGTAAAGAAAACGCCACAAATTTATCAAGCACCATGTCATTTACCAAGACAAGGTCCCAAGACGGGTCGCGCATGACAACGGTCCCCAATTCATCGCCAATTCCTTCATCGTTTTGTGAAAAGTTCAAGATACAAGATGTCTCACACAAATTTTATAATCCAGCAAAGAAATGGATTAGCCGAGTATGCTCAACAAGACAATCATCAAAATTTTAGCTAAGCTTGTGAAGAATAACAAGCAGACCGATGATAAGCTCTGAGAAGCACTCGGCATATCGCACAACCGCGACGCGACGCCAATCGGGTTTACCCCAGACTGTTTACTGCGCGGCGCTCCCGCTGGAAATTCAGATTCGCCACTTCGCATCGCTCTTCAACAGATGACGATCAAGAACAACATCGTAAACGCCTCAAGAGCTTGAGATGTTAGATTAGAATACTCGAGGCTCAACAATGCATTGAGTTCTACAAGCTAGGATGTCGAGGGCTTTCAACAAGAAAGTTCGACAGAGAACCTTTAGAGAAGGAGATTTGGTCCTCGCCGACGCACCGATAATCCTCACTTCCAAGAAGAAAGGTAAATTAACCTAAATGGGGAGGTCCGCTTGTAATAGAAACGGTCTACTCCAATGGTGCTGTGAGCCTAATTACCCTAAATGGCGACCGGCAATTAATGCCGATAATGGAAGTTCAAGAAATACTACCCTTAGTATCTTCGTGATAACCCGCTTCAACGGAAGTTCCTCGTGGGATGTGTTACCCACTTTCTTGAGGATAACCCTAGATTTGTCCTCCATCATTATTTTCCACCCATCAAATCCCTTGACGGGCCTACAAATTTTCTCGGGTATTGCCACAATCTCCTCTTGATTCCCTATGAACAAGAGGCCCAATTAAAATCCCTTTACGGAGATAGAATATAAAATTCTTCCTCTCCAAGCATCGACCCTTCGTGATAAACGGAGGGGTTCTTTCCATCTTCATCTTAGGTAGTCACCGCCGGATTTTCGCACTGTGTTGTCCCAAGGTCACCGAAGTCTCTTCGCCTTTGGAGATCCAACTTAGTTCCATCTTCATCTTAGGTAGCTCGACCGTTGTATAAGGCTTGGATTTTCGCACCGTGTTGTCCACCAAGGTCGCCTGGTTCTTTCGGTTTCCTTTGAGTGGAGATCCCACTCTTAGTTCCATCTTCATCTTAGGTAGCTCACCAGCGTACGGATTTTCGCATCAGGCCGTCCGGATCAAGGTCACCCGTCTCTTTCGGCTTCTCGGAGGGAGATCCCACTCTTAGTTCCACCTCTTATCTTAGGTAGCTACCGACCAAGGTATACCGATTTTCTGACTGTGCCGTCCGGACCAAGGTCGCCTGAAGTCTCTTCGGTTCTCTAGTGGGAGATCCCACTCTTAGTTCCATCTTCATCCCAGGTAGCTACCGACCGTGGTATGCCGGGATTTCGCACTGTGTTGTCCGGACCGGTCACCCGAAGTCTCTTTTTCGTTCTCTGAGGGAGATCCCACTCTTAGTTCCATCTTCATCCTAGGTATACCGACCGGCTGTATACGGATTTTCGCACTGTGTCGGTCCGGACCAAGGTCACCTCGAGTCTTTTCTGTTCTCTGAGTGAGATCCCACTCTTAGTTCCACCTCTTATCTTAGGTAGCCGACCGGCTGTATGCCGGATTTTCTGACTGTGTTGTCCGATCAAGGTCACCTCGAGTCTCTTCTTCTCGGAGGGAGATCCCACTCTTAGTTCCATCTTCATTTAGGTAGCTACTGACTGGCTAGTATGCCGATTTTCGCATCAGCCGCCCGACGGAAGGTCACCCGAGTCTCTTTTCTGCCTCTGAGTGGAGATCCCACTCTTAGTTCCACCTCTTATCTTAGGTAGCACCGATCAAGGTATAGGCCGAGATCTTCGACCGTGTAGTCCTGGATCAAGGTCACTCGAAGTCTTTTTCGGGATTCCTACAAGAAGCGAATCTGCTAGCCTCATCCCTGAAATAGAACACATTCTTCCTTTCCTACCTCAATCAATCTTAACTGTTCACCATTCTCCGGTCAAAGAAGACACCCAAGATTCATCTTGGGGCATTTTATCCCTAAGCCTAAGAGGATAAAGCCAATACCACACGCTGTCGGGTTTAGTCTTTTCTCCGATTGAAGAAGACACCGCAGTTCGACGGCATTTTATCCCCAAGCCTAAGAAGGGATAAAGCCAACGCCACACGCTGCTCGTTTAGTCTTTTCTCGATTGAAGAAGACACCTGAGTTCGACTCGGGCATTTTATCCCGCCTAAGAGGATAAAGCCACCACACGCTGCTTCCGCTTAGTCTTTTCTCCATTGAAGAAGACACCGTGTTAGATTCTCGGGCATTTTATCCCGGCCTAAGAAGGATAAAGCCAACGCCACCACGCTTGTCGGGTAGTCTATTCCCCTGATAAAGACGGCTTCAACGATTCAACATCGTAGCATTAAGTCCGAAGAGTTTCATTCTTTTAGCACAACGTCAGGTGCTAACTGGACCGAGACCGCGACGCTTAGCCCAACTCAAACGGTAGTTGGTAAAGGCTCATCAAACCCCAGCGCCCGGGTTGGCTAATAACCCTAAAGCTAACGCCACACGCTGCTGCCGGCTTAGTCTTTTTCCATTGAAGAAGACACCGCAGTTCGACCGGGTATTTTATTCAAGCCTAAGAAGGATAAGAGCCAACGCCTACACGCTGCCTGGGTTTAGTCTTTTCTCCGATTGAAGAAGACACCGAGATCGATTCGGGTATTTTATTCAAGCCTAAGAAGGATAAAGCCAACGCCACACATCGCTGTCGGCTTAGTCTTTCTCCCATTGAAGAAGACACCGTAGATCGATTCGGGGTATTTCATCCGAAGCCTAAGAAGGGATAAAGCCAACGCCACACGCTGTCGGGTGGTCTCTTGCCCATAAAAGAGTACCGAGTCTATGTATTCAATATCATAGCAACGAAGTCTAGAAGAGTTTCATTCTTCTAGCACAACGCCACGGGCGGAACGGATCCGATAATCCGCGACGCTAGCCCAACTCAAACCAGTAGTTGGTAAAGGCTAATCAAACCCGTTGACGGCTGAGGGTTTGCCAAAAATCCTATAAGCATTATGGTTAATTATTTCGCACGTAAATAAAAGAATCATAATAAGCAATGAAAGGAACAGATCTTATTCATTTGAAGCAAATATAAAGGAGCTACAATTGTCGACAATTGATTCAAGCAGTTATGATAATACATCTAAATAAAAATCGTGAACGACCGGCTGAACAAAGAAGTCTCGCAGCGACATCGACTTCATTGGCGCAATCCAAGAATGTGAAGGAAGCAAGGTCAGCCTTTGACGGCCTAGTTCTTTCCTCCTTTCGCCGAACCCGAAGCTTTGGCTTCCTTCTCAAGTTCCTCTTCAGAGTTCGCAGAATAGCACCGCTGAGCCCCGGACGACGCCGAGGATCGCTCGCCACGCTCGCTGACATTCTCGACTCGTGCACTCACGGTGAAATTCTTCAACGCTCTTCTCCCCTTGAACAAGCCCCGATTCCTCGTGACGCTCGACATGGGTGTGATACAAGTTTATCTCGACGCCGCGTTTACACTATCGCCATATGAGTTCAAAAATGATCTCTTTGCTCGATATTTTCCTCGCGAAAAAGCGCTCACGAAGCCTTGATCCGAAGCCGCTGATGAGTCGATCACCTCATCGATGATTCAAAAGGCTAAATTCTCCACACGCAGACGCAAGAGTTAGCCAGCCTAGTGAGCTTTTGCTCACAACGCATTAGCTAGCCGAGGGCCACCAACACGCCAATTTCCAAAGTACTCAATATGAATGGGCAGAGTCCATAGAGGTCGCCATCTAACCCCTCGATAATAGAGAGACGCCTGCTTCAAACCATTCTCCAACAGCCGAAGGAGACCCATCACGTAACCGAGTCGAACGCAGATTTTGGCCCGGCAATCTCGGCGATAGGTTGAATTCGTGGAAAGTGGTCCCGCCAAGATTAACCCGGGCCTCCACCCGCCTCTATACTCAAGGGTCGGAAATCCCGGCGCCAAGGCCGTAAGGAAGGCGATGGATCGGATGATGGAAGCGATCCTCAAACTCGCCATCCAAATTATGATAGTAGGCTCAGCCATGGTTTCTTCCTCATGGGTGTTCCGGCGTTCGCCTCTCTGGAAAGAGATCTTCTCCTGATGACCTTAAGAATCAGACTTGACATTTGGAGCCTTCAACAGATCTAATAGTCATCGGAGCATCCGCCACCACAAAGAGAACAAAGGGTTAATGATCATTTAGAGGAATATCTTTGAAAGGAAAGATAAGCGAGAACTCTCGTAAACCCCCGAGATTGAGTCATTTACCTTTATGATCGCAATGACGATTCATCATCAGATCGGATGCCCCGAGAACCATAAATATAGTCGATAAACCAAGCGGCAATATATTCCGCTTGGCTATGGCAGAGTACGGTGTGAAATCGCCCCGCTAAAAATATCGATCGGTGAGCTTTGAAGCCTCAATCCTCACAAGGCGAGAATCTCGCTCTTCCCAATCGCCACAAAGGAGAACGGCTGGGTCATAACGAACGGGTACAACTGAAGGCCGGTCCCCACAGCGAGGATTTCGGCTTCCCAATCGCTTCACAAAGCAACAAGCTGGATACAACGATATATGTATAGAATATGATGACGCCGGGCGCACCACCGAAAGAAGGAGGCGGTCATTCACGCCGCGGCGAAGTTGATCGACTCTCAAACGCTGATCTTCCCGACGACATCAAAACCTGAAAAGAGGACAAATAAAGTCGATATGCAAATAAAAATCAACAAAAAGGCATCAAGAAAGACCGGCGAAATTTACCAACCGTGCAACAACCAGCGCAGACCGACGGGTCAACATCTGGTCAGCGCTTCAGCGCTGACTCGCGCCTGTGTCAGCGCTTGGGGCCAGCCCAGCGCAGCTGGTAAGGCGCTTCTGTGTCAGCTTCAGCACGCTTAGGGACCGGCCAGCGCCTGTGCCGCTTCTGGTTCGCCCGGCGCGCCACGGCCAGATTAGCTGATAGGAGCGCTGCTCACGGGCGCTGCCGCCAATACTGCCACACTCATCGGGCCCTGCCCTTCTCCCTCGTGGTTTTCATCACCTGCATATACAAAGAAAAGAGAGAAGAAAAAGATGAAAAGACCTTGTAAAACTCTCATGTGCATACCGTTGATCGAAGAAGATAACGACATGCAGAAGCGAGGTGAAAACAAGAGAGAGAGAGCATAGGGGCCCGCCTAGGTCAAGAATAGGAGGATTATGGGTATTTATAACAACCCCATATGGATCCAACTTTTGAACAAGGACTCCTATTTGGCAAGAAGTAGGAATTCTAATTGAGTCCAAATCAATTCTAATTAGGACTCTAATCAGCCCCAATTAGGAGTCCTAATTGGAATCTTGTTTGATGTCAAGATAGCCAAATCAGTCCGCTGATTGGCTCCTAATTCCTCCTCGCTATATTGGGAAAGATTCTCAAGGTTTATTCGCAGATAACACCTCTAATTCTATCAACGCCGTCTAATTCTACTCCAACTAGGATTACGAGTATAAATGCTTCCTAATTTGTCGAGGTTCCTAAGAATATTCTCACAAGAAATATTCTTAGGATAACTCATCGCGGATTGCATCGACGCATCAACGCCGCCAACTTACCCAACTAGGATTACGAGTATAAATCAAGCTTCCTAATTTATTGAGTTCCCTAAGAATATTCTCACAAGAAATATTCTTAGGATAACTCGATCGCAGGATTGCACGACGCATCAACGCCGCCAATCCTACTCCAACTAGGATTACAGTATAAACCGCTTCCTAATTTGTCGAGAAGTTCCCTAAGAATATTCTCACAAGAAATATTCTTAGGATAACTCGATCATGGATTGCACCGACGCCAATCAACGCTGCCGCCTAATCCTACCCAACTAGGATTACGGTATAAACCGCTTCCTAATTTGTCGAGAAGTTCCCAAGAAAATTCTCACAAGAAATATTCTTAGGGATAACTCTTGATCGGCGTGATTGCACCGACGCCAATCAACGCTCGCCTAATCCTACCCAACTAGGATTACGAGTATAAACTATTTCCTAATTTGTCGAGAAGTTCTCGAAGAATATTCTCACAAGAAATATTCTTAGGATAACCGATCGCGGATTGCACCGACGAAATCAATCAGCCTAACCTACCCAACTAGGATTACGAAAGTATAAACTGCTTCCTAATTTATTGAGAAGTTCCCAAGAATATTCTCACAAGAAATATTCTTAGGATAACTCGATCGTAAGGGATTGCACCGACGCAAATCAACGCTGTCGCCTAACCTACTCCAACTAGGATTACGAGTATAAACAAGCTTCCTAATTTGTCGAGAAGTTCCTAAGAATATTCTCACAAGAAATATTCTTAGGATAACTCGATCAAGCATTGCAACCGACGCCAATCAACGCTAACGCCTAACTTACTCCAACTAGGATTACGCAGTATAAACCGCTTCCTAATTTGTCGAAGTGCCCTAAGAAAATTCTCACAAGAAATATTCTAGGGATCGACCGCGATTGGATTGCAATCGACGCCATCCTACTAATCCTACCCAACTAGGATTACGGTATAAACTATTTCTAATTTGTCGAGAAGTTCCCAGAATATTCTCGGAAGTATTCTAGTGATAACTCGATCGTATGTGATTGCACCGACGAAATCAAGCTGGGCCGCCTAACCTACTCCAACTAGATTATGTAATATAAACCGCTTCCAAATTTTCAACGAAGTTCCCGAGAATAAATCCATATTCAGGATAACTCAGAATCTCCTTAATTTCTCCCACCATAATATCCAAGAGAGGAATAATCTAACGAGGCTGAAAGTCATGACGACACCCGACAACGGTCCAAATTCCGAAGAAACTTCTCCACCGTGGATAATCATATCCCAACAACGGTCAAAGCATCGCGACTCACTAAAGGCTAGGACGATATCTCCATGAAAAGATCAGTTCTCCCACCGTGGTTAAACTAACAACACACGGATGACTAAGAATTAGCCGATTGAGGGTTATGAAATTCCATGTACTGACACAGCCCAATGTGTCGCCAACAAGGAGTTCGCCAACATACCTAGAAGTCCAAAAGTCCGATGGTTAGTCAAACAACCACCAACCGACACGAAGTTACAAACAAAACTCACCCACCAAATTAATCAAGATAAATAAGCGGTCGATTAATAAATGCAAAGACCGGATCTTATCGTGAATCCTACAAAGAACCGGATGATCTGGAAAGAATCAAGACTTGAAGCTATCTTTTGGGACCTCACCGATCGAAGGCCGTGGAACATATGTTCAAAGCATCCCGCACTCATCAAGAATCGACCGAGACGCTGGAGGGGTATCTCAGAGGGCATAAAAATTGCTTATCAAGACTGAACGAAACTCGACTGCGGGTTGGCAACTAACGATCCATTCGACAAACCGACGCCGCGAAAACGCCACGCGAAAACGCCAGAGCCAGTCGACGGTTACATGAAGTAAGTCGCAGACGACGAGCCAATGAAACGACGCGTCGAAGCTGACTAAACTCAAACGCTGACAAGATCAACCGCATTTAGTCCGGCCATCGCAAACGGCCGCTTAAGCTCGAAAAGTTGATCGCACGACTCAAACACAACGGGCGACATTACCGAGCAAAACCAAGCCAGAAGACCGAAGAATCGACTAAGAATCGACGAAAACGCCGCGAAGACGGCGCCAAGGCCAAACTCGCCAGTAAAGGTGGTTTGAAAGTCGAGCCACTCGCCAATCTTGACCGGTGCCTCTACCACCATGGCCGGAGCCACCAACCCCGCCGAGGTGGCTCTCGCCAAGTGGCCGAGCCACCAAGGTCATGGGCGACACCCTCCATTGTATAAATAGGGGGTCTTGGACTTCGTGAGGTCGGATTACTGGGAGAAAACGGCGATTAGAGGACTTCGGCTTGGGATTTGGAGGATTTCCAAGAGTTTCCACGAGATCCACGAGCCAGCCGATGCACCGCTCCAGCACCGAAAGCAGCACAAGTCTAGTCGACGCCCGACTACAAGGGGAAGGTAACTGAATTGGTCGAACTACAGATACCCTAGGTTAAGCTCGCCTTAACCTCGTGGATAGCCGGATTTCTCCTAGTAGATCTCACCCGCCCGCCATCCTCCTTCGTGAGTGTGATCCCCGCAGCATCCTCTCCTCGTGAGTGTGATCCCCTCAGCGCTTCGCTTCCTTCGTGAAACGAGCCCTTTACATCCCAGAAGTTCCGCAACCCTGCCTTACACCGTGATTGAATTGCCGATGGTCCACCTGACACAAAAGTCCCCGCATGTGCAAAGAACTCCACGCAAGCCAGGATCCGATATAACAGAGATCCTCGTGGTTTGTTCACAAGGACAAAAGTTGTAATCTTTTGATTTTCATTGTACTTTAAAATAAAAGGCATTTCTTTGAATTTTGTTGTAGGCCAAAGAAGCCGTAAGCAAGTTCAAATCAATGACAATCATCCCAACTTTATCACACGTGCTCGGCCACTATGTCGAAGCCACTCTGGCCACCTTGGCCGAGGTGCTCGCCAAGGGCCGAGGTGCTCGCCAAGTGGGCTTGTGCCCGTCACAAGATCACCCCCTATGCTATAAATAGGGGGCCTCACTTCTGGAGGTCGGATTTCAGAGGGTCGGATATTCGAACCTCGATTTCTGGACATTCTTGAAGAGCTCGCGAGATCCACGAGCCTTCATACGCATCTAAGCACCGGCGAAAGTACAAGTCCGCTCGACATCGATCCACAAATCGCCAGGTGTTTAACTCGGTCGGCTACAGATCGTCATAGATTTCTCCTAGTAGATTCCCACCGCCCACATCCTCTCCTTCGTGGAGGAGTGGATCCTCAGCGCCTTCGCAGAAACGAGCCCTTCACGCCTGTAGTTCCGAACCCGGCTTCCACTGATCGAATTGCGCTGCGTGGTCCACGACGATTCAAGTCCCTAAGATGCAAAGAACTCACGCCAGTTTGGGATCCCGATATAACAGTAGATCCTCGTGTTTGTTCATAAAGGAAAAGTTGTAATTTTCATTTTCATTGTACGCCTTAAAATAAAAGGCATTTCTTTTGAATTTTGTTGTAGGCCAAAGAAGCCGTAAGCAAGATCAATGACAATGAATAACAAAACGACTTTTCCTCAACATGTATAGGTTCTCACTTTGACCGCCAACGTGCTCGAGATCGAATGAGCGCTGTGGACTGGGCTTCATTGTTTGAAGCCCGAATGCTAACGCGATTGATTGCTCTATGATCGGTGCCATCCCGCCGCGAGGGACGATGCCCGCCATCGCCTCGCCACTTGATGACCCGGCCCACTTTTAATAGCCACCAAGAAACAAATTCGGTGAGTCATAATTAGAAGGAGAACAAGTGGAAGGAGTTACGCCTTGCTATCCGGCTTTGCTTTGGTGGCGATTGATTGGGGAATGGAGGTTCGGCCGGTTCGTCACCGGCGCAGGTCATCTCTATGAGGAAGTCGGCAAAGCTTGATTTTGATCGCGGGTTCGAGCCTCAAAAGTACGCCGACTCACCGAGCTCGATGGACCACGAACCATCTCTTCCCAGGTGGTCGGGTCGAGGGCTTTAGTGGCGTGTATGCTGAAAATACTATTACAAGATCCTCAAACCAACTCGACGAAGTCGGCGAATGACAACCCATCGGATAATACGACGCCGAATCATTGAGACGCGAACCGATGGCAAACCCACAGCCACAAGCACTCCGCTAAACCGACTTGAATAGACGGTCGATTTCGATCCAAGGAACCGAACAAACCAAGAGTTAGTCCCGAGTCCAATACGCATCTTTAATCTAAGCCCGGAAAGACCAAGAGTCGAATAAAGTGTGACCTAAGCCCCCAGAGATCGGTGAAAATGGCAAAACGGTAAAACGGCGGAAAACGGCGAACGGGACTCCTGGCCAAGTGGTCGAGGTGGTTTACCAAGTGGCCGGTGCCACTTGTGGTCTCGCCACTTCAAATCCTATAAATAGGGGGTCTTCCTCGCTGGGGCCGGATTACCGGATTTGTGGAATTTTTGGAGATTTTAGATTTTCTCGATATTGCAGAGTTCTCGCGAGATCTACGAGCCGACGCACAGCCAAGCACCGGGCGAGCACGAAGTTCGGGCCAACGCCAGGATCTACAATCACAGGTGTTTAATTCGGTCGGCTACGTATCAGCTCCGGATTTCTCCTAGTAGATCTCAACCCGCCCGCGATCTCTCCTTCACAGGATCCCCGGCGCATCCTCTCCTTCGTGGAGTGTGATCCTTAGCGCCTTCGCTTCCTTCAGGAACGAGCCCTTTACGCCTCAGAAGTTCTAGAACCCGTTTCCACTGATCGAATTGCGCTGTGGTCCACGGACATTCAAGTCCCCGCACAAAGCGAAGAACCCACAAAAGTGAGGATCCCGATAATAGAGATCCGAATGCTTGTTCATACAGAAAAGTTGTAATCTTTGTTTTCATCAGACTTTAAAATAAAAGGCAATTTTTCTTTGTTTGAATTTTGTTGTAGGCCCAAGAAGTCGTAAGCAAGTTCAACGACAATACAATAACAAAACAATTTTCCCCGCTGAACAAGCCGGGCGACCAGCGGAGCCACCCGCCTAGATCGGAGGTCGCCTTGCCGCAACCGCGGATTCTTATCCCTGGAGGAGGAGGTCGAAGTTCGAAGTTCGACTCGAGAAGTTTGAGGAGTACCTATCCTCACCTCCACCGCATCCGCTTCATTTAAGAAGGTCTCCACTGCAGGAGAACCCGATGGCCTCCTCGATGTAGAGCCCCGTGACGGCGAGTCCAACCCCGCCGCCGCAGTAGCTTAAAATCCTTCGGGCGCCAAGTCCGCATCACAACGGCGCCGAGATGAACGCCAATGACGCTACCGCGACTCTCCAAGCGAAGCCCGCCAAAGGCGACGACAAAGCATGGCGCGTACGCTAAGGTCGCGGCAATCCATGGATGGGGTCCGCCACGGCGCATCTAAGATCCGTGACTTACACGCAGGCTCCAACCTCGTGATCGACGGCCATCCAAGCCGCCAACCAACGAGGGTCCGTCAAATGGAACCGCCCACGCCTAGAGCGATCCGGCGGGTCAGGCACTTCGCGCAGCACGAAGCTTTAGTGCGCAAGCTCGGAATTGAAGAAGGAGGTGGTAAAGAAGCCGCCAACATACCATCAGTTTGAGGCCCAAATCTAACGGGTCCAACCCCAACGGGTACTTCAAAAGCTAAGATTGCCAACATTCCACTTCCTTCCCACGCTTAAGCCGGCGGCTACAAGCGCTTCAAATTCAGCTAAAGCCCGAGACCGACGGCGCCCAAGGTCAGCATGCTCAGATCCAACGTGGTGAAGCCAACTCCCGCCACCACCACCAAACCAACTATCAAGGATCGTTGGGTCCTCTCAAGGAATCACGGTCACCTCGCAGAGGTCGCACCCCACTCCACAAAGACAAGAAGATTCCTACCAGATATCGGATTGAAAATCGGTTCAGAGTCCGCCGAGACTTCTCATGGCCACATAAGCGAAGTCAGGGCGAAGTCACTTTCTAAGTTTCGGTGAATTGACCTCGTTCTGGGAGACGCTTATCCGACAATGAGAACATTATACCCGAGATCGTGGCCGACTTTACGAAGATTGTTCCACCCATGCCGATGAGTTATACTCCACCGCATCGGGGTACGAAGAAGGCTCGAAGAGCTCTCCCACCATCATCATGTTTGTGCTCTAAGCTCATCAAAACGGTGCTCGGAGTGTAATTGCTCGCAGAAACGCCAAGACCTAGGTCAAGGCGATTCAGAAGAGCCGACCCGAAATGATGAATTACCCGCGTCACTAACAACATGACCGCAAAGAACCGGCTGCCACGGACTATTCCCAGCCGCGATCGCAACGGCTAACTCGCTTGGTCCGACTATCCGACGGTCCAATTACAACAAACTTCCGAGGGATACCCGCAGAGGATGATGCCGGATGTTGGCTCCGCAATTACCCCGATTATACCGTATCTAGCCAAGGATGCCCCCAAGAATCGCTTTATGATCGCATGCATCAAGTGGCTAAAATGTCGGATGAAGCGCTGAATAAGCAAAGTGAAAACTTCGTTAGAGATGGAGTTGGCCATGCACGATGAGAGAAATGCATGACCAACAAATCCAAGCCTTGACAAAACATCGAGGTGAATCGAAGTCACGATCGACGCCGATCAAGATGACAAATGATTCGCATCAGAGGAAGCACAAGAGGATGATAACCCTCCGAACCACGCAACCGGGCATAATGTAGATATGGCTACTCATGAGAGCAGAAGATCAAAGACCTCGAGAGCAAAATCAACTCACCGATTCCGCCAAGAGGTGAAGAAGACAGTATTCCTTGCCCATACCCGGGAGTGGGAATCAACCTCGCACTGCCTAAATTTAACTTAATAAACTTCACACCGCTTGATCGGAAGGGTTCTCCGACGCAACACTTGATTTACTTCAAGTCGCACTGGAGTTATTCCCGCAATGAACCCCTCGATGGTTCGGCATTCGCTGGCACCCTTCGTGGAGCTACCTTCGATTGGTACCTGCCTTAAACAGGGAGCATCAACAGCTGGGACGATATGGAGTCCCTGTTTCTCTCCAATTTCTTTGATGACGATACCGAAGTATCCATCGGAACGTTACTCGACGAAAAGCAGAAGGACGGAGAAACTGTGGATATCTTTGTCAAACGATTCCGGAACAAGGCAATGAACTGTCGGGATCCGATAACAGAGGAGTTCATCCTCCAGACCTGCCACAATAACTTGTCAATAGACGTGCTCGAGGCAATGGGAACAGCACCGTCCAACACCTGGAAAGACTTGAAGGTCCGGGGTGAACAAGCCGAAAGATTCCTCAAGAGGAAAAAGGCGGAAAGAGGCCAGCCGACAGCGGAAGCTCCGAAGCGTAACTTTGTCCCACGTGGCAAAGGGAAAGAGCAGGCCAAGACGGCGGTTGCGAACCAAACGTTCCAACTCCAACCCCAGCAGCAAGAAGCAAAGAAGAAGAATAACAACGGCGCCAAGAACAGTACAATC
Organism: Asparagus setaceus; assembly: GCA_012295165.1. Taxonomy (NCBI): domain Eukaryota; kingdom Viridiplantae; phylum Streptophyta; class Magnoliopsida; order Asparagales; family Asparagaceae; genus Asparagus; species Asparagus setaceus. Next base: position 21,545,032 of record CM022709.1, on the reverse strand, counting down.
ACAAAGGGCAACCGGCCACGTAAAACGTAAGGCCTCGTGAGCCAAGATTCCTCAAGTCCTATTCCTTTAGGGACTTAAGATTCCCGGCCTCTTCAAATATCTTGTGGAAAATAACAAGATCAAGCTCCCCGATTCAAAATCAAGAGGAAGCAATGAGGACTAACGACCCAAAATATCAGGCTACCACGGGCGCCATCACCCCACTAAACTCGCTTTCACCTTAAGGATAAAATCCGTGCTTTAGACGTAGGGTCATCACTATGAAGCCGCCCAAAGAAAAGAAGGTCGGAGCAAATGCGTGTCCATAAGCTTTGGTCGCTACATTGACATGGTTTGAACCTAAACCGCTGGTCAAAGTCGCAATGAAGACGGTGAATGACGACCCACACAAGCAACGCCGTAAAGGACTTGTATCGTGATACGCCCCAAATGGCAAAGTCCCCGTGGATCCACCCGCACCGCTTGAAGATGAGCAATGGGTAGCCTTTTCATTGAAGAAAAGTCAAAGCGAAGGGAAAGGCATGCCATGCTACTCCGCACTCGAGGGAGATGACGAAAGGTGTAGTAACATTCCACCGGGTCAAGGGGAACCTCAAGCCCACGCCACCGGAGCGACACGCAGTACAAATACAAGTACCCTAAGTCCCGACCAAATGCCAAGATGTCCGAGCTGGGGTACCAACAATTCCCCACCGCTACCGAAAGCGCACAGGGTGCCAAAGAAGCCACAAATGGGCGTACCACAAGAAGTTCAGCTCCGGCAGCCTCTGCTTAATCACCCGATTAGAAGAGACAAACCGAAGCTCCAACTCCCATATCGCTTCGGACGCTATGGCCCAATTGGCTAATATTCAAGGATCGATCACTTTACGAGCTGTTGCGGTTGTCAAAAGAGACAAGAGAAGCTCTTCAAGAAGCCCTGGCCGATTCAGAAGTCTTCCTCACCCAGATTAAGCCGAGTCCAGAAGAGTCGGCCCAACAATGCAACCTTGCGGCTAAACACTTCCCCTGCATCACTTTTACAAAGGAGGATATGCAGACGAGGAATTCCAAGCACGATAGGCCGCTATACTTCACCGGGTATATTGGCTCTAGTGAAGTTAACCGGATCCAAGTCGATCCGGTTCACTGCGGAGCATCATGCCCTCGCTACCATGTATCACCTTAAATTCCCGCCAAGAAGCCGGCATCAACAGGCACGGTGATTTACGGATTTAACACCAGCGGGTCTCGGCCGCTGGTAAAATCCGGATAAAGTGCCAAATGGGGGACTTAAAGTCCGAAGTCACCTGCTATGTGATTGACGCAGAGACTTCCTATAACTTATTGTTGGGTCGACCTTGGATCCACAGTAACGTTATAGTCCCATCTACTCTTTATCGTCTCAAATATGTAGACACTAATAATGAGGTCAAGATTGGTCGCGACAAACAACCGCTTAAGGATGGAGAATTATTTCATCGATTCTCTCTCTACGTAATGAGTCCTAAATCAATCATCGCCCAAGGCATGGACACGTGAAGAAGCCGATACCGCCGGGCTTGGTTATAGTGGTGGTTTTGTTTTAAATGACATTGTACCCTTTGTAATCAATCTTGACGATGAAGAATCGCCGATGAACATTGTAATTGGCAAATTGCCGATGAATAAATAAATGACGCATTTAGAGTACCTTTGTCTTTGAATGATATGATGACAGTTTATACAACAATCCGTGAGTTGCACCTACCAACTCTGGCCATTTTGTTTACACAAAAGCAGCCTGAGACTCCTTTGGGACAACACTGCCATCCCACCTAAGATCAAGTAGAAAAAGACTTGGTTTACGGAAATGAGATACGCCTAACGTAATCATTTCTTAGAAGAAGATGAAGATGACAATGGGCCTATCCTCCACACATTCGTGATATAGTCCGTAAACACCGGGTATCATGAAGAATGGGGTACAACATGACACAAGGGGAAGGTCTATGTTTTGGGCGCAGGTCCTCGAAGTCCCTCCCAAAGCCGCATATGTCCCAAGAGGGAAGCCGGATAACTACTATGCATTTAGACGGGGATTGGGATACGAATCCTCCTCAGAAGATGAATGCTCATGGCTGATTGATGATAATCCACCCGATGAGGGAGACGGACATTCGTCTGATTCTTCGGCTTGGGATTCACAACCTGAAGCTTTCAAGGCTTTAATGTCAAATATGGCTACTGGCCGATCCCGCTACTATTGAGAGTGATGAAGATATACCAACATGGGAAGACCCATGGATCCATCAACTCAAAGAGCAGCTTTGGGATAGATTCAACAAAGAGAACCCCCACTAAGGATGAGGTAGTCCAAAGTTAATATGGGTGACGAAGAGCATCCTAAGCTTATAAACATCAGTAATACTCTTCCCTCGAAGAAAAGGAAGAGTTGATCGCCTCTAATCAGGAGTATATCGATGTATTCACTCGAGCTACGAGGACATGCCAGACTCGACCCATGTGGCGACATCGCCAACATCAAGATGGATGTCAAACCCGCCAAGCAATCAAGAAGACGGTTTCACCACAAATCTTGCGTGCAATCGCTGACTAAGTGAAGAAACTCATAGAATCGGATTCATCAAAGAAATTCAACATCCGGATTGGGTGGCTAATATAGTCCCTGGCCATGAAGAAGAATGGTTCGATTAGGATCCGACTATCATAGACCTTAACGCCGCTGTCTCGAAGATGACTTTCCTCTTCCAATCACTGATGTCATAGTCGATAATACGGTGGATTTGAAAGAATGTCATTCATGGATGCTTTCGGTTACAATCGATCAAGATGCACCCCGATGATGCCAGCACAGCCGCTCGTAACTTCATCGGTATATATTGTTACACGGCCATGCCGCTCGCTCAAAATGCTTAATGCACTGCCGAAGCGATGATGAAAATTTTCCAGATCATCTCGAAAATGGTCAATGCTACGCCGACGACTGGTCGCGGAAAAGCCGCGGACAAAGGAGATCACATCAAAGATCTTAGAACGATATTCGAGCTCATGCTAACTCATCAACTAAAGATGAATCGCCAAATCCTTCCCTGGGATGTCCGGCAAGTTCTCGCCTTGTCGCCACTAATAAGGGCATCCATGTCGATCCCGACAAAGTGAAGGCGATTCAAGAGTTGCAACCTCCGAAATCCGAGAGAACTCGGGTTACAAGGGCGACATGCGACATCCGACCGGTTCATATCGAACCTATCCGGGAAGTGCCAACCGCTCTCTGTTGAACAAGAAGGGCGTCGCTTATTTCATGACGCTCGCCGAAAGCCGCTCAAGAGATCAAATCGTATCTCGCTAAAACCGCTCGTTTGTTGCACCGGCCGAAAACCGCTTTCGATACATCAAGGCGACGGATCACTCGTTGCCTTTACTCGCTAGACGACGACGGCGGTCACGCAACGTGCAAGTATTACCTGCTTTAACATTAGTCGGTGCGGAGTCTCGATACCCAATGGTCGGAGAAGCGTTGCCTTGCATTAGTGTTCGCGATTCAAAAATGCGACTATTTAGCCTGGACGCACGATTTATGTCATCTCTAACGTGAACCGTCCGAATATTTATGACCCAACCGCCTCAATGAGTTGCCGCTTGGCAAAATGGGCCTTGCTCTTGTCCCAATATGACTTGCACTTCAAACAACAAAAGTCGGTCAAAGGACAAGCGATTTATGCGATCTTGGTCCCAACCCGACAACGGACGCAGCAGCTATATGACGATCTTCCTGATGAAGTCCAGTGGAGTCAACACTACATCGCACCAACAAATATGGCGATTATATTTTGACGGAGCATCTCGGCCGCTAATGTAGTGCCCCCGATGTTCTAAAATCTTCGGAGTCGAGTTGTCTTGATTTCCCCGGAATCATGTTATGCCCCCGTTTATTCACTCAATCAACCTTGCTCTAATAACGTAGTCGAATACAATGCGCTACTTATTGGACTTAGTTTCGCCAAGGAGCTCGGGGTCGAGTATCTCGAAGCGTACGGCGATTCGCAATTGATAGTCAAGCAGATCCGTGGAGACTACGGTTAGAACCCGACGGTCCCCTATTACCGTAGCCGCTGAAATGGCATACTGCTCAAGAGTTCTTCATTGAATATATCCCGCCTTCGTATCGCTTATGCATGCACCGCTAGTCAGATCATTAGCACGTACTTCCCGACCGAGCAGCTGGTTACGGCCAGACTCATCAACTCTTTGTACCAATATACAACGAGGGGCGAGAAGATAAAGGGGTGGTTACCAAAGAGGTACATGCAACCCAAACTAAGTTGGAGCCCGAGATTGGCTTTTCTATCATCGATTATGTCTTACATGGTATTCTCACGAAGACGGAAGAGAGAGAGAGTCAACCGCTAAGAGCTCCAAGATTCTTCTACGACATGGAGACCCTGGATGCTATATCGCCGGGTACGATGGTCTTTACCCGATGCCTCTCAAACAAAGAGGCGTAAGAGGTCCTTCTGAAGCAATAAGGTGAATGTGGTGCGCACTACCGTCCCAAACTCTACGATCGAATCGAGAATGGGCTACTTTTGGCCAACAATGATTAATGACGAATTGTGTACCGGAGATGTCACGCGGTCAAGTTCACGCGAATTATATGCATCGACCTCCGTGAGCAGCTTGCATCCTTCGCCACATCCCCGCCATTCGAGACATGGGGAATGGACGCTGTAGGTCCCATTTTTCCTCCGCACCAAAGGCGATCGGTTTATTCTAGCGATCACCGACTACTTCCAAGTGGGTCAAGCAATCCCGCTAAAAGAAGGGCGAGTACCATCATTAATTTATCAAACACCATGTCATCTACCGACATGGTGTTCCAAGACGGATCGTGCACAACGGTCCCATTCATCGCCAATTCCTTCCATCGTTTTATGAAATTTAAATACAAGACGCCTCGCGACGCCTATAATCCACCGCAAATGGATTAGCCGAGGCATTCAACAAGACGATTATTAAGATTCCGCCAAGCTTGTGAAGAATAACAAGCTTAGACCGGGATAATAAAACTGAGAAGCACTCGGGCATATCGCACAACCGCACGCACGCCAACCGAGAGACCCCGTGATTCGGCTCCACGTGTGGAAGCAGCTCCCATTGAAATTCAGATTCACACCCGCACGCCTTGCAACGAGATGACGATTGAAGAACAACATCAAACGCCTCAAGAGTTCGAGATGTTGATGAAAGCGCTCGAAGCTCAACAATGCATTGAGTTCTACCAAGCTAGGATGTCGAGCTTTCAACAAGAAAGTACGACAACGGAGTTTCAAAGAAGGAGATTTGGTCCGCCGCTTTCGACTCGATAATCCTCACTTCCAAGAAGAAAGGCAAATTCTAACCTAAATGGGAGGCTCCGCTTGTAATAGAAACGGCTACTCTAATGGTGCGTGACGCTTTAATTACCCAATGATGACCGCAATTAATGCCGATAAATGGGAAGTTTCAAGAAATACTACCCTTAGTACCTTCAGATAACCCGCTTCGATGGGAAGTTCCTCATGGGATGTTTCACCCACTTTTCTTAAGGATAACCCTAGATTTGTCCTCCATCATAATTTCCCCCACAGATCAAATTCCTTGACGGTAGGTCTACAAAATTCTCGTACATTATCAAAATCTCCTCTTGATTCCTTCTATGAACAAGAGGCCCACTAAAATCCTTTTACCGGAGATAGAATATAAAATTCTTCCTCTCCAAGCTGCAAGATCCACTTCGATAAACGGAAGGGTTCTATCCATCCTATGCCTAGGTAGCCGACCGAAGGTATGCGCCGAGGTTTTCAAACCAGTTGTCCGCTTTGAAGGTCACGAGTTTATTTGGTTCCCGGTGGAGATCCCACTTTTAGTTCCATCTTTCATCTTAGGTAGCGCCGACTAAAGGTATCTTGTAGGGATTTTCGGACCGGGTTGTCCGGTGAAGGTCGCTGAGTCTTTTCGGTTCTCGAAGTGGAGATCCCACTTTTAGTTCCATCTTTCATCTTAGGTAGCGCCCGGTGAAGGTATCGACGGGATTTTCGGACCGGGTTGTCCGGTGAAGGTCGCTGAGTCTTTTCGGTTCTCGAAGTGGAGATCCCACTTTTAGTTCCATCTTTCATCTTAGGTAGCGCCGGTGAAGGTATGTCTTGGGATTTTCGGACCGGGTTGTCCGGTGAAGGTTGCACGAGTCTTTTCGGTTCTCGAAGTGGAGATCCCACTTTTAGTTCCATCTTTCATCTTAGGTAGCGCCGGTGAAGGTATCTTGTAGGGATTTTCGGACCGGGTTGTCCGGTGAAGGTTGCACGAGTCTTTTCGGTTCTCGAAGTGGAGATCACACTTTTAGTTCCATCTTTCATCTTAGGTAGCGCCGGTGAAGGTATCGACGGGATTTTCGGACCGGGTTGTCCGGTGAAGGTCGCTGAGTCTTCGGTTCTCGAGTGGAGATCCCACTTTTAGTTCCATCTTTCATCTTAGGTAGCGCCCGGTGAAGGTATGCACGAGATTGTTTGGATCAAGTCGTCCGATCAAGGACGCCTCAACCCTCTTGATTCCTATAGCAGCCCCTCGCTATTGGTTTCATTCGAGAAATAGAACATAAAGTTCCTCCTCTCTCACCAATTTAATCCTATCAATCAAAACTCCTTAATCCAAGATTCTTCTTGGGGAATTTGATCCCTAATCCTAAGGTGGATAGGTCGAGGCCTAGCACGCCGGGTTAGTCTTCCTGAAAAGACGAAGCCTCATTATTCAACATCGTAGCATTAAATCTAAGAGAGTTTCATTCTTTTAGCACAACGTTGTGTGTAGAACGGATTTAGATAATCTACATGCTAGCCCAACTCAAGCGGTAGTTGGTAAAGGCTTATCAAACCCGCTGAGGGTCGGGTTAGCCAATAATCCTAAAATAGCGCCTCACGGCGTTGCGGTTTAGTCTTTTTCCAATTGAAGAAGACACCGAGTTTGATTCTCGGGTATTTCATCCCAAGCCTAAGAAGGGATAAAGCCAGCGCCTCACCGCAGCGTTGCGGTTTAGTCTTTTCCGATTGAAAAAGACACCGAGTCCAATTCTAGGTATTTTATCCCGAAGCCTAAGAAGGATGAGTCACGCGTATCTGGCGTTGCCGGAAGTGGTCTCTTGCCCGTAAAAGAGTACCGAGCCTATGTATTCAATATCATAGCAACAAGTCTAGGAGAGTTTCATTCTTTTAGCACAACGTTGTGTGTAGAACGGATTTAGATAATCTACATGCTAGCCCAACTCAAGCGGTAGTTGGTAAAGGCTAATCAAACTCGTTGATGGTGAGGGTTTGCCAAAATCCTATAAGTATTATGGTTAATTATTTCTAATGAAGTAAAAGAATCATAATAAACAATGAAAGGAATAAATCTTATTCATTTGAAGCAAATATAGAAGGAGCTACAACCGCTTAAACATCAAGTCTATGACAAAGGATTTGTTGTTCGAGCCGAGACACTTCATCACTATAAGCCCGTGGAGTTCTCTCGCAACTCACTCGGGACTCCTCATCGGTATTCGTCTTCGCGGATCGCCTCCTCGAAGCTCAACCAGTTTCGCTCGACAGCTCGAGTTCCCTAGACGCTGACGCGCAGAGCTTTTCTTGTTGGCCTTAGCCAGCCCAAAATACTCATCTTATCTTCCTCGCATGGAGCTCTCCCCTGCGGCAGATATCCTCTCCGCACTCGCCACAACATCACCGATATGGCCTAGAGAAGAATATGTCTCAAAGAACAACAGCCCGAAGCTGATCGGGCGCTGTCTTCGTGATCCGACCTCGAGCCCAAGAAAACACGAGCATCGCGCCATGCCTCTAAACGCTGGCTTGCCTCGAGTAGCTACGATGAGGAAGCTCCACCGCCCGAAGTTCTTGTAGTCTCAAGCTTTCTCCATATGAGCGAGGTCGTCAAGAATGGCTCGAGCTACCAGATAACCCATATCCCGTATTAAGGCCATCCGGGAATCAAGCAGTGGCCTGAACTGATGAAGAGAAAGCCCGCCATGAAGAACCTTTTCGATCACCGTGTTCACCAAGGAAAAGAACGAGCGTACTTCCAAACAGATAATAAAATGGGATGGATCTTCATCTAGCATTAGCGCTCTCGCCAGATCATGGAGTCGAGATGTAGGCTCTACACAAAAGAAAAGAGGGCCTTAGAATCTTCAATCAAAAAATGGGCGAAGACATATTCGGTTAGAGGACTCTTACCCGTTCCTTCAAAGATAGTTTCGTGGGCGGCGAGTATATCGAAGTACCTATCACTGGAGTACTATCTGATGAGCCCTCGGTATGCTCATCTATCTCAACGATTAGCTGTAGTAGCGGCCGACTCAAGAGTGGGAAGAGGAGTGCTTGCCACTACACAAGGGAATTCGCGAGGCTCCTAATTATAGTAGTATTGGCCAAATGGCTGGTCCTATAATTAATCGAAGAGAAAATTCATACCGTCTTCAGGGATGGTGGCTTCGGGTAAATCTTCACCAAGAACATCGCCATCCTGTGACCAAGCGCGCAGCAGGTCATCCATGGAAGTGTTGCCGTATAAACCACTTCCAAATCTTCCATGGAGAAGTGAAAAGAAGGCATTAGGCGAATGCAACTAAGAGTTGACTAGTAGGTAAAGCTACTTACCTCTGCTGATGGGGTTAGCTTGCTTAGTCTCGGTTTGTTTGTCTCCTGCAATCTCTCTAAAAGAGCAAAAAAGCGAAGAGGTAATTAGTGGGGGTACGAATTCCGAGTCGTTCAATTCTCGCATTCGCCATCCAAAAGAGGAGTTATCGATGTTAGATGTACCTGGGTTCACCGAATCAGGTCCTACATCGGCCTCCTCCGATATAGCTCCATACATTTGTTGAGTAAAACTTGTCAAGATGAGCAAAAGCTGGGCCAATGAGAATTGTGGTGAGGAAAATCAAAGCCGAATCATAATCCCTAAAACCCCGCATGCAAGCGGAGAAATGTTAGTCTCCAAAAGTCGAAAATTTCAGGTTACATCCAGAATTGTTACCTCCGTGCCGGATCATCGCTAGTCAAGTCTATATCAAAGGACCGAGGATTGCGAGTCTTATGGGCTAATCTCTTCGTTTAACCCTCGAGAAGGTCGAATTCTTCTTCTTCAACGATTTTCTGAAAATCCGGTTGAATGTGGAATCAATAGAAAGGATGAGAAAGCGGAAAGGGAGAGAGTACCGAGGTTCTTCTCATAAAGCTGCAGCCTCGCTTGGTCCTCTCCTAAAATTCGCATCGAGTTGTGGAACTCCTCCTCAGCCTCGCCAGTCGATAAGATTGGCGGCACTTCCTCTGAGCAGGCATGGGAGTCCCGGCCGTTCCTTACGATGCTTCGGCTACCAGATCTGAGATAGCCCTCAGGGGCCGCTCTCGTTAAACATTGCGGGGAAGTCGTTTTGTTATTCATTGTTGCTTGAATTCGTTTTACAACCGTTGGCCTACAACAAAATTCAAAAAAATGCCTTTATTTTAAGGCGTACAATGAAACGAAAATTATAACTTTTCTGAACAAGCGCTGGATCTCTATTATACGGATCCTCGCCAGGTGGGTTCTTCGCCGCGTCGGACTTTTATTCGTCCGCGGACCACCGCTAATTCCATCCGTGGAAACCCTGCTTCGAACTACAGACGGAAGGCCTCGCTTCACAAGGAAACGGTTACCGAGGGGATCACACTCACGGCGAGAGGATCGCCTTCGGGATCACACTCACGGCGAGAGGATCACGAGCGGGTGAGATCTACTAGGAGAAATCACAATACCGACCAGAAGTCGACCCGAAGTTCGCTTACCTCACGCATTGAATATCCGACGAGACCGAACTTGTGATCGCCGGTGCTTGAACGCTATGCTGACGGCTCAGAGATCTCGCGAGCTCTTCAAGAATGTCCCAAAATCCCCGCTCCAGATCACCAAAATCCCGTGTTCCCAAAATCCACCGAAGCCGAAACCCCCTATTTATAGAATGGGGTTGTGCCCATCAAGGTGTTCTCAACCACTGTTTAGCACTCGTTATTCTAATGAGGTGGTTCTACCATGTGGCCGAGCCACCTAGGCCACTCAGCCGAAGCCACCTCGCCAAGGCCGAGGTGTTCATTTCGCCGCTTTTATGCCGCTTTCCGTTTTCCCACGACTTTCTGCCTTCCGTGCTTAGTTTTCCTCGGTGATGTCGCCGTTGTTTGAGTCTCAGATCCCATCAACTTTCTGAGCTCAATCGCTTGCTTTAGGTGCTTCGCCGACTCGCCGACTTGGGCATCTCGCTCGCTGCTTCATACGACGCCAACGCTTAGCATGTCAGTTCGCCAAGACCCCTAATTGGCCGACGGTTTAGAAAGGAGAGCTTCTAAAAAAATTCGGTGAGGGTCTCTTTGATGAGAGGGTTTATGTCATGGGCACTTCATTGCCGGGCCAACGGTTCACATTGCCATCGGATGGCTCGTATTTTGCCGACCACTTCACATGCCTGGCTTAATTCACTTCATGCTTTGCAACAGAATCATGTCGCTCGGAGTTCTGTCGCTGGTTTGGACACGTTTGGCTAAGCCCCACCGCCACGAAGTCTTGTTCGCATCGATAAGAAATTTTCGACGCCTACATTAGCTACTAATAGCCAACTACAATGGAGGAATGTCGATTCCAAATTTACCTGGCCTCGAGCTCGAGAGATCAATCTAGCACCAGACATCCCATGACGCCCACAACCATGCTCGAAGGCCATCCACAAGTCCACCACGAAGTCTCATAATGGCGGTTCGGGTTCCCAACATAAAGTTGGTCAGAATCAATCGGGCGAAAGCAAAACGACAGGAAAATAAGGCTCAATGAAGCATTCCTCCTTTACTCGAAAGTGAGATACCCTAGCCTGATGTTCACTAGCGGTTGAGACCAATGTCAAGTGAGGTCTTGCGTGTTCCGGCACCTCCTCGTCGCAATCCTACTCCAAATAGGATTACAGTATAAAGCTGTTTCCTAATTTGTAGAAGTTCCGGAAGAATATTTCCATAAAAATATTCTTAGGATAATTCGATCGTCGGCGGATAGCATCGGCGCAAATCAGCGCGTCAGCGTAATCCTACTCAAATAGGATTACAGTATAAATCTGTTTCTAATTTGAGAAGTTCCGGAAGAATATTTTCATAGAAAATATTCTTAGGATCTTTCGATCGTGCGGATCACATCGGCCTTAAATCAGCGTCGCCCAATCCTACTCAAATAGGATTACAGTATAAAGCTGTTTCCTAATTTGTAGAAGTTCCGGAAGAATATTTCCATAGAAAATATTCTTAGGGATAACTTCGATCGTCGCGGATCACATCGACAAATTAGCATTCAGCGATCCTACTCCAAATAGGATTAGAGTATAGCTGTTTCCTAATTTGTCGAGTTCGGGAAGAATATTTCCATAAAAATATTCTTAGGGATAACTTCGTCGGCGGAATATCGGCCTAAAATCAGCGTCGCTAATCCTACTCCAAATAGGAATCTGAGTATAAACTGTTTCCTAATTTGTCGAGAAGTTCAGGAAGAATATTTCCATAGAAAATATTCTTAGGGATAACTTCGATCGTCTGGATCACATCGACGAAATCAATAGCCCAATCCTACTCCAAATAGGATTACAGTATAAACTGTTTCCTAATTTGTCGAGAAGTTCAGGAAGAATATTTTCATAAAAATATTCTTAGGGATAACTCGATCGCAGTGATAGCATCGACGCAAATCAACGCTGCCGCTTAATCCTACCCAAATAGGATTACGAAAGTATAAACCGCTTCCTAATTTGTCGAGAAGTTCGGAAGAATATTTCCATAAAAATATTCTTAGGATAAGTCGATCGTATGATAGCATCGATGCAAATTAACGCTGTCACTAATCCTACCCAAATAGGATTACCAGTATAAACCGCTTCCTAATTTGTCGAGAAGTTCCCAAGAATATTTCCATAAAAAGAAATATATTCTTAGGGATAACTCGATCGTGCGGATAGCATCGATGCAAATCAACGCGTCGTCTAATCCAACTCCAATCAGGAATACGAGTATAAACTGTTTCCTAATTTTCAACAAGAAGTTCCTGGAGAATAAACCCATATTCTTAAGGATAATTCGATAACCCTTAATTTCCTCCCACCATCCAAAAAAGGAATAATCTGACGAGGCATGAAAATCATGTTGACACCGGACAAGGTGTCTAGTCTCGAAGAAACTTCTCCCGCTCTGGATAATCATATCCCAACAACGGTCAACGCGTCGCACTCGCCGATTGAAGGCTAGGACGATGGTTGAAGGCCAAATGGTCTCCTGTTTCGACAAGAAATCCTCGGAGGATACCTCCATGAAAAGATTTTTCTTCCCGCTGTGGTCAAACCAACAACACACGTGATGATGGAAGAATTAGCCGATTGAGGATTATGAAATTCCACGATTCGACACTACCAACGGTCGCCAACAAGGAGTTCGCCGATATACTGAGAAGTCCAAAAGTCCGATGGTTAGTCAAACAACAACCGATCGACACGAAGTTACAAACAAAACTCACCCACCAGCCAATCAAGATTTCAACAAGCGGTCGACAATAAATGCAGACAGCGACCTTATCGAAAAGCCTACAAAGCACCGGATGATCCGAAAGAATCAAGATTTGAAGCTAACTTTTGAGACCTTCAACAATCGGAAGGCCGGAACTATCACGCCCAAAGTATTCCGTGCTCGCCTATAAAAGAACAAGATCGAACACTTTGGAGGGGTATCAGAGGGCTAAAAATACTTACAAGATCCCCCAAACCAACTCGCGGACGGAAAGTCGGCGAATGACAACCCATCGGATAATACGGACGCCGAATCGCTGAGACGCGAACCCGACGGCAAACCCACAGCGTCGCAAGCACGGTTTAAACCGGACTTGAATAGACGGTCAGATTTCAGATTTGTTAAACCGGAACAAACCAATAGTTAGTCCCGGAGCTGAATACAGACAGAATCTAAGTCCGGGAAAGACCAAGAGTCAGAATAGGCAGGACCTAAGCCCGAGAGACCGAGAAAAATGGCAAAACGGCGAAACGGGCGGAAAAAACGGCAAAAATGGGACTCGACTATGGCCGAGGTGGCTCGGCCACCATGGCCGAGCCACCTTGGCCAACTTGGTCGAGGTGCTCACCAACTAGGCCGAGGTGGTTTCGGCCAAGTGGCCGAGCCACTCAGGCTCCCGGCCATGCCCCCAAATCCTATAAATAGGGGGTCTTCCTCGCCTGGGGGCTGGATTACCGGATTTCGGGAATTTTGGAGATTTTAGATTTTCTCGATATTGGTGAGAGAGTTCTCGCGAGATCTACGAGCCGCCGACGCACGCCCGAAAGCACCCATGAGCACGAAGTTCACCAACGCCGATCTACAATCGCAAGGTAAGCTTAATTCGGCCTGGCTACGTATCAGCGCCGGATTTCTCCTAGTAGATCTCACGTTCGGTGATCCTCTCCTTCGCGGAGTGTGATCCCCGGCCATCCTCTCCTTCCGTGAGTGTGATCCCTTAGGCGCCTCGCTTCCTTCGCGGAACGAGCCCCTTCACGCCTCAGAATTCCGTAACTCGGTTTCCACGGATCGAATTGCGGTGGTCCACGGGCGATTCAAGTCCCCGCAGAAAGCGAAGAACCCACAAAAGCGAGGATCCCGTGATAATAGAGATCCGAGCGTTTGTTCATACAGGAAAAAGTTGTAATCTTTTATTTTCATTGTACGCCTTAAAATAAAAGGCTTTTCTTTGTTTGAATTTTGTTGTAGGCCCAAGAAGCTGTAAGCAAGTTCAACGACAATGAATAACAAAACAATTTTCCCCGCGAATAGCAGGCTCGTCCGCACAATGATGGAGTGTGCTTGAAAATACGGACGAAGTCTGCGGGCAGTTGTGATGAGCGCAAATGAGACCTTCTCGATCAATGGGTAGTTTAACTCGCCCGCTCTGAGGATCCGGCTGATGTAGTAGACCGGCTTCTGGGTGTGGTCCTCCTCTCGCACCAAGACGGAGCTGACTACCTCAGCCGAGACGGCTAAATAGAGGTATAGAGTCTCCCCCTCTACCGGCTGACTTAGGAGGGGCCTAGTGCTCAAATATGCCTTAAGCTCTCTGAATGCATTGCAGCACTCTTCCATCGATTCCAGCTTCTTCTGAGGGTCTTTGGTTCCTCTCAATAATTTAAAGAAAGGGAGGCTTCTCTCGGCAGACTTGGAGAGAAAGCGTCCCAAAGCGGCCATCTTGCCATTGAGCTTCTGGACATCCTTCATGGTGCGAGGCTCCGACAGTTGCTCGATGGTGACTATCTTCTCAGGGTTGATTTCTATGCCTCTTTGAGTAATCATGAACCCCAAGAATTTTCCGGATTATACCAAGGCACACTTGGCGTGATTGAGCTTCATGCGATAATGCCTTAACACCGAAGGTCTCTTCTGCCTACATGCGCGGCGGCTAGCTTAGACTTCACCAAGATGTCGTCCACATAAGCTTCTAGATTGCGGCCGATCTGAGACTTAAAAATCTTGTTGACCAGCCTCTGATATGTCGCCCAAAGATTCTTGAGACCGAAGGCATCACCTTGTAGCAAAAGTGCCTCGGTCCGTGATGAACGACGCTCTCTCGTCGTTCGCGAATTTGATTGTAGCTGGAGAAAGCATCTAAGAAGCTCAAGCACTGATGTCTCGCGACACTCATCCACCGTTGGTCTATCCGAAAAGAGCTGGTAGTCATTTCTGGGCAAGCTTTGTTGAGGTCGGTGAAGTCGACGACGCTCTCCATTTCCCCGCTCGCTTTCTTTTACCAAGACAACATTGATAACCATTCCGTATTGCACTTCTGATGAAGCCGCCCTTAAGAGCCGCCAACCTTCGCCGCTTTCTCGGCTATTCTCGCTGGCCGATGTCTCTTTCTTCGCCGAACCGGCTTATCGTGGTCGTCGTGACCGAGTTCATGGCAAATGACATCAAGTGAAATGCCCGATGTGATTATCACATTTTAATTACATTTTATACCCTTATTACCTATGTTATATGAATAACGATATTACTAATAATCATTTTATCTTATTTTGCGTGCTAATAAAGAAATAATGAATAAAAGCCCAAATGACTCAAATTCTCTCAATTTCTACCAATATTTGAAGCCCAAATCAAGACAAACCAAGGCCCAAGATACCAAATTGATCCAAGAGAAATTCGTGAAGAAAAATCAAGAAAAGACAAATTCGGTTGGGAACCAATCGGTTGACCAACCGACATTAACCGGTTATTAACCGACGCCAACCGATCGGTTCCCAAATGTGATTCCGATTAATGGTGGATTTCTTCCTTTTGGCTAGGTTTGATCCAATGGTTCACATCAACTCCGTTGGGCTATAAATAGGGTGAAGGTGAGTGTTTTGAGTGTGAAATATTTTGTAAAAACTCCATTTGGAGAGGAGGGTCACTCTTAATTGAGAAGACCTTCCAAAATTGTAACTTTTGTTACACAATAAATGAAATGTTTCACCCCTTCAATTTCCTTTCTCTTCTTCTAATCCAAGGACCAAAAGGAGGATTAGATTAAGATCCAGGAGTTGTTGGTTTCTATTTTATTTCTTTTTCATTTTCTTTCTTGTTCATTTATTGCTTTGTAGCTTAGATTTACTTTCTTGCAATTTAATTTCATGCAATTTACTTTCATGCAATTTACTTTCATGCAATGTATTTAATTCTTGTATTTACTTTCTAGAATAGATTTTCCTTTTCTTTAATTCACCTTGAGGCTAGAACCCTCTAGGGAATTACCCTTTTCTAAGTGTGGAGCCAATATTTGTGGGATCCTAGAGATTGTTTGAAACTAGCTAACAAATCCAACTCATTCTCATGAGATTGAGATAAGCTAAGTGGATCTACTCTAGATTCCTCATATCTTTAATTAATCCTCCATACTTTACATTCTTGATTTTGCACTTATCCTTGTTTTCCATTTGTTTGTCATTTTCCTTTATTCTTGATTTTGATTTTCCTCTCCTCTCTCTCTCTCTCAATCTTGCTTTCTTTTATTTTGCACTTATTTTCTCTCAATCTCATTTTCCTCCATGTGCATATAATCTCAAACTTAGTTTTGTTATTATGTGCATATAACCACCACCACACTCTCAACTTTATTTTCTCCTCCTTTGCACATAATCCACAATCCACTCTCTTTTATCTCTCCACATCCACTCTCACCATTTTCTTATTTTCATTTTATTTGAATAAACTCCTAATTGTCGCGCATAATTTGAGAACCAAAACTTGAGCAAAACTCTCCCTACTTTCCCGTTCCTCGTGGGATCGATAATCTTTATACTATAACTTGATAAGGGTTGTATACTTGCAACTAAGGTAATCACTCAAAATTACCCATCAAGTTTTTGCGCCGTTAGGGGCGGTGCATAAGTAGGATTTTCATTAAGTTTGGTTTTTATTTTGTGTGTTTTCTTTTGTGTAGGAACTTGGAGCTTGAAGATCAAGAGTTGAAGATTCAAGATTGAAGAATTGCCTCCAACGAGGCTTTGCATTGCTTTTGCGTGGGTAACTTCTCCATCTAGTATTTTCAATTCCACCCTTTAGATAGTTCATATACATTAGAGACAATTAGGATAAAAATAAATAAATAAATAAAAATAAAAGATTTTTTTCCCTTGTCGACCTAATAAACTTCATTTTTTATTGTCGACCATAATAAAAATAAAAGATTTTGTTTTTTTTTGCATCCTTTTAGTTGCTTTTAATTTCTAGGGTTGCATTTCATATAATAGTAGGAATTCACCAAAGTGATTTGAGCATCTTGATTTGGCACACACTTGAAAATATTTTAGGGCAAAACCCACTAATCAAGATAAGGTGAGGGATTTCATCACCCTTTCCTTAGCCCAAAATCACTAATTCCTCACTACACTTACCCAAGCCTCTTAAAATTTGATTAGGCGTTGGCCCCTAAGGATTTGAGCTCATTAAGGAACAATAATTTCTTAAGTGAACCGTCCAAGTTTATTTGGATTAATTGGTGTCTAAGGCAAGGTTTAGGTTGCGCATATCCAAAGGAAAGAGGTACTTAATTGATCTTTGATCTCCTCTAGTACTATCCTTACGGCTAATTATCCAAGTAAACTTTGATCTTTTCATTAAGGGAATTCTTGGTTAGGAGTCGGTCTAAGTCAAGTTTAGGCTTAACCCTAGAGTTAGGGTGATTGAAAAGTGATTGCCTTGATTTATTTTAGTTAGTTTTTCTCATCTTCTTAACTTTTTCTCTTATCCTTTCTCAAATAAAAAAAATAAAAAAATTTTGTGGTGTATGCAAACTTGGGTTAGGGATAATACTAATCGCTTAATTCGCTTTGATTCATCTCTTGAACCAAACGAAATGGCTAATACCAACCCACCTCGTTCTTCAAGATGTTTGTTACCCCACTAGAAATGCAATCCCTCTTGCATAAAACTCCCCGAGGTAAATGAAACCAATTTTGAACTTCGACCGCATTTCATAAACATGCTTCCCAAATTCTTAGGAGTCAAACCAAGACGATACATCTTTATCTCCAATTTGAAGAAGTTTGCCTCATGATTAAGATGAGGGACTTAACTGAAGATGCGATCAAACTCCGATTTATTCCATTTGCCCTAAGGACAAAGCCAAAAATGGTCAGATAGCTTGCCCACGATTCCATCTCAACTTGGGGTGAATTTGTAACAGCTTTTCTCAAAAATTCTTTCCTATCCACAAAACAATCAAGCTTAGAAACAAGATTCAAAATTTTAAAATTGTCCCTGAGAACCTTTTGGAAGTATTTTGACAAATTCAAAGATCTTCTTATCCAATGTCCTCACCATGGTCTTGAAAAGTGGCGATTATGCCAAATCATTTATGAAGGATTGGATTATTCTTCAAAACTTCCTTAGAGTCAATGTGTCAAGGGGATTTCATGAAGAAAAATGCCGATGAAGCTTGGGACTTTTAGAGAGTTTATCCGAGAAAACCATGCAATGGGAACATTGTGATGACCGTGTTTCATCAATTTCACCAAAACCAAATGGTCCGTCCTTAGAAACAAACATAGCCTCAAGCAAAGATGGCGACAATCATGCGTAGGTTAGAAGCTTTAGAAGTCAAAGAACGAGCTCGGCTCAAATCAACCAAGTTTCACTGTGATGTCATAACTCCGCTCTTCCATCTCATGTCTCGAGGAATGTCCTCTTTAGGATCCGTCACCACTAGGTCGATAAACGCCGTGATTCCAAATAACCCATGATCCATTTTCTCCAACCTACAATCCGGGTTGGAGAAATCATCCAAATTTTGCATGGAACTGTGGAAACTACTCCGAAATCAAAATTTCACTCTCTTCAACCCAACAATTCTCTAGGGCAATGCGCTTCCTCTAAATTATCAACAACCAAATCTATCATTTCAAAATCGCCTCCTCATCACCAACTGCAAATCACACTCCTCAAATTGCGGATCATGATAAACGCCTTAATGTTCTCGAAAAGGGTCTAGATACTTTGATTAAAACCTCTACATGCACTACCTAACTTATTGACTCAAACATCAAACACGCTTGAATTCCTTCATGCAATCAACCTGCAAATCACTCCAACACTCAAGCCATAGCTAGGTTAGAAACCCAACTTGGTCAACTAGCTAATGCCATGAGTGAGAGAGAGAAAGGAACTTTTCCAAGTCAACCCGCGCCCAACCCGAAGGACACGGGATCAAGTTCAACCTACTAAGTCAAGTGAATGCAATCCATTCACTACGGTCGTAGACAGTCGATAATCGGTTAGAATGCCTCTAAGTGAAACCCTTGAACGAGAACAAATTCTCTCCTTCTCGAGAAATCACACCTTCGATGACCTTAACCCGAACTGTAACCGAGTCTAATCAATTTAAACCGCTTGCTCCTTACCCTGATAGACTGTGCCTAGGAAGCACTCCTCTCGTGAGGAGAAAATTCTAGAGACTTTCAAGGTGTTAAGGTCAACATTCCTCTTTAGATGTCATTGAACAAATTCCTTCTTATGCCAAATTTTTAAAGGAATTATGTACCAAAAGAGGCAAATAAATGTTCCAAAGAAAGTCTTTCTGCGCCAATATCGGTGAAGTCCTCTCAAGGTGCGTACCATTGAAACATAAGGATCGAGTTGTCCTACCATTCCATATATCATTGGTAATACTCAGATCGATAAGGCTTTTAGACTTAGGGGCCGTGTCAACTTGCTTCGTATTCGATCTACCAACAACTAGGTGTCGGGGAACTCAAGCCAACTAGATGCACACTTCAGTTAGTGATAGATGCATTAAGGTCCCTATGGGTGAAATATGAATGTCTTGATAAAGGTTGGAGACTTCATTTTTCTGTTGATTTAGTAGTCTTGGAAACACAACCCGTTTCCAATCCCAAAGAGACGATACCGTGATCTTAGGAAGACCGTTCTTAGCCACTTCTAATGCTCTCATCAAGCTGTAAAGCGGTCACATGAAGTCGTCTTTTGGGAATCATTGCTGAACTTAATATTTTCAATCCAGAAATAATATTGATAAGCCTTCGAAATCAATTACATCCAAGAAAGTTTAAGTAGAATAGATGAATCATTAGTTTTGAGGATATCTTTCATGAGGCTGGAAATTTTAAAAATTCGGTTTTATTTTTCAAAATGAGGCGTGTTGAATACATGCCTCTTGAATGCAACATTCAAGAACTCTTTTCGATGAGCTTAGATTTTGAAAGAGCAACCAAAATGTCAAATTTTCATTAATCAAAAATCTAAGTTCAAAATGCATAACACCAATAAGACCTACCTTAATTTCTTTGCAAAACACATTGCAAACCATGGAATTTTCAATTTGAGAACATCATTGATTATATCATCTTGAAATTCTTTAAATTTAGGGAAGAATTTTCAGCAATAAGGTAGGATTTAATGTAGAATATGAGCTTCTCATGTTTTATCTTTTATTCTACATTTTTATTTTTGTCCCACAATAATAATAAAAGAATTTATTTTTCTCTCATGTGAGAGTTTCTTGTTCTTTTCAAAAAAAAAAAAAGGGAGAATAAATTTTGACTCCACCTTCTCATACCAAAGGTAATTACAGACTTTTATCATTGTTCAAGTCGTAGAACAAATGTAAGTGCTTCCATGCTTATCTATTTTACTTTGTGCATAATAGAATTTGCATTGAGGACAATGCAAAATTTAGGTGTGGGGGTGGGAATTAGTCATTTTGCTCTTTATCTTAGTCATTTTTCCTCTTCTTACCATTTTCTTTCTTTTTATGTCATTTTTCCTCTTTTCATAAAAAAAAAAAAGAGTCACTATTAATAGAGTTGATTAATAATTGATCAATTTGATAGAATTTAAGTCTTCTAATCCTTAGTTGGTTCTATACTCAAGTTTACCTTTATGATAACTCCAAATAAATTTCTTAAGAAATGATTTTCAAAGTAATATACTTTACTTAAGTTGTAACTTAGATTTTTAATTAAAGTAATGAAATTTTGCATGCCTAACTTAGAGTTGAAAATAATTTTTCAAGTTGTCTTGATCCAAATATTGTTCAGAATATATACATATACACACATATATACTAACTTAATAAATAGAAGAAAAATTTCTCTTAAAATCATTGGTGGTTCTATTTTACTAAGCCTAAGTTGATTTGAGTAATTAAGCAGGGAGTATTTCTATGCTTAATGACCTAAGCCCAATGGGTTGGGATTCATTGGCCCAAAACTCGCTAAATGGTCACTTAGAAAGTCCGATTAAAAAGAACAAAACCACCAAGGAATAAAGAGTAAAAAAAAAAAATCATACTAACCATGTTTTGTATATAGTTATATTTGTATATGTTCTTGAAAAATAAAATGGATTAAAAGACTTGAAGTTTGTTTAAAACAAAGGGTTAGCATGTCCTTTTCAAAACTTTTAAATTAAATTTTTGAGTTAAACTTAGTTTTGTATAACTATAATGGAAGGACTTTCTTAAGAAAATTACATTGGAGTTATGATAAAACGTTTTCTTGAGTATTAACCAACTTCAATTGGAATGTTTGAAGATATCAAATGAATTAATTATTTTATTAACTTCTTTAAATTGGCAAGTTGACTGAATTTTGTGGGTATATTCTGCCCCTCACGAGACTACAACTCGCCCACTAGAGTAACCTAGGGTTTAAAGGCTTGTTGTATGCTAAATACAACCATTCTGAAAGTGAGTTAGGTTTTCTTTTATTTTCTTTGCTAGAGGGCTAGCAAAAGCTTAGGTGTGGGGGTATTTGATTATCACATTTTAATTACATTTTTATACCCTTATTACCTATGTTATATGAATAACGATATTACTAATAATCATTTTATCTTATTTTGCGGGCTAATAAAGAAATAATGAATAAAAGCCCAAATGACTCAAATTCTCTGAATTTCTACCAATATTTGAAGCCCAAATCTGAAGACAAACCAAGGCCCAAGATACCAAATTGATCCAAGAGAAATTCGTGAAGAAAAATCAAGAAAAGACAAATTGGTTGGGAACCAATCGGTTGATAACGATTGGCCAACCGGTTGGCTAACGGTTGGCTAACCGATCAACCAACGATCGGTTCCAGCAATTCAGATTAATGGTGGATTTCTCTTCCTTTTGGCTAGGTTTGATCCAATGGTTCACATCAACTCCGTTGGGCTATAAATAGGGGTGAGGTGTTTTTGAGTGTGAAATATTTTGTAAAACTCCATTTGGAGAGGAGGGTCACTCTTAATTGAGAAGACCTTCCAAAATTGTAACTTTTGTTACACAATAAATGAAACGTTTCACCTTCAATTTCCTTTCTCTTCTTCTAATCCAAGGACCAAAAGGAGGATTAGATTAAGATCAGAGTTGTTGGTTTCTATTTTATTTCTTTTCATTTTCTTTCTTGTTCATTTATTGCTTTGTAGCTTAGATTTACTTTCTTGCAATTTAATTTCATGCAATTTACTTTCATGCAATTTACTTTCATGCAATGTATTTAATTCTTGTATTTACTTTCTAGAATAGATTTTCCTTTTCTTTAATTCACCTTGAGGCTAGAACCCTCTAGGAATTACCCTTTCTAAGTGTGGAGCCAATATTTGTGGGATCCCTAGAGATTGTTTGAAACTAGCTAACAAATCCAACTCATTCTCATGAGATTGAGATAAGCTAAGTGGATCTACTCTAGATTCCTCATATCTTTAATTAATCCTCCATACTTTACATTCTTGATTTTGCACTTATCCTTGTTTTCCATTTGTTTGTCATTTTCCTTTATTCTTGATTTTGATTTTCTCTCCTCTCTCTCTCAATCTTGCTTTCTTTTATTTTGCACTTATTTTCTCTCAATCTCATTTTCCCTCCATGTGCATATAATCTCAAACTTAGTTTTGTTATTATGTGCATATAACCACCACCACACTCTCAACTTTATTTTCTCCTCCTTTGCACATAATCCACAATCCACTCTCTTTTATCTCTCCACATCCACTCTCACCATTTTCTTATTTTCATTTTATTTGAATAAACTCCTAATTGTCGCGCATAATTTGAGAACCAAAACTTGAGCAAAACTCTCCCTACTTTCCCGTTCCTCGTGGGATCGATAATCTTTTATACTATAACTTGATAAGGGTTGTATACTTGCAACTAAGGTAATCACTCAAAATTACCCATCAGCATGTCTTTGGGTCCCCAAGCGAACACATCCACATTCGCCAAGAGGAAAGATATCAACGCTCCCGCGATGGCTCCTTGAGATCCGACCCAATCTTGGCGTCTTCTTGCGCCGATGTCGTCGGGATCTCATGTAGTTCCTCAGGTCGTCGCTTCTTCGCTCCATTTTCTTTTTTGGTGAAGGCGGTTTCTCAATTGCCATGGCGTGCCACCCCTTTCCCTTTGGTTGAGAGCGAGTAACAAGTTACGCTTCCTTGATTGCTCTGGCTACTCAACTCCTCGAGGTTGGGAATTTAATCATTTGGTGATAAGTGGAGGGAATTGCCCGTAATAAATGGAGGGTGGTTCGTCCTAGTATAACATTGTGGGACGACTTGATGTCCATCACCACAAATTGGACATAGACGGTCGACTTGCAAGGGTGTTGGCCCACTGTGAGAGGTAGGGTGATCAATCCTCCCGGCAACTGAGAATGGCCGGTGAAGCCGATAAGAGGGCCCCTAGACGGTTGCAACTGGGATTTATCAATACCCATGCGATTGAACGCGTCTAGGAACATAATATCTACGGAGCTCCCGGTGTCTACCAAGATTCTCCTTATTTCAAACCCATCGATGTCGGCCGAAATGACAATGGGATCATCATGAGGCGTCTCGACTCCTTCCAAGTTAGCATCACAGAAAGATATGGTCATATCCATCCGAGGTCGCTTATCCCCACCATCTACTCGTAGAGCATGGTGGGCATATCTCTTCCGAGCATTGTTGGATTCCCCTCCCAGAGTGGGGCCGCCACTGATAGTGTGTATAACGCCTCGGCTGCTTTGCCCGTTATCTCGGCGGTCCGGTGTCAGTCGGGGCCGTGGTGATCTAGACCGAGACCTCTCCTCATCTCTTCTGGGGATTGCCTCCTTCTAGCCTTCGCGGGCGACCAAATTCTTCAGAAATCCTCTATTGATGAGGTCTTCAATGTCCCGCTGAAGGATGCGGCAGTCATCGGTGTTGTGGCCATGATCCTTGTGGTATTGGCAAAATTGCTTTGAGTCCCTCCTCCTAGGGTCGGATCTCATCTGAGGAGAGGGAGTTTTGAGGAGCCCCTCTCTCTGAGCTTTGTCAAGGGCCCCCGAGAGGGATGTGTTGAGCATTGCGAGGACCGCTGGAGCGGCGACTTCTCTCCTATTTTCCTTCTTGTCGAACCTGCCATCACGATTGTTATTCTTGGAAAAGGGGTTTTTCGAGATGTACCTTGGTTCCTCCTACTTGGACGGATTTTGTGGCGGCTGCGCCGGTGGTGGAGAAACGGGTCTCGAAGTTGGGACTACAGAGGGAGTCAGTTGAGCCGGCGTGGGAGTCTTTGGTGTCGCGGGGGGTGTAGCCGTTGAAGTGGAGGTGGTCGTCTGGTTGTTTTCAGCTCCTTCCAGGGCCTTGTAAGCTTCAGCTTCCTCCATGTTCATGTATTCATGAGCTTTAGACATCAAACGTTCAAAGCTCTTCATGGGTTTCCTAGAAAGGTATCTAGAGAAGTCGCTTGATCGCAACCCGGCTACTAGTCCCGCCATGGCTACTCGGCCCCCAGGGTCTTCAACTTTCAATCTCTTTGCCTGGAACCTCTTGATGTATGTCCTGAGGTTTTCATCAGGCTCTTGCTTGGTGAAAACGAGCACGTGAGAGGGCAACTTCTGCCTTGAGTCGGCTAAGAAATGGTGGACGAACTTTTGGCTGAGCTCCTTAAAGCTGCCAATGGATTTCCTCTCCAAGACGTTCCACCAAAGCTTGGCGCTCCCTGTCAAGGTGACCGGGAAACATCGAAAAAGAGCCGCTCGGTAGCAGCATGACCATGGTATAGTAGTAGTTCAACATGCTCTCGGGTCTCCTTCACCTTTGTATTTTCCAGCCGACACCTTGAATTTCTCAATTGGAGCTCTCATGATGGAATCAGTGAAGGGGGTATTTTCTCCAAATGCTTCAATGATAGGCTGATGGGCCCGATTATAATCGTCTGCTGGCTTGGGAGCTGATGGAGTCGGGATAGCCTGAGAGGGCCTTTGGGCGCGTCCCATTGTGCCCCCAACGTGACGACTTGGACCTGGGCTCTCGGCAGTCATCTCAGCGAATGGCAGGCGATGAGGGAGGTTCGCTCGGGCGGCGGTGTGTGTAACAATGAGGCGTCGCTCTGGCTCTCTTGTCGGGTTGTAGGTGCGGCGTCAGCGATAGAGTCTTGGCTGCATGGTTAACTGATGAGCGCCATGAGCGATAGATTGACGGCTGAGGGAGGTTCTAGGAGCCTCTGGGATGGCCGGTTGTCTTTGTTCTTGTCTTGGGAGGCGGGAAGGTGGCGAAGGGTCTTGTCGATGAAGGTTTAAGCTGCGAAGCGGTTGAGTCACTTTCTCGGTAGCTTCTTGGAGCTGAGCTTGGGTAACATACCCCACCGGCAAATTGCCTAGCCCGATAAGACCACCACCGCCTGACATGATTGTAAGAAGAGGAAAGAAGGCCCCACGGTGGGCGCCAAACTGTTGATGCTGAAAAATGCACACAGTCAAATGATCTCTGCCTCGATCTTAACTTATGACGTGGAGCTCGCTTTCTCTTCTAATGTCTGGAAGCGATGACGGGAGAAAGGGATTTGGTTACGCCAGAGAATGACCTGTGAAAAGATGGAGTTGGGATCTCCGGTGATCTCTCCGACGGTCAAGTTAGTAATGAATTTTTGTATTGGAAAAACTTTACAAGAAAAGGGTTAGGGTTTTATCATTGCTTACCTCTTTCATTGAAGCGGTACCCTATTTATCTGAGGATCCGAGGGCATTCGTCTCTTTAATTGATTTGGGCGTGAGGGTGAGTCGGATAGACTTCCGCGTGGCGACGCTGATTAGCTAAGGTTTGGTATGGGCGGCCGTGAGTTTACTGTGCAGTGTAGAACGATCATTGGTCTTAGAGTTTGTCTTGTTCCTTCCCTATTAATGAGATGGGATTGGCGATGTGCATTAAGTTTAAGGTGTCTTAAATCTTGTGAGGGCGAAGATATTAAGGCAGCATTTGTTCATTTAATGTGATATGGGCGTATTGTGGGGTCAAGTCTGCGCCACCGTCACTCACGTTGAGCACATAAGCTTATCGAATGAGGAATCACCATCAGCGTCGTAGAATCAATCGACTTAATTATTCGGTTACGCACACGCATCGGAAGAGCAATTTAACATCACTTAGTGTGGTTCGAGGCACCGGTTAATGAGTCGAGTATTGATGCGCCAGCGTCTTCCACGAAGGCTTTTGGTGAAGGCCAGAGTGATGGCGCCGATGTCGAATCGCGAGGCGGTGATGGCCTTCGTGTCGTCCATGAAAGCTTTGGCTAAGAAGGCGAGTGATGGCGCTATATGTGTCGTCATGAAGGCTTTTGGTGAGAGCAGTGATGGCGCCTTCGTTAGTCGTCCCGAAGCTTTTAGTTTAGAGCAGTGATGGCGCCTTCGTGTGTATGCGAAGTCTTTTGTTGAAGGCGAGTGATGATGCCGTCGCGTCCACGAAGGCTTTTGATTGGTGGGTCGGCGATGGCATCAAGGGATGGCATGTTCATTTTGTTTGGCAATCGGGTTTGGATCATTTACGTCGAGATGACTTTTGTCGGGCACTCTAACCCTTCTTGTTTGTGTCTCCCATTCGACTAATTAGTTCCCCATTAATAATTAATAATAAAAATTATCCAGACCATAACAATGATAATTTAAGCACGAAGAGCAATTTAAAAACAAAAGGAAATTAAACTAGTTTTATCTAATCCTAGACATTTAAAGAAATTAGCTACTCATATTACGAAGCAAATAAATTCTAAATTACGGATGTTATGGTCTGGATAATTTTTATTATTAATTATTAATGGGGAACTAATTAGTCGAATGGGAGAGACACAACCGCAAGGGTTAGAGTGCCCGATTAGGCAAGTCATCGCGACAGAAATGACCCAGACCCGATTGCCAAACGAAATGAACATGCCGTCCCTTGATGCCATCGCTCGACCCACCAATCGAAAGCCTTCGTGGATGACACGAAGCGCCATCACTGCTCTTCACCAAAAGCCTTCGCGGGCGACACGAAAGGCGTCATCACTCGGCTCTCTCAGCCAAAAGCTTTCATGGAAGACACAAAAGGCGTCATCACTCGGCTATCTCAGCCAAAAGCTTTCGTGGACGTCATCACTCGGCTCTCTCAGCCAAAAGCTTTCGTGGACGACACGAAAGGGGTCATCACTCGGCTCTCTCAGCCAAAAGCCTTCGTGGACGACACGAAAGGCGTCATCACTCGGCTCTCAGCCAAAAGCCTTCGTGGATGACACGAAGCGCCATCACTGCTCTTCACCAAAAGCCTTCGTGGACGACACGATAGGCATCAATACTCGACTCATTAACCGGGTGCCCTCGTGAATGACACCAAGCGATGTTAAATTATTCTTCTCTCGGTCGTCTGCATGTGAAAGCCGAGATAATTAAGTCGGTCGATTCTACGACCGCTTGATGGTGATTCCTCGTTCGACAAGCTTATGCGCTCAGCGTGAGTGATGGTGGCGCAGGACTTGACCCCGACAATACGTCCATATCACATTAAATGAACAGTCAGTGCCTTAATATCTTCGTCCCTCACAGTATTTAAGACACCTTAAACTTAACAGTGTGATGCACATCGCCAATCCCATCTCATTAATAGGGAAGGAACAGTACAAACTCTAAGACCAATGATCGTTCTACACCTGTACAGGCAAATCCGACACGGCCGCCCATACCAAACCTTAGCCAATCAGCGGTCGCCACATGGAAGTCTATCTGACTCACCCCTCACGTCCAAATCAATTAAAGAGATGAGAATGCCCTCAGATCCCTCGTATAAATAGGGTACTGCTCAATGAAAGAGGTAAGCAATGATAAAACCCTAACCCTTGTAAAGTTTTTCCAATACAAAAATCCATTACTAACTTGACGAGTGGTCAGGAGATCCCAACTCCATCTTTTCACAGTCGTTCTCGGTAACAAATCCCTTTCTCCCGTCTTCGGACACTAGAAGAGAAAGCGAGCTCCACGTCATAAGTTAAGATCGAGGCAGAGATCATTTGACTGTGTGTATTTTTCAGCATCAACAACAGAGTATGAATAAAAATAAGAAAATAAAAATCTAAACTATAAAGCAAGAAACTAAAATCTAAACTATATAACATGAATAAAAAGCAAGAAATAAAAATCTAAACTACAACATAAAAATAAAACCGAAATTAAATCCTAACCATGAAATAACATGAAAATAAAAGAAGAAAAATAAAACTTACATTGTAGGGGTTGACCTCTTGTAAAGCAAATTTTCATCAACAAAAGAGAAGAAAAAGAAAATAAAAAGAGGAAATTTTTTTATTTATTTCAAACTAAAGTTTATAATTTTGAAAGGCCTAATTAAAGACCCTCCTCCCTAAAAAGGAGTTTATAAAATTTTTATATATCTCTCGCCCTCACTCTCTACCCCTATTTATACCCTACGCAACATTTCGTGGATCAAATTTGGGCTCTAAAAAATTAAGATCAACCACTGATGAGTTTCTATTACAAACTAATCGGTTAGCTCATCGATTAGCTAGTCGTTTAGCCTATTGATTTGTGTAACGGAATTCTATTTTCTTATGTTGACTTGTTGACTCGACTCTTCTTGGGTTTTGGACTTTATAGGCTTCCTCTAGGCTTCTTTTTAGGTTTCAAGTAGAGATATTTTAGGCTTATTTGAGCTCTTATTTGATAAATTCTTTATTTCCTGCAAATTCATAAAATGACCACCACCATCAAGTATATTAATTCAATAAAACAGATAATGAGGGTACAAAAGTGCAATAAAAAGTAGTGATCAGTCATCCGTTGGTTAACTTGACTTAGTCTAACTCAACCTACGTCATTCTCCTGACACCATCAGGCTTCATATTGGATCACTTTTTATTTAATTACTTGGACCATAACCTCAGTTCTCATGCCATTTGTTAAGAAGAAATAGGACCCGATCTAGAGTTAATGGACTTTAAATATATGCTAGAAAACTAATTTTAACCCAAAAGCTTCGACTACATTGACCCCAACTCATATTTTAAACTCATCACTCTTCTTATCATATCTAATATGGAACTCATATATGAATAACCTCAACATAATATAGCAACTGGACTCAAATATAATTATATATAAGTACACCAATTAATTATAATAAGATAGACATCCGTATACCGACTAAATAATAAAGTGGTTTTAAAATAATTCAATATATGTATATTTCGTGCTTAAAACGAAGTTAAATCCTCCTTAGCCTAC
This sequence comes from Asparagus setaceus, assembly GCA_012295165.1. Lineage (NCBI taxonomy): Eukaryota > Viridiplantae > Streptophyta > Magnoliopsida > Asparagales > Asparagaceae > Asparagus > Asparagus setaceus. The sequence goes on along the minus strand of CM022709.1, from coordinate 21,515,946 downwards.
CAAACAATAGGGTGTAAAATGAGTGAACTCACCTATAGGAAGTGAAGTATGAGAGTAATATCTTAGCCTACCAAACAATAGGGTGTAAAATGAGTGAACTCACCTATAGGAAGTCGAAGTATGAGAGTAATATCAATTTGTAGCATAGTTAGCAAGCATTAGCTAATAGAAACGAGCACAATAGTGAGTCCTAATTTTATATATCCTCAGTTAAATACATTGTAGTTTCACTCACTCAAGATTTATATATCCTCAGTTGTATTTAAGTAGCATTTATATATTTTTGAGTTGCTCAAATTTGGCATGTTAATACCCTCTATTTTGCAAACCTCAAATTTTAATCCAAAAGTTCTCATATAACATTTACATACACACACACACACACATATATATATATATATGCTAAATTTATAACTTACCGTCTATTAAGCTTGTTGTATTCATTATTAAATCTTTACAAGTTCTTTTCTTAAAATAGAATTAGGATACATTTAAATTAGAATTTGGGTAGGTTTAATAGTAATTTAATAAATATCAATGATTAAAAGCTCTAAAAATTAACACATTAATATTATTTGAGAACTTTAAGATGAAAATTTTCACGTTTACATAGCATAGAGTATTAACGTGCCAATTTTGAATTACTCGGTGTGTATAAATACTACGAAATACAACTAAGTATATAAGTGCTAAAGGAGTGGAACTATAAGGTATTTAAGTGCTATTTTAGTTTTTTTAATAGCAATTGTCGTGGGTCCATTTCCACTTCTCTTTCGTACGGTATCAATTTAAAACATATAATATGAAACTGATCATAGTATGCTTAACATTACTCAAAAATGTTAAGCATACTATGATCAACATGCTAATATTTTATGAGTAATGTTAAGCATACTATGATCAGTATGCTTAACATTAACATTACTCATAAAATTGCCATACAAAAACATTACTCATAAAAATAACCCTTTCATCGATAATTAACAAAGTATTTAAGTAATTGGACCCAATTTGAGGATGGGATTATCCAAGTCCATACAGCACATGGTAAGAACTTTTTTTTTCTTTTGCCACATGGTAAGAACCTTTAAAAAGGAATCAATATAATTCGTATATTCCCAATGGTTATTAAATAGGGTGGACTAAGATTTCGCTCCAAAAATAACTGTAGGGGAATTCGAAATAAAAGCTTATCTTAAATAATTACTATCATCATGAAAGAAACGAATGGGATGAACCTTGTCAACTTGCACGGCGTGCATCTTAATATTGGTCAGTCTGTAGTGATTGCTAGGTATTAACAATGATTAAAGTATATGCTACGTATTAATCAAAGAATTTTTTTCTTCAAGAAGAAAAGGAATGTAAATTAATATACCATTTTTAAATATAACTACATCATTGTACTATATTAGTTGTGTTACTTCCTAATTATAAATAAAGATAAATCATTATTATTTTCTAAATTAATATACCATTTTTAAATATAACTACATCATTGTACTATATGAGTTGTGTTACTTCCTAATTATAAATAAAGATAAATCATTATTATTTTCTAAATTAACAATAAATGATGTAAATTATTTTTTCTTCATATACCCATAGTTTTTAACCAAATTTATCGTTAACTCCACCCACTTGAAAACCATTCTTAACCCAAAATACTCTCAAATTATTTTTTATTCGCTTATTGAATTTCATTAGTTTTGTATTTAATAAAATATGTAACTTAAATATAGCAAATTAGACAAAATTATAGTAAAACATTAGCGATTATATGTATAAATTGGGTTTTGAATAATTCAGTATGATATTTTGAATTTAAGAGTGATTATATAAACAGATGAGTTTAAAAACAATTCACGGTAAAATTTTAGGTTTATAAGAAATCCTTAAAATAACATAAATCATTTGCAATAGTGAAATCCTAATTCTAATCATAATCACCCCCTCTTGCCTCTGTGAATAAACAGTAACAACAACTCGTTGACCGGACAAACACTCCCCTCCCAACAAGCACTCAGGGAATGCGAGGCATAGTACACAAAAAGAATCATAAAAAACAAACTTAAGTTAAAATAAATGTGAAAATAACATTAATAAAGCCTGACCCAATTTCTGCGCAGACAAGACAAACTGATTCATTTCTGCACTCATACATGTTTCAGAACATAAAGCAACAATAAGACAAAAGCTTATACATTAAAACAGGTTCAAAATTAATTACATGCTCGGCCACTAATTAATAGCTCATAGAAAGAGAGAAGAGAGAGAAAGAAAACAGAGGAAAATTCTTCATGCTCACGCGCTTTCTTTAGCTTTCTTCTCTCCTCTTTTTAGCTCACTATACAATACTAGACTTAATTAAACTAAGTAAAACAAAATATATAGTTGATTCCTTTTTCTATATACAAACTATATATATAGCGGTTCATGTTCTCCGGATATTTTGATATATCAAAAGTATTTTGGATCAATATTATCAATTATCAAGCGAACATGATCCACTAAATAGTTTCGCTCTAATCACTACCTAGACTATATCCTATTGTTATAGTTAATTATTTTGAACCACCTCCAGTTGCTCCGTCTCCATTGTGGTTCCAAAGCTGAGAAAAAACGGATCAGCGTCATCAAAATCATCCAGAACCTCCAGACTGTTCGCCACCAATGGGACCGTCGCGTTGCCCATGAACATAAAGTCGTCGACACCACCGATCTCCATCTCCTCGATCCTAAATTTTCGAGCAACATCTTTATCCTCCTCCTCTACTGACTGTGACATTGGCGTCGCCAGAGGTGTCGTAGGAGAATGCCTCGAAGAAGCCCCAGACTGCTTGTTGCGGGTGCTACCGGAGAGAATGCTCTTGTGCGTGGGTAGTGGGTGGTCGTGTTCGTCGGTGTAGGTGATGATCACCAGTTCTGGATCGACCCAGTATTTCTCCACAAGTTTTCGAGCGGGGCAACTCTTATTAGTGCTGCATCTGTAATAACCTCTAAAATAAAGAAAATTTAAGATAAGATTAATGATTAAACGCTGAACATGAGTTGCAGTTCATTTAAAAAAAATAAGCTGCCGATAAGTAGAAGTGATGAGATTCATCTGCTCCGATACTCGAGCTTACCGAGGATAAGGGGAGCCTTTAATGGGCTTCTGTCCGTACTTCCTCCAAGCCCAGTTGTCATTGCAGTTGCTAGTATTCGCCGGAACTTGAACCACAACCTTCTTGATGGGCTCCTTCCTAATTCTTTTTATAGTTTTTTTTTTTTTCCAAAAAAGATACCAAAAACAATCTTTCATATTTAGTAACAACATCAAAATAAAAAAAACAAATGCCTGAAAATCATGAAAAAATGTCCACTTACTTTTTTTTGCCTGATCTCCCCCCTAGCTGCCGCTTTTGCTTCGGCTGATCCGAGGCCTTCATGGAGGGTCCCACAACTCCGGCGGTCGTCTGAGGCTGCTGAGTCTGTGATAAGAACGGCATGCAAACTTCTTCTAAGCCCCCGAAACTTGAAGCATTGACAAAATCCATTAATGACACATTCTCATCGATTCTCACCATTGTCGGAGGAGGAGGAAAAATATGAGAGAATGGATTAGCCGGTGGTGGCGGCGGAGGAGGAGGCGGTGGTTTAGGTTGAAAGAAGCTTCTGACAGCGGACCAGAGGTCGCCGTCACCGGGGTCCATGGACGTTGACTTTTCTTAAAGAGAGAATAAAAAATGGATGAGAGAAAGGGCGAGGGGCTTTGTGGGGATTTATAGATATGAAAACCAGGATGGTTTTGGGAAAACCAGAAAACGGGTTATTGCCGAAATTTGACTTTGAGAAGATGTCAAAAGAGTGAGAGAATGCGGGTGAACAAGTGGAGGGGTAAATACGGGTGCGTCCACGTACACGCGCCACCGATCCTGGGGATTGCCGTGCCCGAGGCTACTGCACGGTTGGGATTAAAGGTTGGGAGGGGGTCGAAATAGTACGGTTACGGTGGGACCTGAGGTGGGTCCTACCAGAGTGAGCGTGGTTTTGGTGGGATTTGGATCCATTCCACTGTAAAAAAATCTTAAGAAGATATTATTATTTTAATTATAATCATCTATTATTGATTATTCAATAGAAAATAGTACTATTCCTACATCTAATATTTATCGTTATTTCTTTGTATACAATTTTCTACTTTTCACTCAAGATAAATCACTAGGTTAAATAATAGATGGTTGGTGACAAAAAGTAATAGTCTTGATTATGAAGAGAGTCTACATCTTAACTAAATAAGAGAGAACCCAATCTGGAATAGAGACAATGATTAATGAACATGAAGAACGACAATACTTATCTTCATAATGGAACACTATATAATGTTGTTAGGAGGCAACCCCAGTTTATGCCCACAAACAAGGAGAGACAAATCCACTATATGAAAAGAAGCAGTGCATAATTAATGACTATCAACACTTGAACGAGATAGAGTCGGGATTAAGTAATTATTAGTAAAATAGAGGTTACCTTATCCAATAGTGTCTAGCTGAGTTGATGATAATCACATTTTATTGTACTTTTATATACCCATTATTTATTTTATTAGAATAAATATATCTGCTAATAACATGTTTATCTTAATTGCAGGCTAATGAAGATTCAAGAGTAAAAGCCCAAAAAGAACTCAAATATCTCATCTCTCAAAAAAGTCCAAGAAGCCCAAGCCCAAAGACACCAAGAGGAAGTCAGACAAGGAACAGAAGATATGAGTATCGATACATATCGATACAGTATCGATCATATATCGTCTGAGTATCGATACCCGGGATACCTGTATGGATACCAAGTTTTCTGTTACGATTTAAGGGCTGAAATTGATTAACTTGGGGATAAAGTTTAATCTAAGGGTTGATATTGGTTGTAATACTCTATAAATATGGATAGAGGGTGAGGAGTTTGAGTGTGAAAAATTTTATAAAACTCCATTTGGAGAGGATGGTTACTCTTAATTGAGAAGACCTTCCAAATTTATAACTTTTTGTTGTAATTAATAAAAGAATTTTTTCACCTCTTCATATTTTTCTTTTCTTCTCTTTATTCTTGATGAAGATGAAGATCAAGATCAAGATGAAGATTTGCCTTTGTTTCTGAAAAATTTGGTTTCTTTGTTATTTCCATCACAAAATGTTTTGACAATGAAAATAAGAGAAAATTACATGTAACTCTCTATTACAAAAGAATTAGAGTTGCTTTCTCACAAACACGAGCAGAACTACACGTGTAGATCTCCGCTGCGTGGATTCTTGGCTGTCTTGGGGGATCGTAATCCGTGGACCACCTAAAAGCGATCGTTGAATTAACGGGTTGAGTTGATGCTTTGCAAAGGAAACAAGAACTTAAGCAAATATCTTAGCAAGGTAAGATATCTACTCTTCCAAGAATAAGTCTAAGCTTAAACTGAGGGATGCGTGGATGATGTTCTTGAACACTTGAAGCTTGAAATCTCCTCCTCAAATCTCTAACTTAAGATCCGGATGTGCAAAGCTTTATCCTCCGGTTTCGATGCTCTCTCAATCTCCAAAATCTGATCCCCTCCAAATGAGCGTAGGGGGTATTTATAGTCTTTGGGAGGTGTCACATCTGAAAAGAACATAAGTCGTCAAGTGTCCAAAATCCATAGTAGTAGCGACAGTTGGCGCGCGCATTGAATGTCAGCGCTATCTTGCGGGGCGGTGTTAGCCCAGCGCCTAGGAGATATCTCCGCTGTTGTAGCGGCTTTCCTCCATTTTAGGCACGATTAAATGCCTAACTTCACGCTTAGTGGTATTTTCAGCGTATAACCGCACTAAATTGAGCGTCTCTTTGGTTGAAAAATCAAGTGGACCTCACAAGCATTAATTTGAGCTTCAAAGGCCGTGTTAGACTTTCTTGGTGTCGCCTTTGGCGACACAAATGTAAGTCTTCGCCAATGGCGAGACACAACAAAGAATGTCAGCGCCAATAAGCGACACAAGAAATCTCGCCAATGGCGAGACACCAAGGTGTCAATCATAGCGAGACACTATAGGTGTCTCGGTCATTGGTTTGACCTGATTGACTTCGAGACTTTGACGATTGGTCGCGATCTTCTCATGATTAAGTCACATCTGGGGTTCTTCGGTACGATGCCTCTGATACCCCTCCAAAGTTTTCAGATTCCTCTGTATTTTGTCGAGGGGTCTGGAATACTTTGGATAAGATACGCCTTACTTCCGTTCAACGTTGAACTTTATAGAAGGGGTCTATATCTTGTTTCGACTTCGAACCGACTACTTGACGTCGTGACCATATTTTGGGATCAATAACTGTGCATTTGTATTTGGATTGGTTGAAATGACGAAGTCAATTTGAGTCATCTTCATCTTGAAAGAAGTCATCACTTAGGTGTGATTGAGTATCTTGAGAACCATGTTGTCTCATCATAGTGGGGGATAGTGTATGATTCTTCTTCAGTAATAAGAATCTGGAGAAGAAGTGTCGTCCGGCTTACTGAACATCTGGAACATAAGTTGTTCGTTGTCAGACTTTCGGGAAAGCTTCCAAATGTAATATGGGACCAATTGGTCTTGAATATAATGCTTCGAATCTCGCGTGGAGGGTAATGATCGAGCTTTGGAGTTACTGAGATAGTTTGGTATCTCTCCTCGTCTTGGCGGATCAAAGGTGTCGGCTTCGAAGGAGTGGTCTTGGCAGTTACAAGCTATGCGCTTTCGGCGCCCAGCGATGTGGCCCCAGCCGGCCGAGGAGGCCGAGACAGTTTGGCCCTATATAAACCCGATACTTAGGGTTTTGTCGACATCTGAAATCCCGCCTTTTGGACTTCAAAACTCTCCCAAAACCTTCTCTTTTCTTCCATAAAAACTTTGCAAACCCTTCAAGCCTCTCAAGCCTCCAAGTTTGCTCAAAACCCCCTCTTGAACCTAGGGTTTTGTTCGGTTTTCCTTGAGTTCGGTCGATTTTGGTCGATTTTCTTCCACAAGATTGTGTTTTCCTTGATCCTATACCAAAGCCGAACCCTAATCCTCTATCTCCCAGCCTTTTTAACCTTCTGCTTCGGATCTTCTTCAAAACCCGAGTTTTTTACTTGTTCAAGCTAAAAAAATCTGATTTTTATCATGTCTCCCAAGAGATCTCGTGTCCCCAAGGCCAAATCGTTCCCCAAACTCGATCTTTAAAGAACCTTTGTCCTCGTCGTTTGGGGGTAAGTTCTTTTGGGTGTATGCACATATTACTTGTTGAAAAGTGGGATTTTTATGTGAGATCCCTGTTTGCTCTCCTTTGCGGGGCATTCGGAAGAGTCGAGGTCCTCTTTGCGATGATGCGGACTTAAACGAGTGCTTTGCATTGTCAAAGCGTAAATAAAAGTATGAGATTCTGACTTTTGGCGCTTAGCGGCGGTGAGAGCTATCGCCACTTTACGACGGTTTGGACTTTATCGCCTTGTTGGCGAGCGGTTAAACTGTCACCGGTGGCGGTGAAGAGGTTGAGCGGCGAACAGGTTTACTCATTTTTGATTTTAGCTAAGTGTTCTTCACACCTAGTATTGTTCTGGGTTTTATTAAGCATCTTTACGTGTTTTTTGCGGTTGAATTCCTTCTTGACGTTCATTGCTCGAGTCGAGTGGGCTACATAGTCGTGTTGTTCGCGGTAAAAGTCGGGATGATTGTCATTGATTTGAATTTGCTTACGGCTTCTTTGGCCTACGAAATTCAAAAGAAATGCCTTTATTTTAAAGGCATAATGAAAATCAAAAAGATTACAACTTTTATCCTTAGTGAACAAACACGAGGATCTCTGTTATATCGGATCCTCACCGCTGCGTGGGTTCTTTGCGCGTGGACTATTGTGTCCAGTGGACCAGCGCAATTCAATCTGGTGTAAACCGGGTTCGGAACTTCTGACGCGTAGGGGCTCGTTTCCGCGAAGGAAGCGGCGCTGGGGATCACACTCACGGGAGAGGATGCTCTTGAGGATCCACTCCCGCGAAGGAGAGGATGCGGAGGCGGAGTGAATCTACAAGGAGAAATCACAGCTATCCGAGAGGTTAAGGCAGCTTAACCTAGAGGGTATCGTAGTTCGACCGAGTTTGTTTACCTTGCCATAGATGTCGGCTGGACAGGCTGGATGATTGCTTTCCGGAACCGTCGTCGTAGATCTCGAGGGCTCCGAAGTCCGAAAATCCAAGCCAAAATCCCAAAATCCGACCTCTAAGTCTCCAAAATCTGACCTCCTCCTCGAAGATGACACCCCTATTTATACAATGGAAGGGGGTGCCAACCACCGGCCTGGCGGCCACCTTCGACCAGTTGGCGAGGTGAAACCGGCCATGGCCTCGGCCAGTGGCGAGGTGCCCGCCGACCAGTGGTAAGGTGCCTCGACCACCATGTAACCACCTCGACCAACTTGCGGTGGCTGAAACAATGGCAAGCCACCTTGGCCACTTTGGCCGAGGTTTGGCCGCGGCGCCGTCTTGCGGCGTTTTCGTCGTTTTGCGTCGTTTCTCCGTCGATTCTTTTGGTCTTCCGGGCTTGGTTTTGCCCCGGTGATGTTGCCGTTGTGTTTGAGTCCGTGCCCGATCAACTTTCAGAGCTCAAACAGTTCGTTTGCATTGACGGACTAAGTATGGTTGATTCGTCTCATCGGCGTTTGAGTTTAATCAACTCGGCGTCGTTTCATTGGCTCATGTGCGGCTCACTTCATGTAACCGTCGACTACCGCTCTGGCGTTTTCGCGTGATGCGTTTTTGCGGCGTCGGTTTGTCGAATGGATCGTCGGTTGTCAACCCATCGTCCACGAGTTTCGCTTCGAGATGCGATAAGCAATTTTTGCAGGGCACAACATGTCGCGCCAATAGCGAGACACTATAGGTGTCTCGGTCATTGGTTTGACCACTGTGATTGACTTCTGAGACTTTGGCGAGGTCGTCCTTTGATCTTCTCATGATTAAGTCACATCAGGGGTTTGCTGGTTTTTTGATGCTCAGATACCCCTCCAAAGTTTTGATTCCTCGTATTTTGTCGAGGGGTCTGGAATACTTTGGATAAGATACGCCTTACTTCCGTTCAACGTTGAACTTTATAGAAGGGGTCTATATCTTGTTTCAGCTTTCGAACCCTGACTACGCGACGTCGCTGACCATATTTTGGGATCAATAACTGTTGCATTTGTATTTGGATTGGTTGAAATGACGAAGTCGAATTTGAACTGATCATCTTCATCTTGAAAGTCATCACTTAGGTCGTGATTGAGTATCTTGAGAACCATGTTGTCTCATCATAGTGGGGGATAGTGTATGATTCTTCTTCAGTAATAAGAATCTGGAGAAGAAGTGTCGTCCGGCTTACTGAACACCTGGAACATAAGTTGTTCGTTGTCAGACTTTCGGGAAAGCTTCCAAATGTAATATGGGACCAATTGGTCTTGAATATAATGCTTCGAATCTCGCGTGGAGGGTAATGATCGAGCTTTGGAGTTACTGAGATAGTTTGGTATCTCTCCTCGTGCGCGGCAGTCAAAGGTGTCGCGCTCGAAGCGGAGTGTCTTGCGATTACAAGCTGGCGCTTTCGAGCGAGCAGGCCAGCGGCCATGGCGCCCAGGAGGCGAGCGGTTTGGCCCTATATAAACCCGATACTTAGGGTTTTGTCGACATCTGAAATCCCGCCTTTTGGACTTCAAAACTCTCCCAAAACCTTCTCTTTTCTTCCATAAAAACTTTGCAAACCCTTCAAGCCTCTCAAGCCTCCAAGTTTGCTCAAAACCCCCTCTTGAACCTAGGGTTTTGTTCGGTTTTCCTTGAGTTCGGTCGATTTTGGTCGATTTTCTTCCACAAGATTGTGTTTTCCTTGATCCTATACCAAAGCCGAACCCTAATCCTCTATCTCCCAGCCTTTTTTAACCTTCTGCCTCGGATCTTCTTCAAAACCCGAGTTTTTTACTTGTTCAAGCTAAAAAAATCTGATTTTTATCATGTCTCCCAAGAGATCTCGTGTCCCCAAGGCCAAATCCGTTCCCCAAACCTCTGATGCTGAAGAACCCACTGTCTCGTCGTTTGGGGGTAAGTTCTTTTGGGTGTATGCACATATTACTTGTTGAAAAGTGGGATTTTTATGTGAGATCCCTGTTTGCTCTCCTTTGCGGGGCATTCGGGAAGAGTCGAGGTCCTCTTTCGCGATGATCTGGACTTAAACGAGTGCTTTGCATTGTCAAAGCGCTTCGTAAAATAAAAGTATGAGATTACTTGTTTGGCAGCGCGACGGTCAGGGCACATCTCGCCACTTGCGAGAGCGGTTTGGGCTTGTCGCTGTTGGCGAGACGGTTAAACTGTCACCGGCTGAACGAGTTTGGCGGCGAACGGTTTACTCATTTTTGATTTTAGCTAAGTGTTCTTCACACCTAGTATTGTTCTCTGGGTTTTATACGGCATCTTTACGTGTTTTGCGGTTGATTTCCTTCTTCACGTTCGCGCTGCTCCACGGAAGTGGGTGTTTTGGCGGTAAAAGTCGGGATGATTGTCATTGATTTGAATTTGCTTACAGCTTCTTTGGCCTACAACGAAATTCAAAAGAAATGCCTTTATTTTAAACAATGAAAATCAAAAAAGATTACAACTTTTATCCTTAGTGAACAAACCACGAGGATCTCACGTTATATCGGATCCCGCTTGCGTGGGTTCTTTGCGTGCGGGGACTTATTGTGTCCGTGGACCACGCGCAATTCAATCTGGTGTAAACCGGGTTGCGGAACTTCTGACGTGGGGGCTCGTTTCCGCGAAGGAAGCGAGCTGAGGGGATCACACTCACGAAGAGAGGATGGCTGCGAGATCACACTCACGAAGGAGAGGATGGGCGGGCGGGTGAGATCTACAAGGAGAAATCCAGCCGCTATCCACGAGGGTTAAACGGCTTAACCTAGAGGGTATCTGTAGTTCGACCGAGTTTGTTTACCTTTAGCCTATAGATCGGCGTCATTTGGACTTGAGCTCGCGGTGCTCGGAACCGTGCGTCGTAGATCTCGCGAGGAGCTCTTGAGAAGTCCCAAAATCCAAGCCAAAATCCCAAAAATCCGACCTCTAAGTCTCCAAAATCTCATGACCTCCTCCTCGAAGATGACACCTTATTTATACAATGGAAGGGGGTGCCAACCCCTGGTGGCTCGGCCACTGGCCGAGCCACCCCACAGGCCAGGCGAGGTGGCTCCGGCCATGGCCTCGGCCAAGTGGCCGAGGTGCCTCGGCCAAGTGGTAGGTGCCTCGGCCACCATGGCGAGCCACCTCGACAACTGGCGAGGTGGCTCGAACAAAGTGGCCGAAACCACCTTAGCCGGCGAGGTTTGGCAGCGGCGCCGTCTTCGGCGTTTTCCGTCGTTTTCGTCGTTTCTCCGTCGATTCTTTTGGTCTTCGGGCTTGGTTTTGCCCGGTGATGTTGCGTTGTGTTTGAGTCCGTGCGATCAACTTTCGGAGCTCAAGCAGTTCGTTTGCATTGGCGGACTAAGTATGGTTGATTAGTCTCGCCGGCGTTTGAGTTTAATCAACTTCGGCGCGTCGTTTCATTGGCTCGTGCGTCTTGCCGACTCACTTCGTATGCTCGTCGACTCGCTCTACGCGTTTTCGGCGTGATGCGTTTTGCGGCGTCGGTTTGTCGAATGGATGCGTCGGTTGTCAACCCATCGTCCACCGAGTTTGCGTTGAGATGTGATAAGCAAATTTTGGCCTCAAAACGTCTCGGTCGATTCTTGATGAGTGCAGGATGCTTTGAACATGGTTCCGATTGAAGGTGAGGGTCCCAACTTCAAATCTTCGATTCTTCCGGATCATCGTTCTTTGTAGGATTCATAAGATCTTTGTCATTGTCATGCTTGTTATCTTGACTTGAAGGCGGGTGGGAGTTTGTTTGTAACTTCGTGGGTTGGTGGTTGTTTGACTAACCATCATTTTGGACTTCTCCGTATGTCGGCGAACTCCTTGTTGGCATTGAGTCATGTGAACTTCATAACCTTCACTTTGGCTAATTCCTCCATCATGACGTGTGTTGTTGGTTTAACTACAGCGGGAGGATATGATTATCCGATGTCAACATGACCTTCACTCCTCGTCAGATTATTCCTCTCTTGGAGATTATGGTGGGAGGAAATTAAGGGTTACCGAGTTATCCTTAAGAATATGGGTTTATTCTCCAGGAACTCCTCGTTGAAATTTTGGAAACAGTTTATACTCGTAATCCTAGTTGGAGTAGGATTGGGCGACGCGTTGGTCAGCGTCGATGCCATCCGCACGATCGAGTTATCCCTAAGAATATTTTTTGTGAAAATATTCTTCCGGGAACTTCTCGACAAATTAGGAAACAGTTTATACTCGTAATCCTAGTTGGAGTAGGATTGGGTGACGCGTTGATCGGCGTCGATGCCATCCGCACGATCGAGTTATCCCTAAGAATATTTTTTGTGAAAATATTCTTCCGGGAACTTCTCGATAAATTAGGAAACAATTTATACTCGTAATCCTAGTTGGAGTAGGATTAGGCGACGCGTTGGTCGTCGATGCAATCCGCGATCGAGTTATCCCTAAGAATATTTTTTGAAAATATTCTTCGGGAACTTCGATAAATTAGGAAAGCATTTATACCGTAATCCTAGTTGGAGTAGGATTAGCGATCGTTGGTGCGTCGATGCAATCCGCACGATCGAGTTATCCCTAAGAATATTTTTGTGAAAATATTCTTAGAGAACTTCTCGATAAATTAGGAAGCGATTTATACCGTAATCCTAGTTGGAGTAGGATTGGGTGGCGTTGATGTCGATGCCATCCATACGATCGAGTTATCCCTAAGAATATTTTTGTGAAAATATTCTTAGAACTTCTCGATAAATTAGGAAGCAGTTTATACTCGTAATCCTAGTTGGAGTAGGATTAGGCGACGTTGGTCGGTCGATGCAATCCATGCGATCGAGTTATCCCTAAGAATATTTTTGTGAAAATATTCTTGGGAACTTCTCGATAAATTAGGAAAGGTTTATACTGTAATCCTAGTTGGGTAGGATTAGGCGTCGTTGGTGCGTCGATGCAATCCGCGCGATCGAGTTATCCCTAAGAATATTTTTGTGAAAATATTCTTAGGACTTCGATAAATTAGGAAGCAGTTTATACTCGTAATCCTAGTTGGGTAGGATTGAGCAAGCGTTGATCGGCGTCGATACAATCCGCGCGATCGAGTTATCCTAAGAATATTTTTGTGAAAATATTCTTCCAGAACTTCTCGATAAATTAGGAAGCGGTTTATACTCGTAATCCTAGTTGGAGTAGGTTGAACGCGTTGATCGTCGATACAATCCGCGATCGAGTTATCCCTAAGAATATTTTTGTGAAAATATTCTTCAGGAACTCTCGATAAATTAGGAAACAGTTTATACTCGTAATCCTAGTTGGAGTAGGATTAGGCGACGCGTTGATTTACGTCGAGAGAATTCGCGAGGTGTTATCTTGCCGAATAAACCTTCAGAATCTTTCCCAATATAGCGGAGGAATTAGGGCCGATTACGGACTGATTTGGCGTTATCTTAGCATCAAGCGAGATTCCAATTAGGACTCCTAATTAGGGGCTGATTAGAGTCCTAATTAGAATTAATTTGGGCTCCAATTAGAATTCCTACTTCTTGCCAAATAAGAGTCCTTATTCAAAGAGGATTGGGTCCATATAGGGCTGTTATAAATACCCATAAATCCTCCTCTTCTTTGACCTAGGCGGCCCTCTTCGCGTGCTTTAGTCTTGTTTTCTTCTCGTCTCCGGCGTCTCGTCTCCTCGATCAGCGAGGTATGTGCGAGGTCTTGTAAATTTTTCTTTTCTTCTCTCTCTTTCTTGTGTATGTAGGTGATGACAACCACAAAGAGGAGTGGCAATGGCCCGGTGGCGCCGAGCAGCGGCGGTAACTGCGCCAAAGCGTAACTGAAGCGCCGAGCAGCTAAGCATGACTTTAAGCCGCGCCGAACAACTAAACGCCTGAAGCGCAAGCATGGCTAAATATGGCGCTAAGCCTTGCCAATTGCGGCTTAAGCCGCGCCTTACGAAGCGCAGTAGATGCGGGCGTGTTTGGTTGTCGGCTACATTGGTTCGCCCGGTCGGCGGGCTTTGGTCTTACTTGATGCCTTTTATTGATTTTAACGCATATCTGACTTTATTTGTCTTCTTTGCGGTTTTCGATGTCGTCGGGGGAGATCCGCGCTTTCGAGGAGTCGATCAACTCGCCGCGCGTGAATGCGCCTCCTTCTTTCGGTGTGGTGCGTTATCATATTCGTACATATATCGTTGTATCCCCGCCGTTCTCCTTTGTGGCGATTGGGAAGAGCGAAATCCTCCTTTGTGGGGACCGGCGCTTCAGATTGTGCGTTCGTTATGACCCGCCGTTCTCCTTGGTGAGGCGATTGGGAAGAGCGTGATTCTCCTTCGTGAGGATTGAGGCTTCAAAGATCACCCGTCTCGATGTTTTAACGGGGCGATTTCATACCGTACTCTTGCCTTAGAGCGGGATATATATTGTCGCTTTGTTTACGACTATATTCATCGTTCTCGGGTATTATCTGGATGAAATCGTCATACCGTTATAAGGTGGACTCAATCTATGTAAGATGAATTCAACGCCATTTACTAACGAGTATTTTTCGATTTCGTTGATTATTCCTCGGGAGCTTTTCCGACCTCACGCGGTCGATGGGCGTCATAGTGACTATTATTCCATGTGTGATGATCCGCGATTTCTATCTCGCCTCGATTTGCGCTGGACATCAGCGAGACGATCGGTATTTGAGGGAGTTCAGCGTTCTCCGACGATTGGTCACCGATCGCGCTCGTAGGGGCGCCAACTCTCGAACCTTTGCGAAAGGCAGATTATCTATTCGGCTGACTCGGTTAAGGATCCGGATACTGCTCTTATCGAGAGTGAGAGGTGGTTGAACAAAGCGGCGAGCCCCTTGTATATTCCCGGATACCTCGTCGGCTCTCATTGACCGACCTTAGACACCATCTTTGTGACCGCCGTTATGTCATGGCGTCTGACCGAGGAGCATGATCATATTCATTGTGGGTTTATTACCCGGCCCGGTTCCGGGTTCCAACGGAATCGGCGCCATTCTTCACCACAGGGTTGTAGGGATTATGATCCTAGCTTTGGTTTTGCACCACAATTGCGAGCCAGTTACGCTTTCGTCTTGAGCCCAGTTTTACTCAACAAATGTATGGAGCTATGGCGGAAGAGGCCGATGTAGGACGATCCGTGGACCAGTTACATCTAACATCGATAATTGCTCTTACGGTGGCGAATCACGAATGGAATGACTTCGGGATTTGTACCCCACTAATTGCCTCTTTGC
Source organism: Asparagus setaceus (assembly GCA_012295165.1). Classification (NCBI taxonomy): domain Eukaryota; kingdom Viridiplantae; phylum Streptophyta; class Magnoliopsida; order Asparagales; family Asparagaceae; genus Asparagus; species Asparagus setaceus. Next base: position 21,500,564 of record CM022709.1, on the reverse strand, counting down.
CTTTTTGTTCTTTTAGAGGGATTGGGAGACAAGTGCACAAGCCGGACTAGGCGGGAGCTAACTCCACTATAGGAGGTATGTAGCTTTACCTATTGTTTGCCTTAATTGCATTCGCCTTCCTAATGCCTTCCTTTTTTAGAATTCTCCATGGCAGATTTCGTGGGATCTGGTTTATATGGCAACACTTCCGTGGATGACTTGCTACGCGCTTGGTCACAAGATGGAGATACCCTTGGTGAGGATTTACCCGGCTACTATCCACGAAGAAGGTATGAACTTTCTCTTGATTAATTATAGGACCGGCCGTTTGGCCAATACCACTATAATTAAAGAGTGAGATATTCTATTTGTCGCGTGGCGGGGTACCCTCTTTCGGCTTTCACCGAGAATCGGCTACCGGCCGTTGAGATAGATGAGCACACTGAGGACTTAGCTGCGGTTGACAGCATCCCAGCGATAGATACGCCTCCGGTGGACTCACTAGCCTCTGAAGCTACACCGAAGGAGACGGGTAAGGGTCTTTTAGCCAAATAAGCTTTCGCCAATTTTTTTACTAAAATCCTAAAGTCCTCTTTTCTTCTGTGCAGAGCCTACATCTCGACTCCATGATCTGGTGAGAGCGTTGATGCTGGATGAAGATCCATCCCATCTCATTATCTGTTTGGAAATCGCTCATTCTTTTCTTTGGTGAACACCTGTGATCGAAAAGGTCCTTCATGGCGGGCTTTCTCTTCATCGGTTCGACCCTTGATCCGGATGGCTTTGATACGGGATATGGGTTATCGGCTCGAACCATTGTTGATGACCTTGCCCATCGTAGGGAAAGCTTGGCTGCAAGAGCTCGCGGGTAGCGGGGGCTTCCTCATATGTAGCTGCTCATCTGGCTCAGCGTTTAGAGGCATGGCGATGCTCGGTGTTTTCTTGGCTCGAGTCGGATACAAAGACAGCGCCGATCGGCTTGGAGCTGTTGTTGCGAGACATATTCTTCCTTAAGCCACATCGGCCCGATATTGTGGCGAGTGCGGAGGATAATACTACTGAGGGAGAGCTCCATCTTGAGGAAGATAGGATGGCGGTTTGAGCGGCCAAGGCCAACAAGGAAGAAGCCCTCATCGTTGCGTCTAGGGAGCTCCGATGCAGCGGCAGCGGCCGAGCTTCGAGGAGGCAACTACGAGACGAACACCGATGAGGAGTCCTTGAGCAGTTGCGGGAAGAACTCCACCAGCTTACAATGATGAAGTGTCACATTCGAACAACAAATCCTTTGTCATAGACTTGATGCTTAAACAGTTGTAGCCCCTTCTATATTTGCTTCAAATGAATAAGATCCATCCCTTTCATTGTTTATTATGATTCTTTTACTTTCGAAATAATTAACCATAATACTTATAGGATTTTGGCAAACCCTGACCATCAGCGGGTTTGATTAGCCTTTACCAACCACGTTTGAGTTGGGCTAGCGGATTATCGGGATCCGTTCCATGCGTGGCGTTGTGCTAAAAGAATGAAACTCTTCTAGACTTGTTGCTATGATATTGAATACATAGCCGTGCTCTTTACGGGCAAGAGACCACCCGACAGCAGCGTGTTGCCGCGTAGACTCGTCCTTCTTAGGCTTCGGGCCGGAATACCCGAATCGTTGTCTTCTTCAATCGGAAAAAGACTACTGGCGTGTGAGGCGTTGGCTTTAGGGTTATTGGCCAACCCCGACCAGCGGGTTTGATGAGCCTTTACCAACTACCGTTTGAGTTGGGCTAGCATGTAGATTATCTAAATCCGTTCTACACACAACGTTGTGCTAAAAGAATGAAACTCTCTTAGACTTAATGCTACGATGTTGAATCGTGACTACGTCTTTTTTAGGTGGGAAGACTAACCCGGTAGCGTGTTGGCGTTGGCTTTATCCCTTCTTAGGCTTAGGGATAAAATGCCCCAAGATGACTCTTGGTGTCTTCTTTGACGGAGAAAGTTGAACGGATGAAGATTGATTGAGGTGGGAAAGGAAGAATGTGTTCTATTTCGGGATGAAGCTAACGGCAGATTCCTTCTTTGTAGGAATCGAAAAGACTTCGAGGTGACCTTGAGTCGGACTACGATCACGAAAATCTCGGCGCTTACCTTGATCGGCTACCTAAGATAAGAGGGCTAAGAGTGGGATCTCCACTCGAGAACCAAAGACTTCGGTGAACCCGATTCGGACAACACAGTGCGAAAATCGGCATACCTTGGTCGGCTACCGAGATGAAGATGGAACTAAGAGTGGGATCTCCACTCCGAGAACGAAGACTCGGGTGACCTTCGATTCGGACAACCTGGTGCGAAAATCCCGGCGCATACCTTAGGTCGGCTACGAAGATGAAGAGATGGAACTAAGAGTGGGATCTCCACTCCGAGAACCGAAGAGATCAGGTGACCTTCAGTCGGACAACCTGGTCTGAAAATCCGGCGCATACCTTCAGTCGGCTACCGAGATGAAGATGGAACTAAGAGTGGGATCTCCCTCCGAGAACCGAAAGAGACTTCGGGTGACCTTGATCGGACAACACAGTGCGAAAATCCGGCGCATATACCTTCAGTCGGCGCTACCTAAGATGAAAATGGAACTAAGGCGGGATCTCCACTCAGAGAACCGAAAAGACTCAGGCGACCGGTCGGACAACACTGTGCGAAAATCGTACCCATACCTTCAGTCGGTAGCTACGAGATGAAAGGTGAAACCCTTCCGTTTGACACGAAAGGATTTTGCATGGAGAGGAAGGATTTTATATTCTCTCTCGGTGTGAAAGGAATTTTAGTGGGCCTCTTGTTCATAGAAGGAATCAGGGATTTTGGTAATGTACCGAAAATTTGTAGACCCGTCAGGAATTTGATCGGTGGGGAAAAGAATGGAGGATAAATCTAGGGTTATCCTCGCGAAAAGTGGAGTGAAACATCCCGAGGAACTTCCGTCGAAGCGGGTTATCGAAAGATACTATGGGTAGTATTTCTTGGGAACTTCCATTTATCGGCATTAATTGCGGTCGCCATTTTGGGTAATTAGGCGATATACCATTGGAGTAAACCGTTTCTATTACAAGCGGGCCCTCCCATTTAGGTTGAATTTACCTTTCTTTTTGGAAGTGAGGATTATCGGTCGTTGACGGCGGGACCAAATCTCCTTCTCTAAAGGTTCTCTGTCGAACTTTCTTGTTGAAAGCCTTGACATCTAAGCTTGGTAGAACTCAATGCATTGTTGAGCCTCGGTACTTCTCATCTAACATCTCAAGCTCTTGAGCGTTTTTGATGTTGTTCTTCGGTCGTCATCTCATTTGAAAGGCGTCTGAAGTGGCAGGATCTGGATCTCCAATGGAACCTTGCCGCGCACCAGTAAACCGGGGAAGTCAGGGGTCTCTCGGTTGGCGTCGTCGTCGATGCGCGATCGCCAGAGGGCTTCTCGAGTTTATCATCCCAGTCTCGCTTGTTACTCTTCACAAGCTTCGACAGAATTTTGATAATTGTCTTGTTGAATGCTTCGGCTAATCCATTTGCTGCTGGATTATAGGCTATCGGAGACATCTTGTATTTTGAACTTTTCGCAAAACCTGATGAAGGAATTGCTGATGAATTGGGGACCGTTGTCATGCACGATCCGTCTTGGGACACCGTGTCGATAGATGACATGGTGTTTGATAAACTTGATGACGGTACTCGCCTTGACCTCTTTTAGCGGGATTGCTTCATACTTGGAGAAGTAGTGATGTCGCTAAATAAACCGATCTCCTTTACTGACGGAGGAAAATGGGACCTGACGTCCATTCCCCATGTCTCGAATGGCCAGGATGTGGCCGAAGGATACAGCTTTCCGGGAGGCGATGCATATAATTCATGTGATTTGACGTGGCATTTCGGCGTACTCGACGCGTCATTAATCATCGTTGGGCCAGTAGCCCATTCTCTGATTCGATCGTAGAGCTTGGGACCCGGTGGTGCTGCATTCACCGCCGTGTGCTTCGAAGGACCTCTCTGCCTCTTTGTTTGAGAGGCATGAATAAAGACCGTCGTACCCCCGGCGATATAACATCTGGGTTTCCGTGTCATAAAAGAATCTTGGAGCTCTTCGCCGGATTGACTCTCTCTCCTTTACGTCTTCTGGTAGAATACCATGTAGGCGTCGTCGATGAAGGCGCCAATCTCGGAGCCAACTTGGTTTGGGTTGTATACACGCTTTGGTAACTACCCCTTATCTTCTTGTGCCTCATGTTATAATGAATGCGAAGAGTTGGTGAGTCTGACGGTGACTAGTTGCTCCGGTCGGGAAGGTTGTGCTAACGACCACGACTACGCCGCCGATGCATCCGCATAAAGCGTTTTGGGCGGGATATATTCGATGAAAAACTCTTGAATGAGTGCTTATTTCAACGGCTATCGATGATAGAGTTAGATCAGTTCTAACTTCATAGTCACCGCGGATGCATCGGCTATCAATTGCGAATCGTAGTATGCTTCGAATACTCACTGACTCCTTGGCTAAGTCAGATAGCGTTGTATTCGGCCCTACGTTATTGGAACAAGGTTAGGTGAGTGAATAAAACGGGGCATGACATGATTCCGAAATCAAGACAACTCCGACTCAGTGAAATCTTAGAACATCCGGGGCTTGCGCATTGGTGGCCAGCTCCATCAAAATACGGTCGCCATATTTGTTGGTGCGATGTAGTGTTCGTGGACTTCATCGGAAGATCATCATATAAGCTCAACTGCGTCGTCGTCGGTGGCGTAAAGAGATCTAAATCGCTTGTCCTTTGGTGACTTACGTTGTTTGAAATACAAGTCATATTGGGACAAAGAGCAAGGCCATTTAAGCCAGCGCCAACTCATTGAGGTTTTGGGTCATAAATATTAGGACGGATTACATTAGAGATAACATAAATCGTCGTCCAACTAAATAGTGCCGCATTTTACGAATCGCGAACACTAATGCAAGGCCGCGCTTCACACCATTGGATGTCGAGACTCAGCACCGATAATGTTGACTCGGGTAATACCTGCGCTTTGGAAGTGCCCGTCGTCGTCTTCTTGCGAGTAAAGCGCAACGAGTGATCCGTTGCCTGGACGTAGATCAAAAGCGGTTTTCCGACGCTGATTGCAACAAACGAGGTTTAGCGAATATGATTTGATCTCTTAAGCGCTTTTCGGCGGTGTGGGTCCCAAATAGCGACACCCTTCTTGTTCAACTTGAGAGAGCGGTTGGCACTTCCGGATAGGTTCGATATGAACCATCGGATGTCACATGTCGCCCTTGTAACTGGATTCTCAGATTTCGAGGAGGTTGCAACTCTTGAATCGCCTTCACTTTGTCGGGGATCGGCGTGGATTCCTTTGTCGGTGGCGACAAAACAGGAACTTGCCTTTGGACATCCCAAAGGGATTTGGGGTTCATCTTTAGGCGATGAGTCGCATGAGTTCGAATACCGTTCTAAGATCTTTGATGTGATCTCCTTTGTCACGGCTTTTCGCGACCAAATCGTCAGCGTAGCATTCGGCCGTTTTCGAAGATGATCTGGAAAATCTCGTCATTGCTCCTACGGTATGTTCGCCTGACATTTTGAGGCCCGAGCGGCATGACCGTGTAGCAATATATGCCGATGGCGTTAGAGCGCCGTGTGTTTGCGTCATCGAGGTGCATCTTGATTTGATTATACCGAAAAGCCATCCATAAGGACATTCTTTCAAATCCACCGTGTTGTCAACTATGACATCGGTGATTGGAAGAGGAAAGTCATCTTCGGGCAAGCAGCGTTGAGGTCTCTGTAGTGACCACGGATCCTAATCGACCCATTCTTCTTCATGTAGGGACTATATTAGCCGCCCAATCCGGATGTTGAATTTCCTCGATGAATCCGATTCTATGAGTTTCTTCACTTCGTCAACAATTGCCTCCAATATTTGTGGGCGAGCAGTCTTCTTGTTGCTTGGCGGGTTTGACACCCTTGATGTGATGTTCGATGTGTTATTGGGGTCGAGTCTGGCATGTCCTCGTAATCCAAGAATACATCGATATACTCCTGATTAGGGCAATCAACTCTTCCTTTTTCTTCCAAGGGGAGGTATTGTTGATGTTAATGAGCTTAGGATGCTCTCCTCACCCATATTAACTTTGGACTACCTCATCCTTAGTGGGGGTTCTCTTTGTTCGAACCTATCCCAAGCTCTTGGAGTTGATGGATCCATGGGTCTTCCCATGTTGGCATGTCTTCATCACTCTCAACATGAGCAGGATCAACCGTAGCCATATTTGGACATTAAAGCCTTGAGCTTCTCCAGGCCGGTGTCAATCCCAAGTCGAAGAGTCGATTTATCGTCCGCTCTCACCGTGGATTATTATCAATCACCACAAGCATTCATCTTCTCGAGGAGGACGTATCCCAATCCCCTTCTAAATGCATAGTACTATCCGGGCTTCCCTCTTGGGACATATGCCGCTTAGGAGGGACTCGAGGATCTACCAAAACATAGACCTTCCTTGAAAATTTCATCGAGCAACATTAGAGTCCCAAGTGGAGGAATCCAAAGTGAATGTCCGCCTCCGCCATTCTGACACTTGGTCATCAATGAACCAAGAATATTCGCCTTCAAGAAGATACATAACCCAACTCCGGACCTTCTTCACAAGCATCTTGACTTGGTTTTGCATTTTGTTGCTGCTTCCTATCAAAGACCCACGCTTTCTTCAAACCGCTTCGGGTGCCACATTCGACAACACCACCGATTAGTTTGGAACACGGACAATGCGGTCCAATTCGGGGAACTTTTATTTCGAGATTTTACTTTCCCCCAAAGACGGTAGTATAACTCATCCGCGATGAATGCCGAAAGCAACCCCTCGTGTTGGTATGACTTCTCGTGTATAACGCCATCATCGCCGGACGAAAACGCCTCCTTCCGAGGATGAGCCACATTATCGAGGTTCCAAGAGTCACTAATCTCAACGCTCGCTTTGCGAAGCCGGTTTCGACGCGCTCGAACTCGATCCAATTCCGCGAGAGCAGCCTACAGAATCTTCTTATCACGGCTGAGGTGGGTAACCACTCGCACCACGAGTGACCCGACTTCCTTAACGGGCCCAATCATTCTTTGATCGAAATTTTACCATCATCATGCAATGAGCCGAGGTGCTCCAAAGCCGCTTTGCTCGATACGCCAACAGATTGACCGGCGAAGCACGTGAGCGGATGGACATTTGATGAAATCGCCGAGGTGTGATCTTCTTTGAATCAAGTCACCCCGGGCGCCGGCCTTAGCCAACCGGGCGAGGCGGCCGATTCTTGACTAACGTTGGCCTTCGGTCCGGACCGTTCCCGGATGACTCCAAATCTCATGCATTTTGGCGCTCCACTGTCCTTCTTCTACATCCGCCTCCCAACTAGAGCCTGCGGTGCGTAATGCACGGCGCTCGATAATGCTCTTCAGTGTTGATCGGCTGGCTTGACGCGAACCAATCATTTGTTACGCTTGGAGGAGTCGCTGCACCTATTGATGAGGTTCTTGACCTCCCCGACTTCGTGATCCACTTTGTAGCATACACCGCCGATCGATTCTGTGGCCTGGCTTAACTCACGCTACGAGAGTCGACGCCATCGGGCCGGGCGATCTCTCAGATCCTGCGATCTTGATGCCTGGGATGCCATTCGTGCAATTTCGCAACCCGGAGTTAAGATCCTCGCTTTAAAGTTCCCGAGTCGAGGACAAATGGATCTTTCTTGTACGGAGATCCTTCGATTTGTGGGGAGGACGACCGACAAGGATGATAGTATGATACTCACGGAACCCGGATCAACTTGATTCGCTGACTTCGCTGGAGCTGCACTATTACACCCTACGCAGAAGTTTACGTCCCGCCAGCCTAGCGGCGGGGTGGGGGCAGCGCCCTCATGGTCCCACGAAATTTTTTTTCCTATCCGCCCTTGAGGCCTTTGACTCTTCTTCGACCGATCCGATCCACGGCCATTTATTACCTACTCCGCCTTAATCAGCCGCTGGCTCCCACCGTGGTCGCCACCTTGTTCAAGTAAAAGCCTGGATGATTGCCGATTTGAATTTGCTTACGCCTCTTTTGGCCTACAACGAATTCAAAAGAAATGCCTTTTATTTTAAGGCGCATAATGAAAATCAAAAAAGATTACAACTTTTATCCTTAGTGGAACAAACACGAGGATCTCTCATATATCGGATCCTCGCTATGGGTTCTTGCCCGTGTCGGACTTATTGTGTCCGTGGACCATCCAAGCAATTCCAACTCGTAAACCCTGCTCGAACTACAGACGAGGGGCTCGCTTCACGAAGGAAACGGTACCGGGGATCACACTCAAAGGAGAGGATCGTCATGGGATCACACTCAATGGCATGGAGAGGATCACGAGCGGGTGAGATCTACAAGGAGAAATCAATATCCCCCGAGGTTAAGACTGCTTAACCTAGAGGGTATCTCAGGTTCTGACCCGAAGTTTGTTTACCTTCGCCATAGATCCGGACACGACCGACTTGAGTCACGGGTGCTCTAACCCAGGCGTCGAGATCTCGCGAGGGCTCTTGTCCGCCAAAATCCAAGCCAAAATCCCAAAAATGACCTCTAAGTCTCCAAATCTCCTCACCGACCTCCTCCTCGAAGATGACACCCCTATTTATACAATGGAAGGGGTGCCCACACCTTGGTGGTTTCCCATGATTGCCGAGCCACCTTCAGTTGGTCGAGAGGGAGCCGCAATGAGGTGGCCGAGCCACGGCCACTTCTGTCAGGGCACCCCGCCTGTTGTCCGAGGTGGCTCTCTACCAAAGTGGTCGAGCCTCCTACCACTTGTCGAAGCACCTCCAAGTTGGTCGAGGTGGTTCTACCAGTGGTCGAGCCACCTTGGCCACTTTGGTCGAGGTCGCGCTACCGCCTTGCGCTTTCCGGCCGCTTTAAGGCCGCTTCTCCGCCGATTCTTTGGTCTTCCTCGCTTGGTTTTGCCCCCTGATGTTGCCGCTGTGTTTGAGTCCTGCGGCATCAACTTTCGAGCTCAAACAGTCTCGCTTGCATTGACGACTAAGCATGGTTGATTCCTCGTTCTCATCGACGCTTGAGTTTAATCAACTCGCAGACGCCGCTTCATCGCTCAGACGCCTTGCCGACCACTTCATGTGCTTCGCCGACTTCGCTTCACGCGCTTTGGCGCTGGATGCTTGGCGACGCCGGCTTTGTCGAATGGATCGCCGGTTGTCAACCCATCGCCACGAAGTTTCGCTCGCACGATAAGCAATTTTATGCCTACACCGTTCTCTCATCTCGCGGAGCCACCGGTGATCCACATTCTCCGCTGCCTGCGCGCCTCCTGAAGTTATCTGAGTTATTGGAGTACGGGATCACGGATGCGAGGATGATAACCGACGCTCACTGATGAAAAGTGCTGGCTCTATCGGGTCATAAGGAAATCTGGGCCACTTGTTCCGACTCGCTGTCGCATCCCGAGATTCTATCTTCCCGCATCGGGCTTGGCCGCATGAAGGTGACCCGCCCCGCCTTCACTTGCCCTCTTTGCTCGCCATCATTCATCGTGCACCTACGCACCGCCTGGCCAAGAGGAGCATGCCTTGGAGATTGACCGAGACCGTGAACGATCCACCGTGGGTATAAGGCCGTATGCCACCCGTGCTCAAGTGATAAGGATTATGTCCGCACCATTCCTGAATCATAGGTCAAGACAACCACCACAACGAAGTTGTTGGTCAAGGCCGACACCGTGAAGAATCGCCCGCCGCATCAGAAGGGCATTACCTCCTAAGAAGTCTCACCGATGCTTTGGTTGGGTCCATTCTATCGACGACCGATGGTGGACGCGATGACCGGGCACGCTCTCACGGCGGAATCGTGGAGCTACAAGAAATTGGCTTGTATGTTCCTATCCGCTAGCATGTATGGGATTCCCATTAGCGCATCACTTCTCACACTTTTGGAGATTTATAACCCTGACACCAACACTTTCCTCGACAAAGAATGGGGAGTCGCCACCGCCCATGAGATGATGAAAATATCCGGTCTTCCAACGGGTGATGCCGCATGTGAGTACTTCCCCACTAATCGCCGATCAAGGAGATGAAGGAAAAGGCCGTGTTTATGAGATCCTTGGGAATTGACCGCCACTACCGTGACAAAGAATAGCTTACCCGAAAGCGAGCAGAAAGTCCACAAGTTAGTTTAAAGCAATTTGCCAATTATCCGCTCAAGAACTTGGAGAGTAGCAATGAGGTGGAAGAATTGGAGCCTCTAACTCCTTTCTCGCCATCAATAATTTAATTCATAAGATAAATGCCCAATCTTTTACTACTCCATTTGCCGAGGGCAAGATTTCCAAGGGCACCAAGTTCGGAGACTTTCTTGTAAGTGCGGCGTATCAAGCCACAAACCTTTTCGCTGCTACCTAGCAATTTGGTTGAAGAAATGCGCTGGTTCCAAGATCATCGACGCCATGCCTATGGAAGTAGCTTTTTCCAACCTGCCGAAGTTAGTCGTTTGTCGCTCTACTTTCTCCGATGGTAGCAGATATCCATTATGCTTCGACGCTTTAGTTGCTAGCTTTAATCGTAGGCAAAGGGTCCTCCGATGAGATCCCACAAAAGTAGAACTACCTTATACTTATTTGATGGCTTGACTACTCCATCTTTCCTGACTTGATGACTCAAGCACTCGAGGCGGCCAACCCGAGTTCCACTGCTGCAAAATTTGAGAACTGCAAGGGGAGCAAGACAATTCTCCAGAGGCTGCCTCAATTCAAGATCGCCAAGAGTTGGGAATTCTTCAAGTGTTTCCCAAACTTCGTCATTACGATGACGCCCCTCATTGACGCCGCTAAGCCTAACGGAAGCCGCATCATCCCGACCTCGGCCGCCTGGTTGATAAATATCCCAAACTACATTCTCATCTTCGAAGTTAAGAACTCGTGACATTGAGCCTTATCTTCCATGCCATTTTCACACCCGCTATGATCGATCTATGTCTCCAGAACTGACCGAAATGAAGACCCATGGAGGCCTTTATGACTGCGGCTACCGGTATCGAGTATCGCTGCACCAATGCTAAATTCACCACAGCCTAAGCTTCAAATGACGCTTCAGATTGTAAGTGGCTCATTGCAGCTTAACGCCCCACCTAAGTGGGGCATAGAAGAGAGCCTACGCTAACTCGCTTCTCCTCCGCGAGCTCAACCGCGAGGAAATCTAAAGGCAAGAAAAGACTGCTCGAGAGGAGATTGAAGAAGAAGATTTTGACGACACGATCCAACTTCCTAAGAGGAAAGAGAAGAGACTGCTCGGCCCTGGCTGTGGGTCCTGACACGAGTGAAGTAGTAATACCTCCTCCTCGCCTCTCCAACCTCGACGGATGCATCCATCGGCTTCCTCCGGTCCCATCTCCTCCCAAACGCCCTTGAAACGCCTCAAAGAAGGTAGTTCTTTTTTATCCCAACAAGATGATCATTTAGACAGGGAAAGAGGAAGAAGAAGAAGAAGAGGAAGAGGAGGCTTCAGATCTCATTCTCGAGGAAGAGAGTCCGCATGTCGACAACCGCTCTTCCCCAACGCCTATTGTCGAGCTGCTGTTGCAGACAAAGAAGTCGCACATAGGCCTCGGCCAAATTCTCCAACTCCCCGAGGCGGCGAAGTACCGATTTTCCACTTGGGGAGAAGGTAAAATTTTGTTAACTTAAACTTCATTATTCCATTCGCGAATCATATTTATTATTTCACTCTCTTCAGCCTCAGAAGGGTGAGATTCGAACCTTCTCCTCCGCCAGCGTTTATGAAGATTTGCTCAGCGACGCAAGTACCCAAACTATGGATGAGGGTGCCCTAGATACTGCCGACGGATGTTGACATGCCTCATGTTCCAGACCGCCATCGCAGTATTAATACCTCCTCCGATGGCGACTCCAAGCATTGAAAGAGTCCGACTTTGTTCCGCTTAATCGCTAATGCGCCTCATATTCTTTTAGAAAAATTTCAAGAAATGGGCTAAGTGTTAGCTGCTGAGCCGAAGTCTCTGTGATGAAGTCCGAACTTTACTTTTGTTCTCCTTCTTGTATTGAAGAGCTAACACGCTAGGCCAAAGTGATGGAGGAGCAAGCCGAGGGAGAAGCGTTCCAGCGGACGCCGATAAGACTACATCGAACCCACGAATCGCTCTCTGTGATGTACATATATGTTAATATGCTTCTCACATATGTAGGTATATGTAAACCAACACCCGCAGTATATGTAGATGTCGAACGGAAAGCCGATGCAAATGAGCCCGCGACATGAAGAGGGTTTCGAGGAGTCGCTCAACAAAGTTTCGCCAGATGATCTCTTTCTCGAAGTTCGACCAAAGATCTAATTTCAGATGTTATTGAACATACCGAGGGGAATCTATTGTAGAAGCTAGCTCTTCGCTTCAGATGTCTTATCATTCGATCTTCTCAATCTCCTAGCCGATAATTGATACTTGATGGTATTTTCACCGGTAGACCTCGTTACTACTATTGTAGAGCAAGCCCTGCCGCCCAAGACTTAGAGATTCAACCTCTCGCTCTCCCAACCGAGTCCATCATTGTTTCGACTTTGTTGAGAGTTCTCTCTGCTCGACCTCGACCACCGGCCACCAAGTCAACCTCAATCAACTCCAGTGGTTCCCGAGGCTATATCGACGAGCATGGGGGAAGCAACTTTAGCTGGGGGATCTTCTAGCCACACTGGTATGTCTCCTAATCTTGTTTCTTCTGCGAGTTTTAGAATTTGGGGTCTTAAGAAATTTACACTTCCTTTCATACGCTTCCTTCCGTGTTGTACAACACAATTAGAGCTTTGATGGCGGATGAAGACCCAGAGAAGATGGTCATCAGAGCAGAGCTTGAGGGTTTCACGCTCCTTCTCAATAAATTGATTGAAAAGGTCGTGAATAAAGGTTCTTCCTTCACCAAATAAACGCTCCTCAATCGACATGTAAATATCATAAGAGAAGAAGGTTTTCCCGATTGGTCGACTCCATCGCTAAGATCCGTTCGGTTTAGAACAGAACCGGTGAACTCTCGAGACTTCACCGGGGTACTTCTTCTTATATCTCTTCTCGAAGTTGAGTCTATCACACGAAGCTGAAGCCAAGCCAAGAGCATGAAGAAGAACTACACAGCAAGCTCAATCAGCCTAAGGACAAGTTTAAATGCACGAGATGAGGCCAACGCCGACTTGGTCCGCTTCCATCGAGACTCACACTCGATCGCTCGCCAAAGAAAGCTCTCAAGACGCCAAGAAGCTGCGTTTCCCGAAAATTGATCTTGCTAGTTCGTGAGAAGACTCGCTTCTAAACCGCGTAACAATTGAAAGCATCTCGATGAAAGGTCTCAACTAGATTAGAAGATTATTCAGCTTTTGACTCTTAACGATGCTTCCAGAGTCCTCCTCGAGAAAGAATTAGAACAAGAATACCAGCCGAGATCCTGAGTGAAGATCGATCCGCCACCGTCAATTTTCCTTATAGGACAATTTTGATTTTTTTTTTTTTAGTCGACAAATGTATTTTTTTTAATTTTTTTATATTTTTTCATCACTTATGAAATAAAATTTACTTTTGTCGACTTTTATTACGTTCTTTATTTTGTTTTGAACTAATGGATATAATCAATAGGATTTTTAGCAAAACCACCATCAACGGATTTGATATGCCTTTACCAACTACCGCTTGAATGGGCTAGCATGTAGATTGTTTAAATCCGTCTACATATAACGCTGTGCTAAAAGAATGAATTCTTTTAGACTTTGCGCCATTGATTGAACACGAGGCTTGATCAAATATCACGGAACCGATTACCTACGGTGTTAGACGCCGACTTATTCCCGATTTAAGGACAGAATAAACCTACTACGATAAATAGCGTGAGATTTAACAGTCATTAAGTCAAGAATGAGACCGCCATATATTGAATACATAGACTTTATTTATTATTATTATATTTTTATTGTCTTCGGGGCAAAGACGAACCCGTTGTGTCTTCGGGGCAAAGACTAACCCGCTGTGTCTTCTTGGGGCAAAGACGAACCCGCTGTGTTGAAGAAGAAGAAGGTATTTTCTTATCTCCCGCCTAACCGATGACTCTTCGCTCATGTGAATTGAGAGTTTGAAGAATTTCGATGCACGGCACCGTAGAATCTATAAAGAAACTCAAAGTGGGATCTCCACTTCGAATCACATTGAGTCAGCCACGGCTTTGACTCGTGAGATAAACAGGGGCCTTTTAACTCGTGAGTGAAAGGTAAAAGTTAGAGAAACCTAAGGGGTTTGATTACTCAAATTTATCCCTTCGGGGCAGATGAACCCTAGATTGGAGTGGAACCTTCATAAAAGAAATTGAGAACAGATTTTGATTTTATTGGTGGCCTCAACTCGCTATAAATTTTGGCCAAGTGGAGTGAGATTTGAAATGACCGACCGCTCAAAGATTTGGTCAAATGGGAGTTTAGTAAATGTGACTATTCGGAAGTTTGATAATCTAAAACTATAGGAACGGGTTATCCTGAGTATACTAGGGGTAATATTTCTTCAGGAACTTCCCGTTGATTGGCATCATTAACTTATCGCCGTCTTGAGTGATCAGCGATATGCTCCATTTGAGTAGATCAGATCGACATTAACGGTCCTTCCCATTTGGGCTGAATTTGCCTTCTTCTTAGAATTAAGGATCATTGGTCACGAACGCAAGCACCAAGTCTCCTCCTTGAAACCCGATGTCTGACTTCTTATTAAAGGCTTTAGAAATTTTGCCCGTATAACTCAATTTGTCGTTGAGCCTGCGTTTTCGCCTAACATCTCAAGCTCTTCAAGACGCTTCGATATTGCTCGCCATCCGTTATTCTCACGCAAGTGCTACTAAGGGACGGGATTTGTATTTCTAATGGAAGGACGCTTCACATCCGTGATACCAAGGAATACGGGTAGCCCCTGAGGTGTTCCTTGTGATTGCGATAAGCCCAAAGAGCGCCACCAAGCTTGTCGTCCCAACTCGCTTATTGATCCTTACTAGCTTTGCCAAGATCTTGATGATAGTCTTGTTAAAGGCTTCAGCTAAACCATTTGCAGTGGGATTATAAGCTGTAGATGAAACATCTTGGATTCTGAACTTACTGCAGAATCTGACAAAGGCGTTGCTGACGAATTGAGGGCCGTTGTCATGCACAATTCGTCTCGGGACACCGTATCGATAGATGATATGGTGTTTAATGAATTTGATAACATTACTTGCCTTGACTTCTTTGAGCGGAATTGCTTCAGCCCATTTAGAGAAGTAATCGGTGATCGCTAAAATAAAACGGTCACCTTTTGCTGACGGGGGAAAAATGGGTCCTACCACATCCATTCCCCAGGTCTCAAACGGCCAAGAAGTAGCTGACGGATGTAGATCTTCTATGGCGATGCCTGAAGTTAGCATGTATTTGGCATGCGGACAACGCCCGCGATTCAATCGATCTTTGATCATAGCCGGCCAATAATAGCCTATTCTTCTCAGCCTATCTCCTAGCTTAGGACCCGGCTGATGTGCACCGCAAGTACTATCATGCTCTCGAGGGCCTTCACATCGAGTAGCAACCCATCGTGACGCATCGAATCGATAGAGTGTTTGGGACGGGCATTATAGTAAAATCTCTGTTCTTCTTCTGACCGATTTTCTTTCACATCTTCCGAGAATGTAAAACGTAATCTATGATGGGAAATCGCCAATCTGGCTCGAAGTCCGAAAGTGGCATGTATTTCTTTGATGTCCATAGCGATTCCGATAAAGAGCCGATGCGCGCCCTCACAAGAATGAACCGCCCATTTTGGGGGTTGCGCCAATGAAACAGCCTAATGCCGCCAACAGATTCGTGATAGGCGCTCGAGACGGGTATATATTCGATGAAGAAACTTTCAAATGATCCCGCCCATCTCTATTGCCGCTTCATGATATTGACCAAATTGATTGACTCTCGTAGTCTCCGCTGATCCGCCTAACTATGAGTTGAGAGTCTCGGCGGCTTCAGATATTTGACCCCAGCTTTTTGGCAAACCGAGCCCAAGTAGTGCTGCTGTATTCACCACATTATTGGAGCACGATTCGGCAACTAATAGGCCCTAGGCATCACATGCTTTTCTCGGGAAACTAAGACTACTCCGGCCCAGCGAAAATCTTAGAACATCCAGAGCACTTGCTGCACATTGGTTGCGCCAGCGAGGGCCAAAATACAATTGCCACACGCTGCTCGGTGGAAGTGTGGTTGACCTCAGAGGTTTCATCGCAAATCTTCATGCAAGATAGTTTTGTCCTTACCGGGTCGGACCGCTAGAAGATCACATATTGCCCGCCCTTTCACCGACTTCTACCGCTAAAGTGAATGTCGATTGTGAAAGGAGTAAAGCCATCTTGCTAATCGCCAGCTCAAAGAGGCTTCAAGGCGCTATAAATACTGAATTGGATTAACATCCGAGATGACATGTATCGTCTGCCAACTAGGTAATGGCGATTTTCTCGACCGCAACACCAAGGCAAGGCACTTTTTCAATATTCGATATCGACGGCACTCACCATCGTCCGACTTAGATAATAGATTGCCTCGCTCATGACCGCTATCATCATCCCGTACAATGCACTTAGTGAATGATTGGTCGCTCGACGAAATCAAGAACGGTTTCCGATTTCGCGGCAACGAACGGAGGATTCGATAAATATGCTTTAATATCATCAAAAGCCTTTTGGCAAGCATCGCCCCATACTTAACGCGCTTTTTGCAAGCTTGGAGAACGGTTGACATTTGCCCGCATTTTGAAATGAACCTTCTAATATAAGCCAATCTTCCTTGCAACCCCCGAAGTTCTTTGAGATTATTCGAGACGTGAATTCATTGATTGCCTTTACTTTGTCGTGATCAATATGGATTCCCTTTGATGTAACGACGAAACCAAGGAATTTGCCACTAGCCATTCCTGTGAAGGATTTAGTTAGATTCATCTTCGCTGATGACCGCATGAGGTCAAATACCGCTCGAGGTCTTTGATATGACTACTTTTTGCGTTTTACCACTAAGTCATCGACGTAGCACACACGGTCTTTCTGAGATGCTCTTGAAAGATCTTCGCCATTGCTCGCTGATACGTGTCAAGCGTTTCTTCGCCGGCGGCATGACCGTAGCAAAAGATGCTTAGAGGTGTCCTAAATGAGGTGTGCTTTTCATCGCCTGATGCATCTTAATTTGATTGTATCCAAAATCCGGCCCATAAACGACATTCTTTCAAACCCACAAGTATTGTCTATAATGACATCCGTGGATGGGTAGTGGAAAATCATCCTTTGGGCATGCAAGGTTCGATCTCTCAAGTCGATGCAGATTCTAATTGTCCCATTCTTTTAGAACAGAACAATATTTGCCACCTAACTGATGTTGTTCTTCCCCGATGAAGCCCCGACAGGCGAGTTTCTTTACTTCGCCATAATCGCCCATAATTTGTGGACTAAACCATCGCCGTTGTTGTTTTATGGGTTTGGCTTCGATTTAATATTAATACGATGTATCGCCACATTTGGGTCAAGCCCCGCATATCTTCGAATTCCAAGCTTAAAACATCGATATACTCCCTGACCGTGAGCAACTAATTCTCCTTCCTCCGAGGAAGATCACACTCATGAATATGGGCTTGATTGGCTTCGTCAGCCATATTGACTTGAACCACTACATCTTCGCCGGCTGCTTCTTCGCTCAAACTTGTCACCGATTGATGTTCAAATGATAAGTCCAAGGGTCTTCCTGTTGGTGAGTGATTGTCCCTTTCGGTTCTACCAGCTTATCAGGGCCATATTAGACATTAGTCCTTTGAACAATTCATCGAGACTAACGTCCCAATCCCATGTCAAGAATTCATGAATCGCCTCGATCATCGATTTGCCAACGTAACTCGCGGAAGATGAAGAGGCGAACCTGCACTTTGTGCTCGTAATAGCGATCGCCTTTCGACATAAGAAGGTCTAGGTGGGACCCAACCCCGTCCTAAACAAAGGCCCGGTCCATGCGCCGATCATATCCCCATTTCCCCATATAATAGTGCACTTAAGGACTATAGTTGGAAAAATGTTTGCAAGGACCTTCATTGCTATCATCGATTCCCAACAAGGGTCTCTGTAGGAGATACTCCCTTTCCCAAAGATTGTTTATTTTATGCCTTTTGAAGGGAGAATGAAAGTTGATCCAATCGAACTCAAGGCATTTCTTCACCCGGGTTTGATGATAGGAGTGGTAATGGGCACCATGATCCTTATACAATACCTACATTATAGTATCAACACTAGGTACATACTCTAAATCGCCATTTATTATATGTTCATCAAGTGCAATTACAACTTCCTCCTCGACGATTCAGATCCCACAAGATCGACAAGGGGTTCAATGTCATTAAGTACAAAGTTTCCATCAGAATCGAGCCCTTCTGTGACGCCTTCGCTTCCGCCGTCCGCATTCGGGCCGATGGTTCAAGATCGGATTCAAAGACCGCATAAAAGAGAGTCAAGAAATAATTTTCTAACCCTTAAATGGCTTATCCAATTAATCGCCTTGACCACATTATCCGACGACATACTTCAAACATCGCATGTAACGCGGATGGGACTATAAGCCGCCATGGATCCAAGGTCACCTAATAGTAGATTGTACGAAGCCCTCGGCCGATGACATAACACGGACTTCTCGACTTGAGATCTCCCGAAATGCACTTTATTCGATTTTACCCAAAGGTCCGACCCGCCGGTATTGAACCCGTAATAAGCTGCCAAGAAGCCAATTTGTTGCCTAATTCGGTGATGATACATCACCGGAGTGGCATGATGCTCATTGCGCACTGTGATCAACTTGAATTCGCTGACAAATGAATCGAGCCAATATATCCAAGAAAAATAGGGTCCGCCGCGGTTTCAATTCTCACTTGCATATCATCTCGTGAAAGTTATGCACGGAATTGTGTGGTCGCCAAGTTGCAAGTTCGCTTTTCTCGAACTCGCTTTAACTTGTGTGATGAAAGCTTCGAGTCACCAAAGCTTCCTCAGAGAGCCTTCGTTTCTTTAGAGAGACGAGTAACTCGAAGAGTTATTCTTGCAGAATGTTGGCCAATTGAGCCATGACATCGGCTGCATGAGGAGCTTGAACTTCCGGTTTATCCCTTGCACCGGACGATTGAATCGACTACCTGGGCTTGAACCTCTTGGGTTGCTTGTCCGCTGGTCATATCTTCCTTGGCTACTGCGACTTTTCGTGTCGCGGGTGGAGTTATCGCACCCCTAGCTTCGCTAATATTTTGGCATTCGGATTGAGACTTCGTGATATTTGTAATCAACTCGCGGTCCGCCTTAGTGGCATAAATCGATTTCCTTCCGTAGCAAGAACTTCATGTTCAATTTCGCATCTACTAAAGAGTTGACTTTTTGTCACCTTCCTCTCGCAATCGCTGAAATGTGACCACACGACTTGCCTTTGTGCTTAGATCCTCGTGCTGAGGACGTTCGGCCCACCGCTTGTCTTGAAGAAGGTCCGATGAACCCAGTATTTCGCCATTAGGGGCTGTATATGATATTAACCCTTCGGCGCTTTTGTGGATCATCATTGATCGCCTTAATTTCAACTTTCGAACAATCTTCCGATATAGCATAGGTGGCATGGATCGAAGTTGATAGCCACCATATTCGAGCCCACTTTCTTCTTTCTCGCCGGATGATGCCTCATCGATCAAAGCTCGATCTTGTCCTTGAGTACAAAGCGCTTGGTAGGATGATGGACCCTCCCGTGATATGCACAATATTGGGGTCCAAGTCTTGTTAGCCTCCCTCTGATTTGTGATTGGAGGTCACCGGATCTTGTTGTTATCCAAGAGATATTTGAAGAGGACCGAACCTCATCTTCCTTGAAGGCGTAAGTTCTCAAGAATCTAGCATCCGAACCTCTCGAGATTCTTGAGGTTTTGTTGAAACCTCACTGCGTTGTTGCAATTGTATGCATTGCCAGTGTTGCAGCTGAACGCCCCGTTCGCATTAACAGCTGGTCGCGCCTTCCTTTGCCACGAGGCACAAAGTTTGACTTTGCAGAGGCACCGCTTTCGCTTCTCGCTCTTCTTCCTCTTGAGGAACCGCTCAGCTTGTTCTCCGTGGAGCTTCAAATCTTTCCATGTAGTCGGTGCGACAACCCCATGGCTTCCAACAAGTCCGTAGAAAGATTACTATGACATGTTTGCAAGATGAATTCTTCGAGGATCGGGTCCTTGCAGTCACGCCTTTGTTACGTAAACGCTTGACGGCGCGCCCACCGCTCTCCGTTTCTTCGCTTTCATCTAAGAGGGTTCTTATCGAAACTCCTCCGATCGCCATCGAAAAGTTATTGAGAAACAAATTTTCCATGTCATCCCAAAGAAGCACGTTCTGCTTTGAGTCTTCGATAACTAATCGGCGCTGGCTGGTGCCGTTTTAATGATCGAACCATCAAAGGCTCATTCCCGAGATCACCCTTGTGCGACTTGAAATAGATTAAGTGTTGTGTGGGCGAGCCTCTTCCGCCGAATGGCGAAAGTTGATCAAATTGAATTTCTACGGTAGGAATTGAGTCCCACTCTCTCTGTATGGACACTGGATACCGGCCTCTTGACTTCTTGTATGGACATTAGAGCATTGATCTTGCCTTCAAGCTCCTTCATTTTTCGCCGCCGTCTCCTTTGCTTTGATTATTTCCGGATGGGTTAGGCCATCTCCGCTTTGAGCCCATTGAGTTTTCTTCGAGGTTGGTCAACAAGGATGTGTTCGCCCACTCCGTGACGCTATCTTATATCGGGCAACACGGATCGATCCCTTTGTTGACTAGACTCGGCCGCGCCTTCGGGTTTGTAACTCCCTCATCCGCCGCATGGCTAGCTCCATCTCCATTTTCATCTCACCAAGCTCTTCGCTTAGCTAATCTTCTTGTAGCATTTGGGCCAAAGTCTCGGAGTAATGGTATAATCCTTCTAGCCTCGATGACCCATGCTTCATTGGTCATCTGGACGCCATCGCCGAAAGCATGCATCGGTCTCGCTTCGTGATGAGCTCCCTTCATGCATCCTTCTATAATCTATGCGCCTTTGTTGCTCGAATTGTAATCGACATCTTCTCGAAACTCGTCGACTTTTCTCGCGGAGTGAAGTCGTGGTCCGTGATCCATTGTCGCCTTTTTCCTTTGTTCACCATATTAATGGTGACTTCAGAAATTCATCCCGCCGAATGGCGGATCTTCTTCTTCTCCTGAACGCCTTGAATTCGCTTTGAATCTTCCATTGCAGCGTGGAGCCTCTCAATACCGAAGCTCTTTGTGACCGAAGGCTTGACTCGTGAGCGTGCACATCCCGACAACAATGTCCTAATCGGGCCACACCCACCAAGAACAACCT
This sequence comes from Asparagus setaceus, assembly GCA_012295165.1. Taxonomy (NCBI): domain Eukaryota; kingdom Viridiplantae; phylum Streptophyta; class Magnoliopsida; order Asparagales; family Asparagaceae; genus Asparagus; species Asparagus setaceus. The sequence goes on along the minus strand of CM022709.1, from coordinate 21,479,101 downwards.
ATTTCACGATTGCTCTTTTCGATGTTGGTACCCCCACCGATGGTGTGGTTGGTGTGGTTTACCACAATTGCATTTCCACCCTAAGTGTAACGTTGTCCTTATTGGAGGACACGCCTTCTTTTGGGGGTGTCACTATTTGACTTGGGAAACAACTTCACGCTTGGCTTCATTATATGAAGTTGCTTCGTGATGAATCACCGTGGTCCGGTCATCTCTCATGACTTTGCAAGTCACATGCCTCAACTTCTTCTTCTCGCCAGACTACTAATCCCCGAGGGATGCCCGACGGAAGTAATAGGAACTCTTGAATCTTGAGATATCCCAATTTGCTCGGACATCAAGTAGTGCATTGGATGACCCAGACAAGCTTCATCATGGGTGCCTTGTTCTTAGCTCCGACTTTGGACCGAGGCGATAAAACACCGTTGGAGGAATCATCGCTGGTATCATCATCGAGAAGTGGATGGAATAGGCGAGAAGAGCCCCTTGGCCGAGACAGCTTGGGAGTGTCTTGGTCCTCGAGGCCTTTGGCTGACAGCATCGCGCCGCCATGGCCGGCGATGTACCTTAGATCGCCTCGCGAATGGGCGCTAGCTCGATCCAAGGCTACCAACAGACAATTTGCACTGCCAAGATGCATTTCGGCCTGTGACTTGGCAATTTTGAGTCGAATTCTTAATTGATTTCATTTTATGCTTTATAACAATGGCACGCAGCATCGAAGCGACACGCTTTGGGTGTGTTCTTTCTTCGCCAAACGAAGTTCTCTTGACAAGGACCCATTCTTCCTTAGCATGAGTGCTAACGGATGAGACTGGAGGCGCAGAGTATGCCGACGCCCGATCACGGAGTTCGTGGTGATAGTGAACTCCGTCCGCTGACTCCATAGCCTTGGCAACCGACCGCCAACTTTCGACGCCTACGAGCCCTCTTCGCGAGCGTGGAGACTTTGTAAGATGACCTTCCCGATAGAGCCACCATGAGTAGAGCTCCCGATTTGAGATTTGTTGGCGCTGTTGTGAGGGGGGGAACCGCCTCGCCGCAAGTGTGCGGTGACTCATTGGCGCACCACGAAAAGAACTAACCTCCCTTCTTGGAGACGAGATCCTCCGCTGTTCGGGCGCAGGAGGACTTCGATGATGAGGAGGAGAGATATTCTTCAAACTTGGCTTGGTCGAAGACGATCCAACCCATCGACCATGAGGTCGACTTTGATCGCCGCAAGGTCATGTAACACGATAGTCTCAACGTTGAGACTATTGGCTCCCACCTGTCGCCATCGTGGTTTCGCCGAAAGTCTGGTTTCTTTGTTATTTCCATCACAAAACGCTGACAATGAAAAATTAGAGAAAATTACACGCGGTAACTCTCTATTACAAAAGAATTAGAGTTGCTTTCACAAACACGAACGTAAGACACTACACGTAGATCTCCGCCATGTGATTCTTGGCCTATGCCTGATGCGAATCCGTGGACCACCTAAGCAACGATCGCCGAATTAACGGTTAAGTTGATGCTTCGAAAGGAAACAAGAATTTAAGCAAATATCTTAGCAATGTAAGATATCTACTCTTCCCAAGAATAAGTCTAAGCTAAACTCGAGGGATCTCCGCCGCGGATGATGTTCTTGAACACTTGAAGCTTGAAATCTCCTCCTCAAATCTCTAACTTAAGATCCGATGTGCAAAAGCTTTATCCCGCTTCCGATGCTCTCAATCTCCAAAATCTGATCCCTCAAGTGAACGAGGGGGTATTTATAGCCTTTGGAGGCGCTTTATCCAAAAGAACACAAGTCGCCAAGTGTCTAAAATCAGTAGCGCCGACAAGATTGGATCGGCCACAAGATCGAATCAGCATGCCGGCGCCGACAGTTGTTGATCACCAAGAGGAGATATCTCCCCGCTATAACGGCTTTCCTCCATTTTAGGCACGATTAAATGCCCTAACTTCACGCTTAGTGGGCGATTTTCAGCCGCATAACCGCCACTAACGAGGCTGAACGCCTCTTTGCGCTGAAAAATCGCGGACCCCACAAGCATTAATTTGAACGCCAAGAGCACGCGGTTAGACTTTCTTGGTGTTCTTCTTGGCGACACAAGTAAGGTTCGCCAATGGTGAGACATAACAGCAGTCACAACAATAGCCGACACAAGAAAGTAACCGCCAATGGCTAGACACAACAAGGTGTCCACAATAGCGCAGACACTATAGGTGTCTCTGCCATTGGTTTGACCTTGATTGACTTCTTGAGACTTTGACGAGGTCGCCCTTTGATCTCTCATGATTAAGTCACATCCGGGTTCTTCACACTTTTGATGCTCATAGCCTCTTCATCAAGAGGCTAAAATCCTCTTGAATGTAAGTTTTCTCTTTTATCTTTTATTTTCCTTGTAGTATTTTCTTTTCTTTTCTTTTAATTAGATTTATTTTGATGCCTTGTAGAATAGATGTAATTCATGTCTTTACTTTCTTGCATTACTTTCTTATTTTTTTTATAGTATAGATTTATTTTCTTGCATAGTTATATTTACTTTTATGTTCTTTTACTTTTGTAATTTAGATTTATTTTTATGTTCATAGTTTAGATTTTCACTTCTTTCTTTTTTATTTTTCCTTTTATAATTAATTTTCCTTTCATACTCTCTAGTTTCTATTTTGCTTTTAATTCAATAATGTGAAACTAAAACTTGTAGGAATTTTAGAATTATATGAAACTAGTATAATCTCTTTCATATTTTGTGAATCATTCTCTTGTACTTAAAATGATCATGTTTAGGATAATCAACTAGAGAACTAATTGGTAGAAGAAGAATTTGATAATCTATACTTATCTTAAGTGGTTTGATAGGTTATGCTTATGAATTCTAAAATTACTATTTAGTTATTGTTCTTTTCATGAGTATTAATTTTACTTGGATGATAATTTGATAGCTTATACTTTCCTTAAGTGGTTTGATAGTCTATGCTTAATAAATCTAAAGTTGAACGATAAAAAGAGAATAGTTCATATTTTATATGTGAGATTAGCTAGTGGATTCAATTCTAGATTCCTCATATCTTTAATTGAATCCTCCATCTTTTACTTCTTAATTTCTCTTATTCTTGATTTTTCTTTTATTTGTTTATTTTATTTTACTTCATTTTTGTTGATGTATAGAATCATAGTCACTAATCTCGTGTGAGCTTAGTTCTTTAAGAGAGCTGAGTCCTTTCCCTTCTTATATCCTGCGACGCCTACTGCAGGTTCACTCGCAAGAAGAGAACATCTATGGAAGAGGCGGAGTTGATCTCCTGGTTCCTCCGACGGGCCAAGTTAGTATGAGGAAGAGAGCAAAAATGGAAAGGGAATTCACCGAGAGCACTTCTCCGCTATCGCATGCATTGCTACTTATATCTAGGATTTTGGGGGTATTTTCGTTTTCTATCTCGATAGAGATAACCGATGGGTGAGCCTCTCTTCCACGGTCAGCCTAGTAATTAGATGAGGGTCTGTCCTTTGTCTGGCCACGCCACCGCCTTTACAGATGTCAAGTGATGAGTGGATTTAAGAGTTAGTGTTGTTCATTCACCATTAATGAGATGGGATTGACGTGTTTGCAGTCGTGATTAGTCCCAGGTACCTAATATCGTGGAGAGATGGAGGAGTTAAGGGCCATAGCATTTAATGTGATGTTGATGGATTGTCGGATTGGATTTTAGATAACCGCCGCTTAGGTGGAGGAAACCAATGAGGATGAGAGAGGGAGTTGAGACAGGCGGTCGACTCAAGACTACCGAAAGTCATTTACAAAAGAGGGGTTAGTCGGAGGACTACTAGCATCGCTTTCGGCCGTCCGGGGACTAATAGCTAAAAGCGGCTAGTAGTCTCTGTGTCGCCTGTGGGGACAAGAGACTTGAGAGGAGTAGCCTCAAGGCAATTGATTGGTCATGGACCACTAGCACCGCCGGCCGTCGTCCGGTAGAAGAGAATTGTTGAGGGGTCCACAACACCGCCTTCGGCTCGGCCATGGTGATAGTCATCCATCGCGACTTGGTTCAATAGCAAGTGTAGGGCTCATTAGATTTGACGCGGAGGTTAGGGTCATCCCAAACTAATGAACAAAAGTGTTCATTTGTTCTAACACTCTCTGGTCTTCTTCAAGCAATGATTAGTGGTTATGACCATAATAGCTGGGCCCTTTCACTGGAGTCGGTAAGCAAGCAATTCAGTGATATCTGTAACATTACTGGACAATATTTAGATCCGCAATTGCCTCTAATTAACCTTGATTATAATACGGTGACCACCTCCATGGAGAACAATTCAAAACCAAATAACAAGTTCTCCATTTTCAAGTAAATATAGAATAATTTTAATTCTAGTCCTCTAACAAGCTGCAGTCTGTGCTAGAACGGGAACTGCCCTGTATCCGACCTTAATCATTTAAGTTAGTGCAAATACATGTAAACTTGTTCTTTCCTTTCATCAAGCTACTACTTCTTGACTAATTTATGACATAAATATTAGTAGAATACTCACTTGAACTTTGAAACTCAGCGGTATTGATTCCCTAGTGTCTAAACTATTACTGACTGCAACTGCTAGAAACTAGACATGTTTGTACTTTGTCAAATTATATTATAAGTAAGACCTGATTTCATTTGGTATTGCTGGTATGAAATGGCTTAGATTGTATATTTGATATCCTCAAGTTATATTATTTACTTATTTTCTTCAATATAAAATTATTTGTATTACCTTGGTTCTGATTTATACAAGGAGGCTGTTATGGTTTCCTTTGAATTTTATCAAAAGGACAAAGGGAGAGTTGTGAGACCAGTTTACATAAAGACAAATTAAATACAAAGAGGAAAAATGGGTAACTATTACTCTTTTCCTCAAAAACAAAGAAATGAAAAGAGGAAAATAATTATGAATTTTCAAGTTAAGGTGCATTAATGCTTTATTGTTACCATCCTTGTCATATTTATTTATAGGCATAGAAAATAATTAATGTTCAGCAATATTTCAATGTTTATTTTCAAGAGGGGTTAATTGTGGATAGACCCGTACTATCGCCTGATTCTTGAATTGAAGGCTTGTCGTTCTATTGTTGCAGATA